>JARHVA010004505.1:187500-787500 GCA_037957365.1 Torreya grandis
GGTGAAGATGTATTTGAATTCCAAGTTATCTATCTTGATCTCAAATGGTTTTTTTAACAAGTAATGTTGTCAAAATTACAAAACATGCACAATTACTATAAGTTACAAGTCATGAGGGGAATAGTTCACCTTATAAGGCTTAAGCTTCCTTGATTTATAAGACACCACTACACCATCCTTTATAAGGACTCCTCCTAGTTACCTGATGCATTTGTGATCATTGAAAATTGACCATTGGGGTTAGGAACTCTTAACACTGGTGTTGAAGTAAGCCTTCTTTTCAATTCTTAAAAAGCTACTTCACATTTTTTTGACCAAATAAAACTTTAGTTATTATGTTTCAAAGAGGTAATTGGATTAATTATTTTTAAAAAATCATAATGAACTTCCTATAATAGCCTGTTAATCCCATAAAACTTCTTACCTCATACACATTCTTTGGCACCAGCCATTCCATAATGACTCTTTTTATTGGATCTACTAAGATATTGTTTACATAGATAATATGTCCCAGATATTACACTTTCTCTTGAAAAAATATGCACTTAGACAACTTACCATACAACTTGTACTTTTATAACCATTGTAGAACCAATTCCAGATGTTGAAGGTGCTCATCTTCAATCTTTTGAGTATATAAGAATGTCATCTAAAAATACCAAAACAAATTGATCTATATAATCTGTTAATACATTATTCATGAGATTCATGAATACTCTCAGAGCATTTGTAAACTTAAATGGCAACATTGTAAACTCATAGTGCCTGTAACGAGTTTTGAATGTTGTCTTTGGAATATCCTCATCCCTTATATTTAGTTTATGGTGTCCTACTCTAAGATAAATCTTTAAAAAAATTATTTCTCCCCTTATTTGATTGAAAATATCATCTATACGAGGTAACAGATACCTATTTTTGATAGTTACCTTATTCAACATTTTATAATCAATGCAAGGTCAAAGAGTACCATCTTTATTATTGATAAAGACAACTGGTGTGCCCCATGGTGACACACTAGGCCTAATCAATCCTTAGACATTAATTCTTCAAGTTGAACTTTCAATTTAAACAACTCATTGGTTTTCATCCTATATGGTATCTTAGACTATGGTTTTGAACCAGATATAATGTCGATAGAGAAATCAAACTCACATTTAGAAGGTAAACCTGGTAATTCTTTTAGAAATACATCATGAAAATATCTAAAAAATAGGTAATCTTTGAGAGATGGCTCCTCGGATTCATCTATTTCATTTATCTTGATGATAAATTCTTAGCACCCTTTTCTTTGGGCCCTCTTGAGTTGCATTGTATAAATCTGTCTGAGCCTCAACTCTCTTTTCTCCTCCTGAATTTGTCTAATTTCTAAAATCATCAAGACACTCAAATTTCTTTAGGTATCAATCAACCTTGGCCTTATGTTTTGAAAGCTAGTCAAATATTAATATTACGTCATATAACCCTAGTGGTACTACATATAGATTCACTACTATTGTGAATTTGAGCAACCTAATCTCTATTTTAATTAAACACTTATCAACCATGATTTTTGAGTCATTATCATATTGTACTGACCATGCATTTACCATTACTCCAGATCTTCTAGATAACTAAATATTTTAAGAGATATAAAATATTTAGTAGTCCTTGTATATATCAAAATAAAAACTAGATGTTCAAACAAAGTACCTGATAGTTCTATGGGTAATGCTTAAAATTCATCTTACCAATTATCAACTGATACATGAATACACTGCTAAAAACTACCCTACTAAGAAACATGACCTTTTTTCTTTGACTTGTCCTAAGTTTAGTCATGAGCATAATAGTCATCTCTACAAATGAAACAACTTCTAGGTGGTCATTTCTTGTCACTCTACTAATTTCCCTTGAAACCACCTTTAAAACCATTGTCTATTTTCTTATTACATGAAATATTATTGAATTTGACATTCTGGTTTTTGAACTACTTTTTAGTGTCTCCACTCCTCTATTTCCAATTATTCTTTTTAAAATTTGACTTAAAATTTCTAAACTTTTTCTTGAACTTATCTCTAGTCTGTAAAAGAGACTTCAACTTTTGTTCTTATTTAACCACCTACTCAAATACTTGGTCCATGGTAAAAGGTGCATGAACATCCACCTCTCCATCAATGTGGGATCTCAATCCTATGATAATCAAAGGATGATTATTTTGTTACACACTTATAATATATTATCCTAATCATACTTATCATTATCCCCTTTGTACATCCTTGAAATATTATTCTTGTATATCCTTGTCATTATCCTATCATATCTACCATCTTTCCTTCATCTCCTCTTATCATCATGAACCTTCTAAAAAATTATCATATCATAACATATTATCACCTTAATTTTCTATAATATCGATAAAAGATAAAAATTTGGATGAGGAATCTGATTCGGATGCTAGTGTAGAACATGATCTAGATGTAGATAAAACTTGTTCTAACTCTGATGCTGATTTTGATGTACATGATGATATGCTGATAGTAAAGGTTGATTTATCCATGATTTTCCTCTCAATGAGGGGTATTTGATGTGATGGGTAAGAGGGAGATGATGGATTAATAATATACAAAGCAAATATAGTTCCATGAAAGGGATTATGGGATATAGAAGGACTAGGTTTATGGGGAGTAGACTCATTTTGAATGGATGGGTGGTCAAAGATGGAGGGATCATGGAGGATAGATAGGATGTCTTGACCTTGGCTTAGAAGGGGAAGGGTTTTATCGTGATAGTGAATGGAATCTTGGCATTCCTCTTCTTTTTCACCTAGGGATTTAAATTCCTCTGATTCATTTTCAATTACTATGTCACCATTGTTGATGAGGTCTTGGACATAATATTAAAAATTTTGACATCATTTAATGGAATTCTCAATTTTGATGATGTAGATAATATCAGTTTGCTTTATACTATGAGGGCTTAAACTTGGTGGGACCAAGATGTCAGAGGGGTGGATAGACCATCATATTGGCAGTGACTAGTTGTTGGAAAAAGACTTCCAAGGATATAAGAAGGGGAGTATAAGGACCTAATTCACTCTTAAATGTGGAAGAATTGGACTTTAGATTAGATGGAGAATGACATGACTTGGTGGATGGTCAGGTGGCCAAGATTTAATTCCCTTTACTAGTAGATAAAGGGATAGATGATTAGGTATGACTAGTGGATGGGGGATTAGAAGGAGACTTACATGAAAGGGTTTGTACTAGAGGTGCAATAAGTTGAAGGGGGTCAACACCTTTGGGATGTGGTACACCCATCATAATAAACTAAAAAGGATCTCATCCTTGTTGGAAACTATGTATTGGTCTATAAGAGTGGGGGTCCAACTTCATGGTGGTGGGCAATAAAGGTGATGGATTATGATAAGGATTTGACTATGGATAGGTACAAATTAGGGCCAAGGGGTTTTGAATAGGGATAATGGATGATGGAGGGGGATGGGATAAGAGTTGATGTTGGACTTATTTGGGAGATGATTTAAGGATCATGGGATCAAAATCATCAGGAAAGTGAGCACCCATCTTCCATAGCCGCAAGAAGAATTCATCTTTGTTCTCTCTAATGTGTTCATTGATTAGGGTGACTACATCAAGGAATGATGATACTAATTTTGATGAGCTAGGGTATTGTGGATGGGATGTTGGTTTGGGATGAATGGGATTAAGTCTAGATGGTAGGTGGGCACCCATCTCTAGTGCTCTCAAAATGACTTCATCTTTATGGGCTAAGATGTATCAATCTACAAGAACTAGGTCTAAATACATGGGGATGGATGATGAAATATGTATGATTAAGGGGATGATTAAGGATTAGAGATGGTATATTAAAAAAATTAGGTCCAAAGGACCGAGCTAGTATGATAGATGATGATGATTATGAGCTAGACTATTAGGATGATATAAGACTAGGGTCATATTTTAGACTGATAGTTTAATAGGTGCTAATGACCTATCAATGAAGCCTAGTTTTTAAGCCAACAGAAGGATTTATGTTTTGATGGGTGCCTAGATTTAAACTAGAAAGAAGATGATGTGATGGGTGCTAGTTATGAAAATGAAAGATGATAAGACTATAGATGATTATATTTATTGATGGGTTACTACATTAAAAATGACAAGGTGATAAGATCTGACCAAATGATGAGTGATAGTAGATTAGGGTGATAAGATGTTATGGATGGGTCAAAAGGACTAGCTAAGACCTTAGACCTATTTTCTCAAGATGACTATGTGATGAAGGTGGTAGGATGGTGAGATAAGAATATGTATAGATAGGTGATGATGGGATGTGAATGGTTTGGACATGTATGTGACTTAATATCTCAACTAGGATAAGATAGGGTGGGTTTAGATGAGATGGGTGATGAAGACAAGGTCAAGACAAATGATGGGGTATGAGATTAGGACAAGGTGTAGATTATGATATGGTATGAATGGTAAGATATGATTAAGATAAGTTAGGTGAAGGGGTGGGATTGATCAATGATGGGTGGATATGATTAGACTAGGATAAGATTAAGATAAGGATGTACAAAAGGACAATATGTATAAGATGATGTCTAAGATATACAAGATGAAATGTTGGTGATGGGGGTGTAAGGATATACAAGAAAACCATGATATGTGAAAGAGGGATACACAAGATGGTAGAATAATGAGACAAGATGATATGGGGATGATTAGGACTATGGTAGGACAAAGGTGGATAAGACAAGGTCAAGTTTGGATAAATCAAGGTGAAGTGGTCTTAGGACAAGGTGTGACTAAGATATGTAGGTAATGGGGGTGTGATTAATGAGAGATGATACCAAGATAGGATATGACTATAATAATGTATAATAGAATAAAAATATGTACAAGAGGTTAAAATGATGTTTAGGACTAATGATGGGGAGATATGGTAAGACTAGGAGAAAATTGAGACAAATATGGGGGATGAAATATACAAAAGGATGATGGGATAAAGATGCACAAGGATAATTGGGATGATGAGACAATAGAATGATGGAATAAGGATGTAAAATATGAGAGAATAATATGCACAAAAGGATGATGATGTGTACAAAAGGGATGATAAGACAAGATGTAGGTGGTGGGGATGATGAGTGGACTACGAGGAGATGAAGAAAAGGACAATATGTACAAGGGGTGATGAGATCTAGGATGTACGAGACAATGATATAGGTGATAGAGATGTGGGTTAAGGTTGAGGGTGGATAATGAGATGATGGAAAGGATAAAATGATGTGACAAAGGATTGATTATGGATATAGGCTAAGGGGTGGTTGAGATTAGGATATGTGGATGATGGGGGTTTTAATTAATTGGGTGGAGATGACTAGATTAAGATGAGATGAAGACAAGATGAGATGGGATGGGATAAAGACAATATATACAAATAGATTATGACAAAGACGTACAAGTTAAGATGGAGGTATGAATTATGATGAGTGGGTATGACTAGACAAGAAAAGATGAAGGCAATAAGAAGATATGATAGGATAATGAAAAGGATATACAAGAATAATATGTCAAGGATCTACAAATAGGATGATGATAAGTATGATTAGGATAAAAACACACACACATACAAAAGGATGATGAGATAAATATGTACAAGATGAGATAATGGTGAAGATGGAATAAACTAAGTGATATGTGTAAAGGATTTAGATAGGTTTGAATAGGTAAAGGTTGACTTGGCTCATAAATAATACAGGGTTAACACAACACACACCCAAATAAATAAACTATAACATATGATTAGTAAACTCAAGGGTGTGTAACCTAATGCCTGTACTATCTAATGGCTTCATAGATGAGGCTATAGATCTATGACCCATTACGGTATCAATTGAACCCTCTCAACTCCACTTGTATTTGATGGCTACTTCAAAACCGATATTGACTCTTACAGTGGTACACCTATTATGATTAAAATATCCTAAGTTAGGTATATATAAGGCCTATAAGTATTTTTTTATATACATGAAGGTACAATGAGGTCCAAGTATGTATATGGCGTTGTTTAATGCCTAGTTCAGAGAGTTAACTCTTCTCCTTCATGAATGCCCTGTATGGGGTCAACCACTTAGCCTAATGATAGTTTTCTTTGATTTTTATACTTTATTAAAATATGAATTTTGATCAATTCATGGTGATTAAATCCATGACACTAACCCCTATACACTAATCTCAAGCATGGGGATCAATTCCACATCATATGTTATTTTAGAGGGAGGGGATAACAAACAAGCAAAAACATGATATAATTAACTAATTAATTGCCTATGTATGAGATGCACAAGTATATACAATGAAGTGATAAACAAATATGTACAAGAAAAAACCACAACATGGAAGTATATATCAATTTTATAAGTATGTATATACATTTAAAAATGATATATTTTAGGCGCCCCTTCTTACAAGTACAAAGTTTAGAAAATAAAATGGGGTACCTTTGTTTTGAGGGGTCCTACATCAAAAAAAGTTAGTAGTTTTAGTCTTGAAATGATTAGACTTGTAATCACTCATCAAATAAGCAAAATCAGATGGATGAATAAAAATGATGTTTGTGTTAAAATTGATCAGTCTATAAAACAAATGATTAATAGTTTGCTCGACTTTAATTTTCAATTGATCATCAATACAAGATACCCTGTAATGAGGAGGTGTTAATAATTTTGATTTATTTTTTAACACACATCACCAGTTGGTTAGAAAACTTTATCCTTTATTTACATATTTAAAATCAAATCTTAGAAGTTTTATAAACTATTATTTTTATGATAAAAAAAAGAACTATAAACTTTAAAATAATTATACTACTAATGATTAACCCTTTTAGCTTATAATTTTATCCTCAAAATGCTATTGAAAAGGCAATATATAAATATTTTGAATTACTTATATGTACAAATAATGTCACATGATTACTGTTAATAACAAATTAAAGAAAACATTAACTATAACACATTAAAGAAGACATTAACTAAATGATTATTAAATACTTTTGATGGCTTGGAATATTAAAAAAAGATTTATCAAATTATTGGAATAGACTTATAACATATTATTTAAATCAAAAATTAAATCTTCCACCTAATTTACTATCCATCTTATATCATCTACATCTTTTGTATTAACTTTTCATCTCACATTATTCTAAGTACTCATCTCATATCCCCTAGGTCAAAAGCTAAATATTTCACTGACACAAAAAAAAATCTAAAATTTTAAATTTGCCTCATAAAGATAGAATGTGCTAGGTCAAATTTATTTACTTGTGACTTATTATATAAAACATCTAAAAATTGTGAAAATCAGTGAGTTGAAGGTTTGAAACCCAATCGTATTTATTGTAAAGTAGCACATATTTGTTGTTGGGCGATGGAGTATTTCTTGTTTTTTGTGTGCTTTTCAAAAACTTTTAATAAACAAAAATGAAATAAATCCTAAAAATATTGCATTTAAAATAAAGCGTAGTTTTGTGGATTGTCTAGACGTTTCCCCTAGAATGGTGAATTTATACATATCATAAACATGCAATAATAATAATGATTTCTTTAGATTAAAAAATATTTAATTCATCTACTTAAAAGGATGGTAGGTATGCAGTTGAAGTCAGAATAAAGTAAAATTGTATTGATGATTATTTATGCTTAGAAAACAAAATTATGTTTGACTAAAACATGTTATCAAGGAGTATATTTCATGATTTTACAAAAATCAAATTCGTTGTAGTTGATGCTAAGGTTGATGAAATCGCTCTAAAAAAAAGGTAAATAGTTTTAGTCTACGTTTCAAAGTTGGTTCTGATATTATTTCTCACTCAAAAATGTTAAAAGAAGCGCAAGGAAGGCGCAAGTGATGGAAGTTTGTTTAGCAAATAGTAGTGGCTTTGAGTATGGGAAATGATATTCAATCTCCGATGTCAAAGATATATATGACCACTAGCATTTATATATCCAAAAAAAAAAAAGATCCAGATTCTCAAAAAGATGTTAGAACTAATTGTAGAAAAACATCCAACCTTAGAGCTTCAAAAGGGTTCTTCAAAATTCTCAATTAAAGAATTGCATCAAAAAACTCAGAGATGGGAGTTGATTTTAATATGGAGATGAATACTTCATAGGGAAAGGTGTTTAGCAACAAAATAACATAATATTTTAGCTAATGGCAAAAGGCTTCAACACTTGTTTATCAAAAGATGAGAATATTGAAGCAAATACTATTCGACATTTTGATAGGTCCTTTAAGATAGAAAAGGGGTAAATGATAGTTTTTGAAAATAAAAAAGAGGAGCATGTAAATTAGGATAAATCTATAAATTATATTATAGTGCTTGTTTTGATCACAAACATAACCTAAAGTGACTATCACCACAAATTAGTTTTTAACAAAACCACTTATCATGACAAAGATGTGAATTTTAAAATTACTTACAGCAAATAAGATGTGAGACTTGGAGTCATAAACTTCATCCTAAATTTCAAGATCAAGCAACATTATTAACTTCACATTCATAAGATTAGTTCAAAAGGAATTCGCCCCTCTCACCGTGATCACCAAAATGTAGTAAGATTTTGAATACACTATGAATTAAATAAGTTAATTCAAACTCAAAAATCAAACTACCTATTAGAAAAGATTCATAAAATAAATTAGAATGATATAGACCTCACCAAATTCTTTGCTTCATATCACCTCCTTTCAGGGTGTTTGAATGGATTTGTGATTATATTGTAGACTCATGTTTTTGGCATAGTGATGGGATGATAAAAAGATTTTGATGATGGATGAATGATTGATTCAAGGATTAATTTGGCATGGATTCCTTACAAGCTTTTTCTTTTTTTTTTTTTGCATGAAGATATTACGAGTTGCTTAGTTGGATCCAATGGATGATGGAGGTTGGTTATATAGATTTTTCAGGGTAGATCAAGAGTTGAAATTCAAAGTTGGATGAGGGGATCCAATGGCTATAAATTATTCAAAAAATATTAAATTTTTTAGAAGTCTCTAGTTTAGAGGTTTTTAGAGACTTGGAAGAGCTTCTCCAATTCTAAAGACTTCTTGATTAGTTTAGAGATAATGGGAGATTAGTTGGAAGTTAGATAGAGATTATGTAGGTGATTAGACACTAGGAATGTAAAAAAGACTAGGATGTAAGTGGGTAGGTGGAGTTATAGAAATTAAAAATTCTTATATCAATAGATAACTAAGATTAGATTGGGATAATAGTGATTAGAATAGAATTAATGAAAGAGGTGGGATGAATAAAGTTAGTGAATGTAGCATAATAGAAGGGAGATATTAAATGAATGACTAGAAAAAAAGATATATTAGCATAATAAAATAGGTTAAACAAAATTAATGTCGACTAATAAGAATATTAGTCGATAATAATGAAAGAAGTGATTTTAAGTATATACAATAAATATAATACTATATATATATATATATATATATATATATATATATATATATATATATATGGCTTTAGAGACTTGGAAGAGCTTTTCCAATTCTAGAGACTTCTTCATTAGTTTAGAGATAATGGGAGATTAGTCGGGAGCTAGATAGAGATTATGTAGGTGATTAGACACTAGGAATGTAAAAAAGACTAGGATGTAAGAGGATAGGTGGGGTTATAGAAATTAAAAATTCTTATATAAATAGATAACTAAGATTAGATTGGGATAATAGTGATTAGAATAGAATTAATGAAAGAGGTGGGATGAATAAAGTTAGTGAATGTAGCATAATAGAAGGGAGATATTAAATGAATGACTAGAAAAAAAGATATATTAGCATAATAAAATAGGGTAAACAAAATTAATGTCGACTAATAAGAATATTAGTCGATAATAATGAAAAGAGTGATTTTAAGTATATACAATATGTGTGTGTGTGTGTGTGTGTGTGTGTGTGTGGGGCTCTCAAGAGCATAAGCTCTTCAAACTCTAGTATCTGTGACAATCTCAAGTATTATCTCAAAAGTAGCATTGTTGTGAAAAGAAATAACATCATATGAGTATTTTTTCACATTAATCATGGATCAACGATCTCTCACACTAATCTCATGAGGAAATTACCCTCCATTCATAGATGAGTAGATAGTGATGATATGAGAATTCAAAGAGACAAACTAGTACATGTGTGTTGTATGATTTCTAAAACTAAATCTGTAGTGCATTATAAAAACTTATTCTACTTAAGATATCGTACAAACATATAAATCATACTCATAAAATGACAATATCTCACTTAACATTATTTTGATTAAAATTTTTAATAAATAATGATTTAAAGATTGATCAAAATTCATACACACCAGCAGATTGGATTACCTTCATCTAACATTATGATACTCGTAAAATAATAAAATCTATCTCACTACTTACTCAGTATCGACAGTATAAAATTTGATTAATAAATTATAATCAATAAATTCATATAAATTACATCTTACTAATAATCATATAACATGTCAAGATTATGAATAATTTAAATGCAAATATTTATTCTATCAAATATATGAATGAGTATCACAATATTATCTATCACATAAATAATAAAAATAATTACAGAATATACTCTCCAGATAAAATATACATTTAATTGTATTTTTTAATTATTATAAGTAGTTTACAAATATACTACATCTTATGACAATTCATATTATCATAGTCTAATATTATTAAGCATAATTACTGATACCACAATCAGTCATAATAAATTGTTTAAAAATAAATGAAAACATAAATTTTTATTCAAATAATTAATTATAACAAAGAAAGTCTCAGTTCTCACGAAACATATAGTATTTTATTTTAGTATTTATTATACTCTTAGAAATTGTATGCACAAATAAATAAAATTTTATTATATAAAAATATATAATATAATTTTGAACCACCAATGAAAATATTAAAGAAACACACCATTATATACAAATATAAGCTAATTAAGCATATAAAAATATAAGCTAATTAAGCATAAACGTACTTATCATCTTTTTAAGAATACTATTCATTAATACATAACTTATTATAGTAATATTTTCATAATACGTATCTTATTTAACATGCGACATATGATAAGTTATCTCATGCACATCACAAAGTTTATCATAACATAATGAAAGTCTACATTGAGATATATATATGCATCCCCTGATTTATTAAAAATTATTTTAAGATTTTGATATAACTGCGTATATGTCAGAGTAAAAAAACATACTCATTTTGATAAACTACATGATAAAACACATCATTATGTAAAATTTTTATTAATATATCTTATAGATTATAAGTCCTTAATGACGAATCCACACTATGACTCATTATAATCAAAATATATCATCTTTTATAACCATTAATATGTCATTTAGCTTGAACATTGCATGTAATCTTAGATCTTATAACTAATCTAAGGTAGAAGATGAATGCTTTTGTCTCTTAAAATTTATGTGACTTTGAATTAATATTCTTTAAATGTAATGTTCTCACTGTTTGCATGTTTAGTCCTTTATTTTATATATATGTAAGTATATAGCATGTAAAAAAGAGTCTTGATATGATCCTATGAAGACAAAGAAGGGCCTTAATCACAAACCTATCATTCTAGCAAAGCTCTAAATTTTGTCAAGCATCTACAGATCTTCACAAATAGCCATGAACTTTTACAATCAAGCTATGAATTTTGACAGTCGAGCTACGAAATTATCTAAAATATGTTTCTAAAATATTTCAAAAAAAAATTCAACCATTCTATGATGATATAGACTCATCCAGTGATTTTTTAGATACTTTTTATTTTTGCATATATCTATATATAAACTTTTATCTCTATGTAACTTTTCATTTATAAACAACTCATTAGTTTTAACTAGGAGATCACTGCATACAACATATTTAAAATAAGTCATAATTTTTCCATTTAAAAATCATTGCATAATCTCATTTTGCTAAAACATCAAATTTTCTTATACCATAATATTCATTTGAGAGATTGTTTGATTTGATAGATCTGATTATTCTTTTATATGAATTACTCTATATTTAATAAAAATTTCATACTATCCATTCTAAATCGTTGCATATATGATTGGGTTGTGTATATACTAAAAACGACTTAATTATTCGTCATATTTTAATAATCAAAATATATCATCTTTTATAACCATTAATATGTCATTTAGCTTGAACATTGCATGTAATCTTAGAACTTATAACTAATCTAAGGTAGAAGATGAATGCTTTTATCTCTTAAAATTTATGTGACTTTGAATTAATATTCTTTAAATGTAATGTTCTCAGTGTTTGCATGTTTAGTCCTTTATTTTATATGTATGTAAGTATATAGCATGTAAAAAAGAGTCTTGATATGATCCTATGAAGACAAAGAAGGGCCTTAATCACAGACCTATCATTCTAGCAAAGCTCTAAATTTTGTCAAGCATCTACGGATCTTCACAAATAGCCATGAACTTTTACAATCAAGCTATGAATTTTGACAGTCGAGCTACGAAATTATCTAAAATATGTTTCTAAAATATTTCAAAAAAAATTTCAACCATTCTATGATGATATAGACTCATCCAGTGATTTTTTAGATACTTTTTATTTTTGCATATATCTATATATAAACTTTTATCTCTATGTAACTTTCCATTTATAAACAACTCATTAGTTTTAACTAGGAGATCACTGCATACAACATATTTAAAATAAGTCATAATTTTTCCATTCAAAAATCATTGCATAATCTCATTTTGCTAAAACATCAAATTTTCTTATACCATAATATTCATTTGAGAGATTGTTTGATTTGATAGACCTAATTATCCCTTTATATGAATTACTCTATATTTAATAAAAATTTCATACTATCCATTCTAAATCGTTGCATATATGATTGGGTTGTGTATATACTAATAACGACTTAATTATTCGTCATATTTTAATAAACTTGATTAAATATATGAAATGTCATACAAATAGTAAAATTATTTTATATATTAAACAAAATTTGTTTTATTCTATCGTTATTCAAATTTAGCACTATACAAAGACTTTATTATTTTATAAAACTTAGTTCGACCCCTATATGTGAGTCGCTTATATATCTATGTTCGATATTATATATATATATATATATATATATATATATATATATATATATATATATATATATATTCTCTAAAATATACACAGAAATTTATATTTATGTCATAATATTGTAAATCAATCTGCTATTTAAATAGTAGTTTATTGTATAAATATTTTTATCCACTACACTAACATACACATATATATTTAATTTGTTCTCTATAAATATTCAACGTAATATATATGTTCTTTTCTTTTATCTTTATTTTTCTCTTATTAGAAAAGGCATAGCTTTTCACTTTTCAGAATTTTTCTTTTTATTTTTTGTTTTTCTTTATTTTTATAATAAAATATTATAAAAAAATATGTTAAAAATATTAAAAAATATGATAAAATATTATAAACAAATATGTTTATATTTTAAAAAATATGATAAAATATTATAAACAAATATGCTTATATTTTAAAAAATATGATAAAATATTATAAACAAATATGCTTATATTTTCAAAAAAATGATAAAATATTATAAGATTGTATTTACTCAACACCACACCAATAATGAATTATATAAAAAAATATATTAATATTTCATTTGGTAGAATATTAGATGCATTGAAAACAATGTTTTTGTACACATCAAAGTCGACCATAGACAAAACTTTTATTTATACACATCAAAGTCAACTAGAAACAACAATACCTTCTTCTATAGCAGACAAAGTCAAACCGTTAAAATTAAAAGAAGAGTTGTTAATTTTTCAAACAACATAAATTTTAACGTCCACGAAACTAAAAATAGCCTATGGGACAGCAAGACAACTCAAGCAGATTTAAGTAGCACTGTTCGCTTCTTGTGTACGCTGATGATGAGCCCCCCAATTGCTCAATGTACTCTTCGTTGAATAGGTTATGCCAAGCACTATCACATATAGTATCCGCAAATATATCTTTGCTATCCTTGTAGGCCTCACATTCTAGAATAAAGTGCTGTTCAGTTTCCACTTTCTCAGAATTGCAAAACCTGCAAATTCTCTCTTCCCAAGCCTCCTTTGGCCTCTTCTAACACCCGATCTCACAACGAAGTTGGTGAGAGTTGGTTCTCAGCAGAGCAATAAGAATTTTAACCCTCCAAAAAATGTTAGCTCCTATGTACGCTTTTTGGAGTTGATCACAAATGAGGTTGAACTCATTTATATCCGCGAGAAGAAATTCACTCCAAAAAATTCAAAAAAGAGTAAAGTAAAAATGCAAAAATCCATCTCCGCTAAACTAAGGTTGTGTTGTGAGAAAACCAAGGCATATAATAAATCCATTTACACCTACATAATACTACCTATCTATTATGGATCCCTCTGCAACTATTAGGATCACTCTCCTATGGGCGACTGCCAACATTCTTCCTTCAACAATGAAAAGAAAAGAAAAGAAGATAGAAGCATCACACACTTGTAGACTGCAGCCAATGAGTAAATTATTAAAGAAAAAAGAAAAAAAAGGGGGCGTTTGGATAAATATGATTTACTGTGGTGGTGTTGTTTTAACAGAGACACAAAACTAAGTCACAGGAAAATGAGTGTGCGCCAAACAAAAATGAAATTTTCATGTATTAGCCACTGCGACATTGAAAAAGTAAGAGTCGTGCAAACACAAAATGATGTGGGCCGGCTTGTCAATCGATATTTACATTAGTGACATTCCTCATCTCCTCCTCCTTAAACTTGGGAACAGTAACCTTAAGTACGCCATTTTTCATCTGAGCTTTAATCTGATCGAGCTTATACACTTTGGGAGGCATTTCTATGCGGCTGCTGTATTTTCGCCCACTCCCGTCCAACTCTGCATCAGATGGGGCTTCCCCTTTGATAACCAACGATTTCTCTTCAGCATAAACTTTGACATCGTCCTTGCCGAGGCCAGGCATGTCCACTCGCAGATGTAGAACATCTTTGTCTTCCACAGCGTCCCACGGCTTCCTCACGTCTCCGCTCCTCCTAGACGCTGCCGCAAAAGGGTTACCAAATAGCTCGTCCACACCCAAACCCAGGCCTCTCAGGGGTTAAAAAGGAACTGTTCAATTATAAGTAGGGTTTAGTACCTCGTACGATGTAACACCACAGAGCATCATTTAATAAAATAAATGAAAAAAATTATAGAGGATTTACGATTTCTTGACAAAATGGAAAACAGTTAGCAGCAATTTAAGGCTTACTGATGCCTACTGTTAAAAATATCGGGTAAATCCCTACGGCGGCCTTCCGAAACCTGGCGGCATTGCCTGTCATCTTGGAGTAAAGCATCATCGTCTGACTTGTAACCCTTAATTGCAGCCGTGGATAAACTCCTGGGAACTTGAGCTTCTCCAGCTCGAGCATGGCCTGCATCGTAATTCCTCAGCGCCGGAATGATAAATCTCGATCTCCCAGCACTCCTCCTGGCAATCACCATAGAAGCCATTCCTGCCCCAAAGCAAAACTGAACGATACACACAAACCATACTAAAACCCCATATTATGAACATTTAAACCCTCCTTTAGTCTTTAAAAAATCATGTTGCTAAACAAATAAACCCTAGAGATGCACAGCATGGCATGAAACCCACAATTTTGTCGTTCAAAAACTTTGTGCGCTATATTTTATTTCATTTACATAACTTTGTGCACCACATTTTATTTCATTTACATACGTCTCATGGACGAAATCATTGGCTATCACAAATCTTGAAAATGCCAGACCTGGTATGTGACAGAGCCTAGAGGTAAACCACAACCAAGGAAAACGGAATTTCTTTCTGATAGAGAATTTGGACGAAACGGAAACCTCCGATATTGATATTTAAGTAGGGTAAAGAAGAGTGTAGAAGAAGAGTGAAATCTTCCGTGATGGTGGAAGGATTGAGATTCTGGTACAAGGATCGAGAATCTTCTGAAATTGTGAAGTTCATTACCAAAAACGTTAAAACTACAAACGGCAAAAGTACGTAGGGATGAGAATTGACGGGTGGCCTCACCCGTCACAGGAAAATTCTATGACGCCAAAACACTTCCATGGACCGTCATTTAATACCTTATAGTATATATATACATTGAAACCAACTTTATACAATAATATTTGTAAGCTTTTCGTATAAATATTCAAGGAATATTTAAACCTCAACTCTCTTTTAATTAAATAATAACTAATTAGTCGGAGGTTTATATCGGTGGAGTAAAGCTTCGAGATTCATTGCATATGAGACAAAAATATATATATATATATATATATGTTTTGTCCCATTTGAGTGTTAATATGCTCAGTTTGAACCTTGTTTTATTGCCATTTATCAGCGTTCTCAAACTACAATACATGTTGGGCTAGGCAACTAGCATTTGGCTTTAACCCGACAGACAGTCATTGACACGGTGGCTAAAGATTAATATTAGCAAAATATATATACATTCAATTTCAATCAAAACCTATTTCGAAGAAGAGACATAGGAGAGCGGCACTGAGGATTTTGATTATTGTCGACACTCAAGAAACAAAGGTACTTCTCAATCATCAATTCATGACGCTGCATGAAACTATTTGTTACTGTTTTCTCTTGTAATTTTTTTTAGGGATATGATTCTTATGAGAAAAATTGATTCGATCATGTTCTATAAATATATTGATTCGCCGGTAAAGTTCTTTCCTAAATAAATATACATTTACTAATTGAGATAAAATTTGAATTGTTTCAAATAGTAATAAGTGCTCAAATAAATATAGGGTCTTGGAATCCTTACCATATCTTCCACATATAAGGCCCTGGAGTAATTGCCACATGAAGTAACATCGTTAGATATAAATAATGTATATACATACTATATATACCTTCGACCTACACAAATGATGGGCATTGTGTCATGGGTGGCATCCCCCCTGTGCTTTTTGCTCTTTGCCTTGCCTCTGCCCACTCTCTCCACGCGTCCCGTTTGTAAATACTTGTTCTTTGCATCTTTACACATTTTATTTTGGCCATTTTTTTACTCCCTTTGTTGTGGCAGATAACGTGATACTTGTTATCCTAAGAGCTGCTCCACGTCACACTCGTAATATTTCCATGTTAATGTGTTAAATGCTAAGCATGTTTCTATAAGCTTTGATTATTGTGTTGCATGTAATCAAAATGTCGCTTGCCCCACCACTGGACACTTGTATTATAGGACATCAAAATCAAATTCTACTACCTTAGGAACTCAAAACAATATTGCCATCCTAGGCATACACATTTGATTCACCTTCCAATGTCTATACATGCACAGGGCATCCAATATGGTTTCATTGTCATGAATTTTTATTGACGGGTGGGGTCACCGTTAATTCGCAGTTGTAATGGTGGACACATAGAATGGATGGAAGTGGTACACATGGATATAATTTAAAAAAATTATAATGTCCATTACTTAATCAAATATATATGTATTTTTTTAATGGTGTTATTATTTTTATTAACTATTCATTAATTAAGATTGGATAATTATATTATTATTAATATTAAAATAATTATTTATCTTCTTTCAATTAACAAATTTTAAAATTTTAATGTTTTGACATAAATCAATTGTTAGAAAACACCATGGAAAAATATGTTACAAGTCTTTGGACCTTCCACGTACTTACATTACTATGCATTTGCCACATGATTTTGTACATGTGCACCACATTTTCCACGTACATGTAAAGTTTGTAAACTTTAATTTAATTTAGATATTAAAGTCCAAAAGAGGACTGAAGAATATATTATATCTACAATAATAGAGTGCCAAAAAAATGAAAGGCCTCAATCCTTTCTTCATCACCGACATTCAGACAACTTCATTTGGATAAGATGAATGCATGCATTTGGACCAATTTGAATTTTTAGGGTCAAATGTTCACACTAAAGATCCATATGGGTAGATTAGATATATTAAATTGAAATGAAATGGTTGTATGTTTATAAGATCCAACAATAATTGTGGCAAGCTTAAAAATTGGTAAAAATTTTAACAATGCAATATTATAATAATAATCAACAATGAGAAATAGTTTAATATTCAATAATGGACTCTTAGATAACGTCATATTTTAGATTACTTTCTTTTATTATCCTTTCAATTGACATGATATTTCATGTGAAATCATACACTACAAAGTGGTTTATAGCTCGCATGATGGTGCCATTTTCTATTGACAAAGACTACATTTGACGTACATCGTATCAAATGAGCTTACATATTGAATACCTCTATTTGTTCGTCTCTTCGCTTAAGAGAAAAGAGCCTCGCTTGACGATCGGTCTCAAGTGAGAGGGAATGTAGTGGGTTAAATTTTGGTTACAAGGGGAATATACCTCACAAAAGAAAAGAAAACACTTGGCAAGCACAATATGATGTGAGAATTTCAGTGATGTGAGAATTTTTGTATTAGTTTTTACATGATTGAATTTCAAATTGATTAATATTATTTAAGTTTTTATACTATGGGTGATTTTTTGTACATTAAGAATAGTGTTGTTGACGTAACAAACGATAAAGGTAGTCTATCACAATATAATACATAAAAGGGGAATATATTCCACAAATGAAAAGAAAACACTTACTAAATATAATTTCAAAAATAAAAGTACAATTCCTTTGGCTTTTCTTGCACCTTCAAGGTAACTGCTAGTAAACAATGCTTTGTGCATATTATCCCATATACTAGTAAAAAATATATGCATGAAAGATGATTTAATTTTATTGATACATAGAAAATCATGGGTAGGGAGTTAAATCTCACTTTGAATGTGACACACATTATGGACAAAATTAGTGTCTCGTTTACGATTGTCTCGTGACTAGTCTGGGAATTGATGATCTGTATCCTCTCTTTTTTCTTTTCTTTTCTTTTTTCTTTTTTTCTTTTTTTGTTTTTTTTTTCTTTTGTGTGGAGGGGAGGGGTGTGTTTTTTAAGATCCTATATTAGGGTCAACAATTTGATACAACATTTCTAAAAAAATCATTTAAAAGGGTACCTTTCATTTAATATATGTACATATAAATAAAATATTGTTATTTATTTAGATATATAATAATTTTTTATTAAAAAAGTTAGTTTAAAATTATTTTTATCTCATGCTTTTATTATTGATAAATACTTTTATAGAATCCATTGTTATGAATCAAAATATTTTTGATTGGAGCTATGAACTAGTCTGGGATATAAACAAGAGGCTTACATCTCCATTACAATCATCATAATAGTTATAAATGACCCCAAAAACATCACCATGGCTACAACGGGCCCCACAAACATCTACATTGACCACAACCGACCTAATATACCATTGAATTTGACTCTAGGTGGGGCTGGACACAACCCAACTGCTTTAACCAATTCACCCACATCTCATTAGTTGTTTTTATCTCGTATTAGCTATCACTAAATTTTAAATTAATTTAAAATTGCATCATTATTGATGAGTCATGTTGTTATATCAAGGGGCATAAGTTAAAAACTAACAATAACTCTTAAAGTTGCAATGAATGCACACAAAGATGTGATTGTTTTTTTTTTTTTTTTTTTTTAAATTTTTATTATTGGTAAATGTGAAATATATAGACATCCAATTCCATCCACAACTGGCTTTCGATCAAAATTCAAACCGATTCCTACCAACCATTGTAAAATAAGCTTAAAACTCATTGAATATCTCAATTTTGGTCATTTATCATTCATCGAAGCTCAAAATCATGTTGAGGCATCCCTATTTATGGTAATAGCATGTATGCAACAATAACCTCTCATATATTCATCCCTAATCACCTTGTGGCATCACAATTTTTAATTTGGCCTATGGACCCATTAAACATGGCACTTGATCAGATCTTGAAAGAGAAAAAATGCTAATCAAAATCAATCATCTAATTAAATAAGATTAAATACTTAGTTGAATTATCCATTTGAAATTAATGAATATCTAAAAATAAAAATTTCAAAATTTAAAATATCAAGTTTTTTCATCATTGCCTTTATGAGTTCTCAAACTCTTCCAAAATATCTAATTTGAGAGTCATGCCTAGTAATTGAAAATCATAATTAAATGACAACTATTAACTCAATTGAAGTTAGTCTCAACTCATCTAGGGTTAGTTTGAACCCATTTCATATTTAAACTCAACATTAACTCACCTTGAGTGAGAGTTAATTCTTGAGGCTATAAATACAAGGCCATAACCCTTCATTTATAAGCTTGGATATTGTAGAGTTATTATGCATAATTTCCTCCATAATCCTCATGCATGTAATGTTACCATGTTCAAATCTTATGTCAAGCAATCAAAAGGCAAGGTGCCAAGGAAAGGTAAAGCCAAAAAATCTCTATTAATAAAGATTTCTTGATACACAAGCTGAGTAAGCCATTTGGAGCTCCAAGAAAGGTAAAAGAACGTATTTTGTTATGTTTTTATTGTGTTTTCATATGTTTGCTTGTTAGTTAATCTCTTTCTAGTGTCTAGGCTAGAGGTGTTAGGATTTTAGTGTGTTTATTCAAGTTTTATTTTTTGGACTAACATAAGACTAACCTCCCCTCTATGTATTCTTTGTCCACATGTTGGCAGGCCCGATGGGGCATGAACATCCCATATAACCAAGGAGATTGATATGATACTTTTAGGTTTGCTAATGGATGCATAAAAATCTTCAAAATTCAAGTTTGAACTTCATTTTTTACATCTTTCTGCTTTAAGCAAGTCACAAGTTGCAGGGATCGACGTCAATTTTTAGTCACAGGTGGAATCGATTGATGCCAATTTTCTAGATCGATGTCGATTACTAGAATCAACCATGATCTCTATGTAAAAAATAGAACATGATAGAAATAGAGATAATAATGATTTTTCTTGATTTCTTTTTCTTTCATTTTATGTTAGATGATTTGCAGAGTGTCTATATAACCCATTTCTTGCAAGATCCAATGAGATATTTTAGTTTCTAGCCCATTTATTTTATTAACTATAAATCTGTAAAAACATACATTAATTTTTTATGTTTTAAGGGAGACATGAATGATCTGCTTGATTTGATGTCAATCTCTATGAATCGACATTCTCTATGTGGGTTGATGACGATTGGTCTCTGAGATAGACAACAGAAAACCTGAGAGATAATTTTGAAATTTTATTTTCTCACCTAACTTTGAGCTTCCAAGCAGGCAAACCCTCTAACAAATTGTAGGTCCTGAGGTGGAAAAAACAAAGTTTAAGCATGGTTAATTCCTACACATCGTATTTGGTGCCTAAAATAAACTTAGTTGTTTTCATCTCTTAAGTTATTTTTAGAAGTTTTTACAAATTTTATCAACTGCCAAGGGGCTCAAACTTTATAACACATTTTATTTTGGTGTTATAAAATGAACTTTCACATTAGTTAAATACTCATAAAAGTTTCATTTTATGCATGTTTATTGAAAGTGTTTGTTTTGGCAAAACAAGTGACTTGTGTATGCTCTCCCCCCGTCCCCTTTAGGAAACTCAAGTGATAAAAAATGCTCACTCTTTGCCTTTGTCTCTTTAGTCTAAAATCATGGATGGAAAGTTGCTAAAGCTCTCCCCAAAATCTACATGATTTGGGTGACCCCAAAATGACCCTAAATTTCTTCTACTTGTCTTTATTTTTATGGATTTTGGATTATGAACAAGAGTTCATCACCTACCTCCTCATAAGTTCTCTAGAGAAGCGTTGACCTGGGAATTTATCTCCAAGTATAATTTCAACCCCATTCCATGGTGGGGTATATAAATTGAGGGTGACCCACTTGGATGCTTGTTTTGAGAAGTTAAAATAAGTTATGTTAATGGTACTCAACCTTGGAATGTAGGAACAATGTGAATATCACATTACACTGAGAAATTGATGAATGTAGTGATTGTAAAAAAGATAAGACATTTTCACAACAAGCTAGTTGAAACAAATCCAAATGACATCATTGCATCTCTAGTGTTAACCACACTTGGGACCATCTAGAAATGAGTGAAAATTAATAGTTTAGAACAACCCCACTTGTTGTAGACATACTATTGATGCAGGGTGAGAAGCTTGAAGTTATATGTCATAGTATGAACTCTTGAGAGAATAGGGGGCCTGAAAACCCTACTTTTCATGTAATTTTACTTTTTGGATTAATAATTTAAAATCCTTTCAAGAGCAAGTATATTGACAGAATTTGATAGTACTATGCAACCTTGTCAGTTTTAGGATTTCGGATGCTACACTCAGGTGTTTTTGTCATTTTATTATTTTTACTTACATGGTATTGAGTCTAAAATATTTATTTATTATACCGTGATCAAAAATGAGTCTTGTTTACACATCACTCCTTTGTTTGAAGAGGCATTATGTCATCCATTTGACACCACACCTTTGCCTGAAACTTTTGTCAAAACCTTTGTGTATGCCCCTTGATGGAAAAGGGGTGTTTTTATGTTGCCCATTTCATTCCAAGTTTTGTGCCTTAAAGTCTTGAAACAAACCATTTGTTATACCTATAGAGCACGATAAACATTGTTATGCTGATCAAACCATTTCCGAGACTTGTTGTCTTGTGTTCAAAATTACAATTTCAAAACCACATGTGCCTTTTGGGCCTATACCTAGTACCATCATGCCATGCATTCTTGTCTAGCTTGTTGTTATTTTGAAAAACCTAGTCTTCTAAATCAAGTTTGAAATTAGCCTCGACAAGTTCAAATTCAAACATTAATTGGTTAATACCTATACCTTACATAATTTTGGCTTAGGTGTTCATCCTTCACTTTTGGATTATGTAACTTAGGTTAATTTATTGCTCCATTTAATGACTATTTGTGTGCCTAGATTTAAGGAAATAGTCTATCTTCCACATGCCTAAAGTTCAATTCCTTTTTCCAAATGACCAAGTTTATGTTTAAAATCTGAATGCCTAGTTTGTGCCAAAGTGTTTCAAATTTGTTAGATTAAATCTCTTGCCTTTTAGACCTCTTTTTGTTTAAATTCTAGCTTTTGTGCCTTTTCTAAAAGACCTAGCAATGCCTATTTGAGACTAGATTTTGTTCCTTATTTTTCAAAAGACCTAGGAACCTTTGTTTATTTTGACATAGATTGGACTTGTTTGAAACACTTTATACCTAAAATTTGGCATTTTGGTTTTATTTCATTCACTTGACCATTTTTTTTAGACATTTAATGTTAGACATTTAACATTAGACTATTTTATACCAAGTTTTAGCACTGGACCTTTTTGGAGATACAACTCCATTCCTTCAACCAGGTTAGACCAAGTTTGGACCATTTGTCCTTCAGACATTGTTATTTAGAGTTTATAGAACTCTAGACCTTTTTACAAAACATTCATCATTGATTTGGATATGTCTCGTTACACTCGTAGTAGAGACATGTACTATCCTAGTTATAATAATGTGGTCATACAAGATGACTCTATTCAATACCCCTATGATGATGATGTTGTTTATGAGATAGATCCTTATCCTCCTTACAATACTCAATCTGGAGAATAAATCTAAGACCCTCAAATACAGTATTTAATGATACCTTCTTTGGATTGATTAACATACCAAGTTTGCTCTTTCAATTCTAATGATACCTGATCCTCTACTTATACCATTAAACCTCCTTTAGTTTTCAAGAATAACCAAGCTCCATAATGCCCTACCCTTACTATTCTAGGACCTCATCCTTTGGCTCATGATAATAACCAAGCTTTGCAACACCCTGCCATTACCATTTTAGGACCTCATCCTTTGTCTCGTGATCTCAACCAATATTTGCAATGTCTTATCATTACCATTCTAATCCATTCTAAGTATGGTAGCTCATTATCCCAACAAGTTTATGCAATTACAACTAGATGGGTCATAGTTACCATCTTAGACCTGATAGGACCAAAACTCCCCAAAGCTCTGACACAACTTGTCACATTTAAGAGCACACATGATTACCATTGTATAAGCAATTAAACATGTGGAAATACCAGAAGAATAAATAACTATCAATGAGAAAACACACAGAATATGAGAGGCAACACACAATTGTATTCAACTCATTACAAAGGAAATTACAATAAAGAGATCACACTCTTCTTCCACCTCTGTGAGGCTTCCTCCTCAAGGGCTCCAAGTAATCTTCCCACCTGAGTAATCTTCTCTCATAGGTCATAACACATAGCTAACACAAGCTGTTGTTCACCTCATTGTACATCTGTACAATCAAGTATGAACCGGTACTCCAAGTAGATCTCACCATGATCCTGCTGATGTATTGCTGTCACCTTGGATCCTGGCCAACCGCCGATCTCATTCTGACCCTCGCATTCACACACCCCTACAGACCAATCTGATCTTACTTATCACATACATGGGGAATCCTACTTGATTCCACCATGGGAAGAACTCTCCAAGCTCCACACTTGGATTTTCCAAGTTCAACACTTAACAATACAACCCATGAGTCTATTATATAGATCTCATGCATACACTTAATTTAGACAAGTGGCTCAAAGACTCGAACTGGTCTTTATCATGCAAACAATGCGTTCACTTAACTGACTGTTCGTCAACAACAGTTTTGACCGCCACAGGCGACCGACGTCGGTCCCTGCCTACCTGGAGGTGACCGACGCAGGCCGATCTCCTGCCGATGTCGGTTTCCCTTCTGCGTCCCCTGACCAACATCGATTTTGGCCTGCCAACACCGATGACTATCATGCGCAGAAAACCTCCCTATTTGCCTAGCTGAAGCTTTTAGCTCCACACCCTAACAAGACCGACAACTAGTCTTTGTTAAGCCAATCTTAGATGAACCTATTTATAAAGAGGTCATTATCTAATCATCGACCATTCTTCATTCATTGCCAACCATCCACCACTTTAGAAAATTGATACCAATCTTCAAGCCACAACATAGCCAATCAGTACCTCTCCAATAGAGCCAATCATTCAAAAACCAAGATGTGTTTAAAACTGTTATTTTACAACTACTTGTAAGCTAAGGCCAAGAGAACCAACCAATCCATGATGTTTTTTTTGAAACACCTATTTATGACAAGTCAAACTATGATGAATCAACTTTTGATCCTTTACCCAATATTGATGAGTCTCACTTTGACAAGCCAATCTTTGATGAGTCACTTCTTAATGATTATAACTGTCTTTAGGCAAATCATTATCTTGACCATTGTCTTATTTTTAAAGAGCCTCCCTTTGACAAGCCAATTTTTATGGAGTTGTCTCTTGACTTTTTTTTCCATCATTGAGGAGTCTCACTTTGATAAGCCAATCTCTGTGAAATCCTTCTTAACTGAGCCTATTTTCAAAGAGCCCATTATTCCATCATAGGCCATTACTTGTCCAATACCAAACATTCAACAAGACATCAATGAGAAACATCCACACCAGCTAAAAATTCAACATTGAAGTTAGGTTCTATTCTTGAACTGACATCAAAATTAGCATCAAAATTAAAATCAACATAAGTCTTAACATCATATTTAGAATCCCTTGAGTTAGACTCAACCTCAAAATCACAATATGTTCATGGTTGATACAATATTGGTTAGACATGCCTTGAAGATCAATTTGAATATATTTATGATCATTCCACAATTTTTGAGGATGATTACTTCAACTTCGACACAGTTCTCTTAGTATTTTATATGAGGATTGTGCTACCTCTTCCCATTCCATTACCATTCCACATGCCACTAACACAACCAACCTAGCCATTATATTGACATTCCACCTCCCACAAGTATTGATTGGGACTGATAGAATCATACCTTGTTGAAATGCATTCATGGTGACATATCAATTGTAGAATATCAGGAGGACCAAGACCACATTCATGCAAAAGAAGAATAATCTCCTAGTGAAACCTTTTTGGAGGTGTTAGGGGGAAATCAAAGTCCAAACTCAAAATATTCTAGTGAAAACTTATTTGAGGCTTTAGAATACAATAAAATTCAAAAGTCAACATTCCTTAGTGAAACCTTCTCAGAGGCACCATGGGACAATCAAGACAACTTTATTGGTGAAAACTTCTTTGAGACACCAATAGTTGAGCACAATAATTCTTCACTACTTGATGAAAACACTATTAAAGATAACATCAATATAGCTTCCAATCTAAAACATAATTAGATGGTAGCTACTCTCAGGGCCAAACAACAACAAAATTTGGTGGTCCCATCGAGAGCATATTCAGAAGTCTTTGGCCCTGCCACGACCAAAATTATGTTGAATCTAGAATCAACAACATTGTGTGTGCCTAAAAATCTTGATATTCATTTGTTGCCCAACCATTATACATTCCATTATCATTCACCTTTACATTAATAAATCAGACCTATCAGCTAATATTTATCCTTATTTACCATCCATGGCTGCACTTTCCTTTACAAAGGATACAAAGATATCTTGTCTCTACGTTTAAAGGGAATAAAATTAATGACCAATAGAGATCACAATAACATTATTGTAGTCCAAATCTATAGCAGGTTCTTGATAGAAAAAATATTTAAAAGAGGTGTGGGATATTAATTTACAACATTTGACTATTCTAGTTATATTATATGCTGATCAAGATGTGCATCTCCACTTCAACAAGACTAACATAAACATATCTTTATCTCACCATTCATTTGCCATCCATCTGGCTATTGTTTCATGCCCTACTATTAACCTTACCTTATCACTTGGGGGAAACCCTATTATCATTATATCTAATTTCCATATCATCATCTTCCTTATGCCATATCATATACCATTTTACCATACCTTCACTATTGACCAAACTTGTTTATAAATTCCCTCTCAACCCTTTGACCTTAGCTCAAGTCCATTGGTTCTTTGGCTACCTTCAGTGAGGGGATTCAGATCAAGTTTCAACATTTGATTCAATATTATAGATAGAGATTCTCTTTTGGACCAGTATGATAGTGGTTTGGTAGTTACATCCTTCATTTCTTGTTTCATTTCATGTAGAGTATTTTTAATTATAACCACCTTTGGGAAAATTACTGTCTCATCTCATGCTATTATTTATAATTGCCTATGGTAAAATTAGTATCATTGACCTATGTTGTTGATTTTTAATTATAACCACCTATGGGAAAATTAAGAACACTTTTACCATGCCTTGAAGTTCCACATTGCCATGTTGTGCCATTTTACTGCTTTGTCTATTTTGATAACTTGATGCTAAATAGTCAAGTTTTTCCATTGTAAGGCATAACTATAGTGACTTGAGGTTCTAATGGGACTGTGTAAGTAATTATCTATTCACATTGATGTTAGATTAGTTACCCTTTTGCCACACTCTCACTATTTTGACACTAATTTCAAAGTTTGAATGCTCTCACCATTATTTGAGTTAAATTGATTAGTATCTCATAATTCTCCATCGAGTTGAGATACCCAAAAAAATCTAAAAACATTCAAAAATTTAAAAACATTAGTCCTATTTAAACCTATTCAGTCATCCTCATTCTTCCCTACTAGGGCCAATCCATTATTGGTTTCAATCCATTCCACTTCCAATGGGGGTGTGACCTTCCCTTTGCATGTATCCTTGCTTTGGGCACCACCCGTTTATCATTCCATTGATCCTTACACACGTAGATATTGACTTGGTTGATAATAAGATGCTTTTTGTTGCTTTTACTTTCATAATTTATGTATATTTATTTATTTAGTTGTTTATTTTTTTGCCTATTTATTTACTTTCTTGTTGTGCCTTGACTTAGTACATCTGCATTCATTGGGTGATTCCTTGCACATTCTACCTAATTCCATCCATATTCATATGTCAACATTATCATCATTGATCTGTAAACTACACTGATAAACTCAAAGTGAAGTTTTACAATATGGATACTAAATTTATCAAACTTAACAAATCTTTGAAATACTCAAAAGAACTTGCAATTGTTTGGCAAATAAGTGTTCTCGATTATTGAATTGGATTGGAACTATCAAAAGACTTATCACTTTCATTCACCAATTAAACCAGTTTTTTTTTTAAATGTCATAACATGTCAAATTTTAAATTTTGCATGAATTCATAATTAAAAATTAAAAAAATTTGAAATAAAAACATGCAAATCAAATGACAAATTACCATCTGACATTGATAATGGAGTTCGGCATCTCTTGCCTATGTCTCTAATCCCACCCAATAGTGAGGACCATTTCTATTAAATTTGTGCAACAAATGACTTATAAATTCTTTGAAATGCTGCATAACTTCCCTTAGGTCTGATCTTTGTATAAGAACTCCAGCTTCACTGATAAAATCAAGCTCGGCAACACAGAATCCTTCCTCAGTCTTCAACCCTTTTCGAAGGTGCTTTGGTCCCTACACTCAAACTATTGGTCTATCCATTACAATATTTCTCTTTTCAATTACAAAACATAACTAAAAAGGCTCTCTCTGTGTATATAGGTTGGAAAATGGATCATAATCCACTTGCTAAAGCTATCTCCAAGCTTAAACTAGCTCTTGGCTTATTAAAATAAAAATACATAGTCCTGCAGAAGCTTACATTGAAGTAACCATTTGTTCCCTTTATATTTTTTGCCAGCTTGTAACATAGTCGGTCAAGACTTATCTCTTTTGCATGGTGGGTCATGAGTTCAATTCTTTGACCTTCTATTTGGGCGCTTAGACTTATCTGTAGTCCCACATTGGCAAATCAAATCAGCTTTATGTCTTTAAAAAGGTTGGTGGCCTCCTTGCATAATGTCGATGCCCCTTTTGGTGGGCTCAAGGTACTTAACTTAGCATGGTTCATTGGTTATTGTACCAACTTGGCTTATACGCTATTCAACATTTCCTCTTCTCACATTCTTTGGCTCGGCATTTGAATTGGAAGATAATTTAGATGTGGCATGTAATCTCAAGCTGGGATGTGGCACACATTTTTGTAGTTTTCTCCAATCTGGGCATATATTCTTGAGCTCCTATGAGTCGGCTACCTTCAATCTTGAGGCATGTATTTCTCATGGTCTCCAACTTGGCATATATCTCGAGCTTGACTTGACAAAGTGGTTAGAAGGTGTGGCAAGTGTGGGTTCTCCCATGTGGCATAATGGGGAATGGTAATAGTAAATTGCCAAGTATTACCAAGGAAACTATTACAAAGCTTTAAAAACATATAATTGAATTGTCCCACATGCATCCGGTGGGAACAATATAATGGTTTAAAAGCAAATTTTAATGCATTACATTATGAGATGGAGACCAAGGCACCCCTCCTTAATCAAGTGTGTCACCCTCACTAAGGACCCCCAACGAGCCAATAGTGGGGCCCATGGTTCTCCATATGACCCCCTATCAAAGACCAGAGGTTGAAACCAAACCAAAACACCAAACCAAATTTTGGCATGAATGTACAAAAATAGACTGCCATGTGTCAACAGGTGATTAGTCCACTTGTCGCATATGCATTGCAACACCTCCTTATTTTTCCTATCATAAAATAAATTCAACAACCTATAACTTGGGCATCTAAACTCTATTTTGTGATCTAGAAGAAGTGCTAAAAATCTCTCGATGAGCTCTTCTACATGTAAAAGGTTTCATCATGACTTGGGACTTTTTCTAAAATGAGCTCTGGATCACACCTCCTACAAAAGAGGCTTTTGGTCTCCAAAAGTCTACTATCTCTTGAAAATTGATAACTGGTCTACTACATCACATCAAACAGAACCAAATCATAGCAAGGGATAAACATTGGAAAAATAAATGATTCAAAACTCAAGTGAAAATGCCTACAACATGGCATGAGTAAAGGAATCTGCAACTGCCAATAAACTGATCAAAACATACCAGAACTATCTGCCCATGTCACATCTTGTAAAGTGGTGAACTATCAATAAACTAAAACAATTCCCAATGTAACTACAAAATAAGATGTTGTAGACATGTTGCAATATAATTCCCTGGTATGGGACTTACAATGCTAAGCAAATGCAAACAACACAAAGTGTATATTGCCTAACATCCAAACATACCCATAGGGTCTTACAATGCATCTATACATCTATGTGCCAAAAATAGATACATTCTAAATATAGCAGTCAAATCTGATAAAGTGTTGTAAGAAAATTAACTCAACCCAAAACATGCATTCTACTATTATCTCCAACTGATCAAATGAGTTAAATTCCTACAGATAACTCACTCAGCGTAAATAGGAGATTCCAAAACATAGAGCTATTCAACATAAGTGAGAATTGAAATACTTTGAATGATAAACCTATCTCAAAGTGTTCTCACAATCTCTACTAATGCATCATCAAAGCTTGTTTTTTCCCTTAACCAAATTCTTAACAATGCTTTGAAAAATAAATGCATTATAAATCCACGTAATCAAATTTTCTACCTAGTTAACTTGATTTCCTCAATGGATTTTTAATATCATTATGGATTGATTTAACTTCATTGACCTTATTAATAGTTTGATAAATCATCTTAGCTTTACCATGTTTAGAATGGGAAGATGATAGAAGTTTAAAACAATGATCAATTCGTTGTCCACTCATATGGCAATGAGTGCATAAAACCTTCTTAGGTGAGGTCTCCCTTTTACCTCTTCTTGCTTTGCCATGATGAGAATGGTCTTTAACACCTGCAATTTGCTTAAACAAAGCATGCATCTTCTAACAAAATGCAACACAGTGGTTATGCATCCCACAAAAAGTGCAAGGAAAATATTGCATCATCTTCTAAATGTTAAATCCAAATTTCTTAAACATAAAAAGTGGATCAAAAGATTTAGTGTTAACTCTAGTGTAGGAACTAGGAGGTGGAATCTTGATACCTCTTCTACCTATTCTCTTACACTACACATGCTCTACTAGTGGCCTCAAACCTTTGCTATCAAACACTTATCTTCCTTTAGAAGTGGAGGAATTTTCTCCAATATCCACCTACTCACTAGCGTAACCCATACTTGCATGAGGAGATCTATACTCCACTTGTATTGGGTTAGTAATTCCTTGGCCATTTTGACCAAGACCTCTTCCATTAAAGCCCATTTTATTCAAAAATTTGGATCCTATACCCTTAGTGTATTTTTCATAACTACTAAAAGCATCATTACTCGAATCCAAATCTGAATGGAAAGAAGAAGATGAATTACTTGGTGAATAACTTACAATGCACTCAGTCATAGTCTCTGCATCTGAAGTAGAAGGTATGGTCTTCTTTGGTTCACCACATTGTAATCTGATAAAGAGCTCATCCTTATATTCAAGCTCTGATGTCAAACTTGCAACTTGTTCTTCAAGAGATAAGAGCTTGCATCTCAGAAATGCATTATCATCCTGAATCTGGGTATTGATGCTTTCAAGCTCTTCCATCTTAGATTAATGTGACAACATGCCCATGGTTTCTTGAAAACACACTTATTCCACAACTGCTCACTACAATCTAATCAAGTGGTATTGATAACCAATAAATTGAAAGCAACTATCAAATCACACAATCAAAAGCTAACCCTACTTTCTAACTACTCTAATACCAAAATTTGATCCATAAACTACACTGATAAACTCAAAGTGAAGTTTTACAATATAGATACTAAATTTATCAAACTTAACAAATCCTTGAAATACTCAAAAGAACTTGCAATTGTTTAGAAAATAAGTGTTCTCGATTATCGAATTGGCTTGGAACTGTCGAAAGACTTGCCACTTCCATTCACTAATTAAATTGGTTTTTTTTTAATGTCATAAAATGTCAAATTTTAAATTTTGAATGAATTCATATTTAAAATAAAAAAATAAAATAAAAACATGCAAATCAAATGACAAATTACCATCTGACATTGATAACGGAGTTCGGCATCTCTTGCCTACGTCTCCAAGCTTGCCCAATAGTGAGGACCATTTCCATTAAATTTGCACAACAAATGGCTTACAAATTATTTGAAATGCTACACAACTTCCCTTAGGTTTGATCTCTATACAATAAATCCACCTTCATTGATAAACTCAATCTTGGCAACATAGAATCCTTCCTCAGTCTTCAACCCCTTTCGTAGGTGCTTTGGTCCCTACACTCAAACTATTTGGCTATCTGTTACAATATTCTCTTTTCAATTACAAAACATAACTAAAAAGGCTCTATTTGTGTATATAGGTTGGAAAATGGATCATAATCCACTTGCTAAAACTATCTCCAAGCTTAAATTATCTCTCAGCCTATTAAAATAAAAATACACAGTCCCGCAGAAGCTTACATTCAAGTAAACATTCGTTCCTTTTATATTGTTTGCCAGCCCATAGCATAGTCAGTCAAGACTTATCCCTTTTGCATTGTGGGTCATGAGTTCAAGTCTTTGGCCTTCTATTTGGGTGCTTAGACTTATCTTTAGTCCCACATTGGCAAATCAAATAGGCTTTATGTCTTTAAAAAGGTTGGCAGCCTCCTTACATAATGTCGATGCCCATTTTGGTGGGCTTGAGGCACTTAACTTAGCATGGTTCATTGGTTAGTATACCAACTTAGATTATACGCTATTCGGCATTTCCTCTCCTCACATTCTTTGGGTCAGCATTTGACTTGGAAGATAAGTCAGATGTGGCATGTAATCTCGAGCTGAGATGTGGCACACATTTCTATAGTTGTCTCCAATCTGGGCATATATTCTTGAGCTCTTATGACTTGGCTGCCTTCAATATCGAGGCATGTATTTCTCATGGTCTCTAAACTAGCATATATCTCGAGCTTGATTCAAAAAAGTGGTTGGAAGGCATGGCAAGTGTGGGTTCTCCCATGTGGCGTAATGAGGAATGGTAATAGTAAATTGCCAAGTATTACCAAGGAAACTATTACAAAGCTTTAAAAACATATAATTGAATTGTCCCACATGCATCCAGTGGACACAATATAATGGTTTAAAAGCAAATTTGAACGCATTGCATTATGAGATGGAGGCCAAGGCACCCCTCCTTAATCAGGTGTGTCGACCCTCACTGAGGGCCCTGAGTGGGCCAATAGCAGGGCCCATGGTTCTCCATATGACCCCCTATCAAAAACCAGAGGCTAAAACCAAACCAAAACACCAAATAAATTTTTTGCATGAATGTACAAAAATAGACTGCCATGTGTCAACGGGTGATTGGTTTACTTATCGCATATGCTTTGTGACACCTCCTTATTTTTCCTATCATAAAATAACTTTAGTAACCTATAACTCGGGCATCTGAACTCTATTTTTTGATCTAGAAGAAGCACCAAAAAGATCGCGATGAGCTCTTCCACGTGCAAGAGGTTTCATCACAACTTGGGACTTTTTTTTGAACTGAGCTCTAAATAAATTATGGTTTTTATCATTGGGGCATTATTTTTTATTATTTATTGGATCACGTGTCAATCCTTCTATATATTTTGGCTTAGTTATCATAGGGTTTTATATCATGATGCCTACCATCACGTGATACAACAAAAATTAGCTTAGGAAATCTTACCAATAACAAGGCTATAATACTTCTCCTTGGCACCTAAAAAATTCTTGATCTATTCTTGATCAATCCAGATCAATCCCCACATACAAAGTCATTAAATCATGAAATAATTTTAATCCTTGCTAATTAGGATGTGCATCTCTCTACCAATAGGTTGCCCAAATTCATATTTCTCCTATGTACTGACTTACTCTTGCTTTGTGAGTATAGATTCAATACATAATCTCCTTGTTCCAATTTGACATATTACTCTCATCATTCTACCAATGATTCTAACTACCTTTTGGAAAATCATTGTGTATCATCCCACTACAAAACCAATGATTATAATTGCCTATGGGTATATCATTGTGTTTCAATCTATCTGTATGTTAGTGATTATAACTACCTTTGGGAAAATATTTATCATTCTTCTACCCAACATGGGTACATTTTCATTGTGATAATTATTATAACCACCTTTGGGCAAGCCATTATCTTTATCCACCCAGCTGGGGCATGTTTTTATTCTGCTAATGATTATAACTACTTGTGGGCAATTCATTGTTTTCCATTTTATGATTATAACTACCTTTGGGAAAATCATTCTCTTGTTACCCTTATCCTTCAGTTAACGATTATAATTTCCTATGGGCAAATCATCCTATTTATTTTTGTAATCAAGGTATCTCACCATGCCACTGATTATAACTACTTGTGGGAAAATTAGTATTTTCCACCCCCTTTTACCTTTTGGTCCTATTTTGGATTTAATTTACACCCTTGGAGAGGGTTCTTCAGGCTCTCTCCAACTAAGCCACATAATGAGAACAACCTCAGGCTATGGGTATCTTTTAGTGAGGTTGAACCTCTGAAGAAGGTCAACTTCCTCTTGGTAGATCACCTAAACTAATGCTTCTACTTGGAAAAGGGATAGAGAGGGGGTATATGGTAACTAAGAGAGATAAATGAGGTGACTTAAAAAATTAAGTGAGACTCACATAAGCATGAAATACACATTGATGTAGCAAAAGATAATCCTTGTTCACACAACCTCATAAACTAGCTAATTTGCATAAGTATTTCATAAACTAGGCTCATCTAACAATACATGAAGCAAAGAAGAATTTAAAAATTCACATCAAGTGTCTATTAATGGTGAAAAGAGCTCAAATTCAGACCTGAAATTAACTTTAAAACACCTAAAAATAGGCAAAAAAGAAGGACAATAGACATAAAAGAACACTTCTTCACAAGGCCATCATGCACAAGCTTGCTAAACATAATTTAGAGGCAAAAGATAAGTGTAAAATTCCCTTTATTGCTTCAAAAGGTATTTCATACAAAATTTTGATAGGGATTCACCTTGTCAAATGAGAGTCTCCCTAGAAAATGGGGGAGAAATGGGAGATATAAGAGAAAAGGAAAAGAGAGAGAAAAGAAATAAGCAAATAGAAATCAATAAATGAGACCCAACAACTTCCTTGGAGTCTCAACCACATTTGGATCAATTATCACTAATACTTTCTCAAAAAAATAACCCTCATTAGTCCAAATAGCCTTCAAGCCCTCTCATTGGCTTAGAAATGCACTAGAATACAATAACTTGTTGAGGATAATGAGTCATCATCTATTAAGAAGAAAAAGTCTTCAAAGACTTTTAAAATTTCATTAAATTCTCCACTTGCCTTTCTCAACCTTCAAACTTATCTCCTGATATGCTCTTTACACTATCTAGTGTCCCTTCTGACACTCATTTCATAATCATAACTCTACATTTACTCCAAACCCTGAACATAGGTCCACTATAGATGAAAACCAATTCCATTATTGGTTTTCATATAGTCATAATCTCAATAAAGATCCATAAGATTCTTAGTCTCTTAATCATGAACAAGACATAAATTCAAACCCAAGATAGATTTCATAACCTGATTGAGTGGACCTTTACATAGAACTAAGCTTTAATGGTGGCATACAAATTTGTAGCATTCGCTTTGGTAATACAAATCATATTTTGATCTCAACATGTCATTCACAAGCTTGAGTCCACAAAATATTTTGATCTAACATGTCTTCTTGTGTGGCATCTCCCTACCATCACGTTGTTTACTTCATTTTTAAAAATGTCTGTTGTCACTTTAGACACATGTCTTCATCTTGTACCCCCTAGGACTTGATCAAATTTGCTCCATCAATCTCCTTTAGAGTCTCTTAGCCTTGAATTTTAATGTTGGTCATTGATCTTTGATCTTCATCTAAGATTGTGACACTTGGTATCCCCACATGATTTCTATGGACCCTACTATCAGTCTCCATCTAGGTAACGCTCTTATACCACATGGTGGCCTTGATTTCAATCTAGGCTCATTGACTTCTTGACTTTGATCTGCACTATTGATCTTCATTTGCATAATTGAATGTGCATCATTGATCTTTGATCTGCATGATCAAATACACACCATTGATCTCTATTTGAACATATGATCAAATGTGATTCATCAATCTTCTGCTAATTCACCATGATCAGGACACTTGGCACCATCAAATTCATTCTCAAGATCCTCTGACCTATTGACTTCATGCTCATTATTTAACTACATCTACATGATTGAACATGTGCTATAGATCTATCTTGAGTTATTGACCCTAGTCTTTAATGTGGATCATCAATTAGAATTTATATGTAAGAATACACACCATCAATCTTGATCTAGGGGACTTTGACTTATTGACTTTGTGAGGTCACCCACATGCCATTGATCTTTGATCTTGATCGAGTGGCATTTTGACACTTGGCATCCCTATGTTCAACCTAAAGATCCTTTGACTTATTTACTTTGAGGCTTCAATACATGGCAACCCTATGTTCAATTTGAAATTGAATCTTCTTCAATGAACTCTTTCAACCATGAAGTGATCAAAGCTAGGAAGTTTCTCCTTTTTGACAAGATGATCTTCTCTATAACACCTATAGGTGCTCATTTATGGTGGATGAATCTATATGGAAATGAAATAAATGAGGTTTTAATAGAGTGTCTTAATCCATCCAGGTAAAAGCTTCGTATGTAGGTTAATTTTGGACAACATTTCTAGTAACCTCCTAAGATTACATGCTTGCTAAGTAACATATTAATTGTTTTATCTGATCCATTGAGCATATGCGGTCATAAGTCTTTCCTTTCCAACTAATATAAAATTGATACAAGGCTATCCCTTTCTAAAACCTCCTCTTGAATCAACAAGGACAAAAAAATACAAAAGCAACACTGTGCCCAAGGCACTGAGGGAAGGGAAACACACAACTGGAAAGATGTGCATAAGGCACTTAGAGGAAAACAATAAAATCTAATCTAATATATATAAGGTTGAAACTTAAAATTAATTTCCTCTTGGATAAAATGGGAAACATATAGCATCATTCATTTGTAATGGATAATGATGAAAAATACCATGTTTTTGAGGAACCAAAACTAGTGGACCAAACTGCTTGATTACCAATCCTTTTGACATGCTCTTACGTGGATGACAAGGGAAAAAAATGTTTCCAATGTAGACACACTCTTGATATGACTCAAAACTGATCCCATGATGATATTAAATGTGAATAAAGTCTTAGGAGAAGGTCTCAATATGATTTGGGAGAGTGACTACTATAGCTTCACTTGGTGTCTCTTCAAAGGTAAAAGAGCATTCTAATATATTTATGACTACAACCTTAGCCCTCAAGAGTTCATTAGGATCATAATTTATTTTGGTATCCACTCAATTAATTTATTGTATTGGGAGTGAAGGTTGGGTGTCTAAGTTTGCATAAAAGGACTCTAGATCATCCCAAAAAGCAGTTTCCTCTTGTTCACTTGAGACTATGCCAACCTTAACACCATTCTTGATTTGTTCACCTTGGAAGAAGCCACATGGAAGCTCAATAACCCATTTAAGATTCAAAATTTTATATTCTTATAGTTCCAGATCTGACCACTCTCATTTTTTCTTGAAGACATTAGTATTGCCTTTAATGGATAATTCATCTTGAGACTGGTCAGCTTCTATAACCTGATTTACAAGCTCATTTTCATGCTCTAGAGGAGATATAAGCTGGTTTAGAACCTATACCTAGTCCATTAAGTCATGGTACAACTATTTCCATACTTCATTATGATCTTATTTCTCCTCTATGTAGAATAGACATTCAGTAGTCCATTCAAGGTCTCACCCATGTTCAGCTTGAGGATTGTTTTCTTTAGGCTCTAATTCATTAGTGTTAAATCCATGCCAAAAATTATGGTCCAAACCTAATTTTTCCTCCTTTGAATGAAGTGGAATACCTATCAATATTCCTTCCTCATACACACCTCATCTTCTCGAGACTCACTTGAGACTATAAGCTCTTCCTCTATCCTTTATAAAATAGGTGCTTTCTCCAAGAGGGAGATGTTGGGAGGGTGAAGAAGTTCACCTTACTTACAACTTAAGAGAGTTTCCTTACAACTAGGTACCTTGAGTGGTATTTTTGGTGGTTCTTGAGGGAGGGAGAAAGAGTCATGGAACTCTTGTAGGGCAAGTTCATTAAGTTGAGCTATGGTTGATTGATTCATATTTTGAACAACTAAATCCTCCTCCTCCAAGACTGTTTCTTGGACTACCTCAAATAACACCTCCTCTTTCTTCTTAATGCCTTTCTGAACTGATTTCTATGAGGGGAATGTGTAATATGTAGCCACCTTCTCTTCTTCTTGAATGAGTATAGGAGAGGGTGGTTTCAAAAGAGAACACATGATATAGTCAGGGTCATTGGTATAAGAGGAGATCCATGGTGGGATGGTTTCAAAATCTTGAGTGGGAATGGGCATAAGGGTAGGAGAGGGAAACTAATTGGTTTGGGTTTGACATACTCATCCTCCCAATGAGTCAACATCTCCTCTATCAAGTGTATCTATTCCTTTACTTGGTTCTTCTCAAAGTGTGGATAATCACTCTCTTCAATGGATGCCCACACACTCCATAACTTATGAAAGAACCTCCTTATCCCCTCCATGGCATGAATGGGGAATTCTTGTCCAAGTAAAACCTCCTCATTTATTTTCATGATTATTATCCCTTGGTCCAGTATTGTTTCTCTGATTATTGACAAGGATGGACCTAAACAAGGTTGACTAGGGGGCTGATTTGAAACCCTTGGAGACTAAGCTTGAGGCTCTTGAAAGGGAGAGGACACATAGGATTAATTTAACTGAGTCTACTAATATTCATAATATATCAACACTCTATCTGAGTTTTGGACTATCCTTCTCAACCACACCTTGTTCTCCCTCTCACAAACTAGCCATTGTTCATATTCATAAATTGGCCATCTATTCCTTACCAATTGAAGAGAACTCCTTGCCTCTTATATAGAATTAATAAGGATGACTAAAGAAATTTTTAAACCCCTACCAATCTCACTTATCAACTCCATATAATTTGATAATGCTTGATTGAATCTTGATAAAGATGTAACAGGATAAACCTGGTCTTGAAAAGGGGAATTAGAGGACTAATTTGAATACAAAAGAGGCTGATCTTAGTCACATGTAGGGGTGGGAGGAGGTAAAATTCCATGATAGGGATGATAATTTATTTGAGGGCCACTTTGGGGGAACACATAAACATTATTAGCTTAATAAGTGTGATGTTGAGGTAGAGAATAAACATATTGATCAAAATATGGTTGATTGTATATATTGTATAGTGATGTTTAGGAGCTTAGGTTTCTTATACCAGTTGATAAATACTTGGAGTCACCATTGGTGTTTACACACATGCCTCCAAAGGTTGATTGGATGAAGAGAACACTAAAACTCTTCACTCGGTGAATAACATAGTCCCGTTGGGCATGTCAGAAACTATTATGGTATTAATTTTCACCCTTAGAGAGGGTTATTTAGGCTCTCTCTAACTACAACACAAAATGGGAACAACCTCAAGTTATGGGTATCTTATAGTGAGTTTGAGCCTTCAGATAAGGTCAGCTTCCTCTTGGTAGATCACCTAAACTAATGCTTCTACTTGGAAAAGGGATAGAGAGGGGGTATAGGGTAACTAAGAGAGATAAATGGGGTGATCCACAAAATTAAATGAGACTTACATAAGCATGAAATAAACACTGATGTAGTAGAAGACAATCCTTTCCCACACAACCTCACAAACTAGCTAATTTACATAAGTGTTTCATAAACTAGGCTCACCTAACAATACATGAGGCAAAGAGGAATTTCAAAATTTGCACCAAGTATCCATTAATTTTAGAAAGAGATCAAGTTTATACCTGTAAATAACTTTAAAACACCTAAAAATAGGAAAGAAAGAAGGACAATGGACATGGAAGAACACTTCTTCACAAGGCCATCATGCACAAGCTTGCTAAACACAATTTAGAGGCAAGAAATAGGTGAAAAATTACCTTTATTTCTTCAAAAGGCCTTTCATACAATTTTGTGATAGGGCTTCATCTTTTAAAATGAGAGTCTCCCTAACAAAAGGGGGAGAAATGGGAGATATAAGAGAAAATAAGAAGAGAGAGAGAAGAAGTGAGCAAATAGAAATTAATAAATGAGACCCAACCACTTCTATGGAGTCTCAACCACCTATGGATAAATTATCACTAATCCTTTCTCAATAAAATAACCCTCATTAGTCCAAATATCCTTCAAGCCATCTCATTAGCTTAGAAATGCTTTAGAAGAAAAGAACTTGTTGAGGATGATGAGTCATGATCCATTAAGAAGGAAAAGTCTCCAAGAATTTTTAAAATTTCATTAAATGCTCCACTTGCCTTTTTCAACCTCCAAACTTCTTTCTTGATATGTGCTTTATGCCATTTGGTGTCCCTTCTAACACTCCTTTCACAATCACAACTCTACGTTTACTCCAAACCCTAAACATAGATCCACTATAGGTGAAAACCAATTCCCTTATTGGTTTTCATATATTCATAATCTCAATGAAGATCCATAGGCTACTTAGTCTCTTGATCATGAACAAGACATAAATTCAAACCCAAGATAGACTTCATAACCTGACTGAGTAGACCTTTGCATAAAATTGAGCTTTAATGGTGGTATATGAATTTGTAGCATTCATTTTGATAACCCAAATTATATTTTGATCTTGACATGTCATTGACAGACTTGGATCCACAAAAATTTTCAGTCTGACAGGTCCACCTATGTGTCATCTCCCTACCATCACGTTATCTACTTCATTTTTTAAAATGTCCATTTTTGATTTAGACATGTGTTTTCATCTTTTGCCCCTAGGACTTGATCAAATTTTCTCTATTAATCTCCTCAAAAGTCTCCTAGCCTTGACTTTCAATGTTAGCCATTGATCTTTGATCTGCATCCAAGATTGTGACACTTGGTAACCCCGTATGCTTTATGTGAACCCTACTATTAGTCTCCATCAAATTAACTCTCTTATGCCATATGATGGCCTTGCATACAATATGGGCTCACTGACTTCTTAACTTTGATCTGCACTATTGATTTTCATCTACATGATTAATACACATCATTAATCTTTGATATGTATGATCAAATGCACACCATTTATCTCCATCTAAACATATGATCAAACATAGGCCACTGATCTTGTACCAATTCATCTTGATTGGGACACTTGGCACCCTCACATTCATTCCAAGATCCTTTGACCTATTGACTTTTTGCTCATCATTGATATGTATCTGCATGATTGAACATGTATCATAGATCTATCTTGACTTATTAACCCTAGTCTTTAATATAGATCATCAATCAAAATTTGTATATAAGAATATGCACCATCAATCTTGATTTGGAGGACTTTGACTTACTAACTTTATGAGATCACCCACACATCATTGATCTTTGGTCCTGATTGAGTAAGGTTTTGACACTTGGCAGACCTGAATTCAATTTGAAGATATTTTGACTTATTACTTTGAGGCTTCAACACATAGTAAACATGTGTTCAATTTGAACCTAAATCTTCTTCAAATGAGCTCTTTCAACCATGAAGTGATTAAAGCTAGGCAATTGCTCCTTTTTGATGTGATGATCTTCTCTATATCACTTGTAGGTTCTCTTTCATGGTGGATGATTATGCATGGAAATACAATAAATGAGGGTTCAAGAGAGTGGCTTGATCCACCAAGGCAAAATATTTGTATTTAGGCCAATTTTGGCTAATAGGTCCCATCAATTTCCATCTTTTGAGGGACCGATAACCAACTTTTTTTTCCAACCACTCCATTGAGGGGGCATCCAGAGCTCATCCACTACCATTGAAGCATTAGGCATATAATAAATTTTCATTATTATAGAATACTTTATTATGATTATAGCTTGTAATACCTTCCTAAATAGGGGAAAATGTAGACATCCAATTCTGGCCACAATTGGCTTTTGATCAAAATTCAGACCAATTCCTACCAACCATTGTAAATTAAGTGTAAGAATCATTAAATGTCACAAATTTAGCCATGTGTCATTTATTGAAGCTTATAATAATGTTGATGCATCCTTATTTGGGGTACTAGCCCGTATGCAATAATAACCTCTCATATATTCATCCTTAATCACCTTGTGGCATCACAACTATCAATTTAGTCTATAGACCCATTAAATGAGGCACTTGATCAAATATTGAAAGAGAAAAAGTGCTAATCAAAATCAATCATCTAATTAAACAAGATTAAATGCTTAGTTGAATTATCCATTTGAAATCAATGAATATCTAAAAATGGAAATTCCAAAATTCAAAATATCAAGCCTTTTTATCATTACCTTTATGAGTTATCAAGCTCTTCCAAAATATCTCAAAATATCTAATTTGAGAGCCATGCCTAGTAATTGAAAATCGTAATTACATGACAACTATTAACTCAACTGGATTTAGTTTCAACTCACCTAGGGTTAATGTGAACCCATTCCATGTTTAAACTCAACCTCAACTCACCTTGGGTGAGAGTTAATTCTTGAGGCTATAAATACAAGGCCATACCCCTTTATTTCTAAACTTGGATATTGTAGAGTTATTATGCAGGATTTCCTCCATAAGCCTCATGCAAGTAATGTTACCATACCCAAATCTTAAGCCAAGCAACCAAAAGCCAATGTATCAAGGAAAGGTGAAGCCAAATAAGCTACATTGATAAAGATTTCTTGATGCACAAGCTAAGCAATCCATTCAACAAGCCATTTGGAGCTCTAATGAAGGTAAAAGAGTAATATTTTATGTTTTTGTTGTGCTTTCATATGTTTTCTTGTTACCTAATCTCTCCCTAGTGTTTAGGCTAGAGGTGTTAGGATTTTAGTGTGTTTATTTGAGTTTTATTTCTTGGATTAATACAAGACTAATCTCCCCTCTACGTATTCCTTGTCCAAAAAATATATCTCAATAAAGCACCCATAATATGAATGTCACTTTAGAGAGGGACCATGTGTTTTAATTGGGAATAAACATCAAGTCGATATCCATATTGAGCAACATGACTATATAAACACCTAATTTTAGTATAAGGTTTATTATTGAAATGTTTTTAGTGTCATTTTATATGTATGGACCATTATTTCAAATTAAGGTCTTATTGGATTTTATGTGTGTTTTCCATCTATGCTTATTCTCCATGTAGTCCCATGATGTTCTATTTCTTTTATTTTCTTTATATTCTATGTTTTCTCTTTGTGTGAAGGCTTCCCTCTTTTCTTCCCTTGTATTTTTTCACTAGGGTCAAAATCAATGGTAGGTCAATTTTTCCTTAGATACAATCAACGCTTCATCAATTGTGTCCCTCTTCTTTATGTGAATCCTTCTCTCCTTCTCCCTTATTTTTTTGATGTGTGGATACATAATTATCAATTTTATCTCTTTTTATTTGTCATCTTACACATCAATATATTATTTATTAAAATTTGAGAAGTTTGTATATATACAAAGTCTCATAAAGCCTTTATAATTGTTGGGTGAATATTTTGTCAATCAGCTAACTGATGAGCAAAATAGGTCTTATCAACCACAACAAGGGAGATTGGTCAGCCAGATGTGCAAGTTTACCACATCAAAAGGGGACTAATCTCTCCTCTCATCAAGAGGTTCCCTATTAAATATAAGGCATTATATACTATATATATAAGTAGAAATTAAGACTCAGGGGTAGGACTACACCATCCATCTCTCTTTTTTCAGAGATGATGCTCATAGATCAAAGGAGAAATCTTGGGTGATTGGTGAAGGTACTTCTCTTCTTTCATAAGCAATATTTAGTGAACAACCATATTCCTTCCTGGATAGTAGAAATCTTAATGATATGACAAAAGGCACTTCTCTTCTTTTAGAAGTGTTGTTCAACAAATAGTAGGAATCTTTCTGGTAGTGAAAGTAATAGGGTGTAGTAACTAGCAGAATGAGGTGTAGCACAAATTCTCCACCTCAACTACCTAAGAGTGAAATATGAAGGACAATGAGGGCACAAAGTTGTCCCAAGGTCCTTTACACAGAAATAGAAAAGACAAACACAATAAAGACAATTGTGGCAACACAAAGTCTCCCATAGTTGGCTTCAAGACACCTTCCTGATTACTTCTACAAGTTATGCTTATTTCATTAACTGGACAAGAATGCATTCATAAGACAAACATAAGAACAATCTCCTAAAATGACACAAGCTATGACACCACAAAGTCTGAAAGTAACTTGCTTTCTCATTCAAACAAAGAAATATGATTAACAATCTGAGCTCAAAGTCTTAGTAAATGCCTTTCAATTCGGGCAGAGTAATGTTTCTATATCAGAGAGATCTCCTTTACACAAAATAAGAGATTACATTATATAGTAGCCAAGAAAGGCCTGGTGCTTCATTCCATGGAACAGCCCATGCTACATTCAATGCCTTGAATGCATTTTCAGTTTTGTCAAGGGACCTTACTGGAACAAGGTGGCTGCCTTAATTGTGGCATGTCAATTTATCTCAAATGTCTTCTCCTGGGCTTGAGTCATCTGGTCTGTCACCTGATATCTGCGTAGCTATCCACTTTGCCTTTACCCCAAGGGAAACAATTAGGTTTGCACCTTCAATGTTTGCAGGCTCAAATATCTACTTTATGGACTGTTCCACCTACTAGAATAACTCCTACACAGATATTTTTGATCTTCCCTCTTTTTGCTTTAATTTGAGCCCCTGGGCTATCTTTTCCCTTTTTTGGTTCTTTCTGCTCCTTCTTCAATGGGTTGCTGAGTTTGTTTTCAAGTTCTTTGCCACTTTTAAAAATCAATGAATATTCCATTGTCTTGAATTTGACATCCACAGGGACGTCATTAGTTCATTATCTTAATGGTTTGGGTTGCCTTTGGGTTCTAATTCCTTCGTATCTTTCCCACTTACTTTGGCCGCTTTCTACCAATCTTAACAATTAACACATGGCATGTTCCACTGTGAAATAGGCTAAGACACTTAGCAGTATCTGTTGAACTCTGAGATGCTTTGAAACTTATAAGAAACTTGAAACATGGATGCAGACACTTGTCACACTCCGCTGAGTTATAACGGGACACGTGGCAGCATCCACTTAACTTTTAGAAGCTTTAGAAGCATTTTTGAGAGTCCTACGAAAGATGACACGTGGCAGTCTCCGTTGAGGTTTAGATGCCTTTTGAAACACTTGAGACTCATTTTAGATTTATGTGGAAAATGACACGTGGAAGCTTCCGCTAAGCTTTAGCTACCTTTTGTAACACTCGAGACTCATTTTAGATTCAAACAAATGATGAAACTTGGCAGCTTCTTCTTACTTTAGAAACAACACCTGGGGCCCACACAGTCCTTACTCAATAATTGAAACCAAAGGAAGAAATAGAGGATATTGACACTTAGCAACTTCCACTGGGCTTTACCAGGGACAAGTGGCAACTTTTTTAGCTTTTAGAAACAAATTATAATGGGTCTTCGACAGACGACACTTGGTAGCATCTGCTAGACTCTAAGAGAAGCTTGGGGGAAACTGTTGATACAAACACTTGTTGCACTTTGCTGAGTTTGTTCATAGGGTCACGTCATATTTAAAAATCAACAAAAATTTCATTACCCTAAATTTGACATCCATAGGGACGTCACTGGTTGCTTGGTCCTTAAACCAGCCTTGAAAAGCGTTTAAGTGTTTAGAACTTATTCTTTTGTTGAACCTATTGAACCTATTAGTCCCTTAGCTAAAATAGCTTGAATAATGAATAATTTGAATGCTCAGAATAATTTTTGAGAAGGGAAGAGATAATTTTGGCCTACAGGACCAAAATAGCTCATATGTTGTCCCAAAAATGAGTGACATTTTGGGGAACAACAGCTGGCTTCAGTTGGGGAACTTCATTTAGTTGAAAAATTAGAATAGCTAAGGGAAGTAGAAACTAGAATCTCCAGTGCCTTGAAGTGTGCCATTGGCTATGGAGTCATACTACCCAAAAAGAAAGGCTCCAAAAAATGAAAATGAATAACACAAAGTAGAAACAAAGACTTTACAAATATACATATGTACAGGTGAACTTATCTGGTACTTCAAGAATTGAAGTACTGCAGATGTTACTCCTTGGAGGTAGAGAAAAGAGTGTGCCATCCTGATAAACCAGCAAAAAGCCATTTTCTCCCCAAAATTAGTGATTGGTAGGTGGACTTCTCCAGAAATCCAATTTTATGTGCCTTCCCTTTGGTTTCCTCCTCTTGCCCCACAAAAAGACTTGATTTCTAATCCAAAAACCATGAATCTTTACTCTCTTGCAGAGGAGCTCCTTTTCCTAAATTTGGCATGTAGTGGTATGGTCCATTACCATAATTTGTTGTTTTTCTGGTTCAGTTAAGCTCATAATTTGATGGTTCCCATTCAACTCCTACCAATGATTGGCATTGTCAGGCACAATTGCTATTGTTTCATCTGAACCAATTTTTAGATTGCCACCTATAGGACTTTCATCTGCTGAAATATGAATGTCTTTAGTAGACAAAAAATAATTACCCCTGCTTGAAGACTCAAACAAAATTTGATCTTCAGGCACTGATGTCTGAGTGACAACATATTTTGCCTCCTTCTTAGGAAGAAACCTTTGCATAACACCTTTGACAGGGATTATTGCCTAGGATAAGTCCATGCTCAAATTTCCACCAATGTCCTTCCAAAAATTTCATCCAAGCAGAATGCCATAAGAGGCTGGAATGTCGGCCACTAAGATAGTCATCTTGATTCTTTTGTCTGGGAATGCTACAAATGCAAATTGGGCATCCTTGATTTGTCCAAGAAGTGGCACTGGCTTGTTCTCCATGGAGAAGCATCTCTCAAATGTCTTAGTCAGTGTGAGACCAAGAGATTCTGCCACTTTAGCAGGCATGACATTGCCTGAAGCTCCAGAATCAATGATGTAATTGCTCAGCTTGTGACCGTTTATCAATAGGGAAACATAGAAAGGCTCTATTTTCCCAGGGGCAATAAGAAGAGTAATGACAAGGTTGTTTGAGATGAACATGTTCCTTGGGGGATCATGAGTTACTTTCTTAACCTCTTGTCTTGCAGGGATAGTTTGGTTCTTTACACATTGAACCAACTTGTCCAACTGATCAGGGTTGGACTACAGAAAGTCAAATTTAGACATTTGAATTTTGGTCTTCTTGACATGATCAATTATGTCAAATGGTTGAATTGGACTAGGCACAAAGGAAGGTAATTCAACCTTCTAGGTTTTAGGAGGGGTGGTGGGACTGGTCTGTGAATTTGAAGTAGAAGGGGTAGGGATGTTTGATGAACTTACCTTCTTTGCAATCACCAGGTCCTTTGGCTAGAAAGACAGAGTGGTTCCCCACTTGGAAATTGATATTGCTAGTTGAGGTCACTCCTCTATCTTCTCTTTATCAGCTTGCTAATTTGATTGATTCTTGGACTAATTAAACACAACATATGATCCCTCATCTGCTTTCCCTTTACTTCTGGGTTCATCCTGGTAATTCAAGAAACTAATGATGGAGTCACTAGCTGATTCTTTTTGGTCTACTAAAAAGAGATCAATGTCACTTTCTTGATCAAACTCAGGTTGGAAAGAGAAATCATGTTCTATTTCTAGATATCCAACTGCTGAGTTGGTTGTGGGTGCTTCAATGGCAAGGTTATTCCTCTGAGGGGGAGGAAGATGATTTGGTTACCCTTGAGTCCTAGCAACATTGCCTTGATATGACTAGTTTGGGAATGTCCTCCTTGGCATATCTAGATAAGGAGGAGTAGACATACCTTGGGCTACTTATCTTTTCAAAGCTAGCAGTTCATTTTCTAGCTTTTACACCATTTGATTAGTGGTGCCTGTAGGTGAGTATTTAGAAGATGAAGAGGATTTACCTCTATTAGGATCTCTCCTTATCTTTCCTACCAAACTAAGGTCATCTTCCACCTTAGTGGCCAAGTCTTGAGTAGCTTAAAGGTCTATGTGGCCAGCATGTCTTAGTAGAAAACTCACTTCAGGTAGCTGTGAGTTGATGAAGAAGCATTTGAGGTTTTCAAGTGTTGGCTGAGCAATTATAGGAATTTAGTTCCTCAGCTTGTCAAACTTTGCTATGAAATCCCTCATAGGCTCATGAGGGTCCTTATTCATTTGTGTGAGCTGGGCTAGCAAGGCATGTGCATCTTCTGTAGGCTTGAACCTAGCTTCAAATTTAGCTTTTAGTGTGTCCCAGTTAGTCATTGACCTAGCCTGTAGATGGTAGAACCAATCTGCAATAGCACCTTGTAGTGTTTCCATGAAAAGCCTGACTGTTATGTCCTCAAATTCCACTCCTATCACACCACAGGCTATGTTGAAAGTTGTAATGTGTTCATCAGGATGAACCTTTCCATCACCATAGAACTTGGACAAATTCTTCCTTGAACTGCATGGAAGTTCATGTATAGGTGGAGTAAGATTGAGTGGGCTAAAAGAGTTACCCTAGGGGCCTTGAACTTCCATGATTAGATTACTGAAAGTAGGGATAGCAAGTCTGGGTGGTGTATATATAGGCAAATCTCTGCTAACAATGAAAAAAGAGTCTCTTCCTTGCGTTGGTGACCTGGTATGGGTAGGAGGAACACTCCTGGATCGTTGAACTTGAAGTTGGGGAGGGAACAAATTAAAATTTCTTTGATGCACCAAATCAAAGATAGGTTCAACAACACCTTGAAATCTCTGGCTTCTGGTATAGTGTGGAGTTGCCAGATTGTAGAACAAAAATAAGAAAGAACTGGCCCTGCTTCAGCTTGGAGCTTGAGGCTTCAAACTGTGTGCTCTTCCCTAGCAGATCTAGTTTCTCAGATCAGAGTATGGATGAAAATGGATTAGGCTATAAATGGATAATGGGTAAGACCTAGATGAGAGTCGTTAGAGTATATAATGGATAAGGGTAGGAACTACTTGTTTGTTCCCTAGTGGAGTCACCAAAAAATTGTTGGCATGAAGCTGGAAGTGTATATAATGGAGATGGATAAGGTTATAATGATAATAGAAATAGATAAGGATAGGGACTGCTTCAATCTAAAACTTGAGCTTCAGAATGCACGTAATGTCCCCAACGAAATCACCAACAAATTATTGGGTGAATATTTTGTCAATCAGCTAACTGATGAAAAAAATAGGTCTTATCAACCACAACAAGGGAGATTGGTCGGCCAGATGTGTAGGTTTACCATATCAAAAGGGGACTAATCTCTCCTCTCATCAAGGGGAGGTTCCTTATTAAATATAAGGCATTATATACTATATATATATATAAGTAGAAAGTAAGACTCAGGGGTAGGACTACACCATCCATCTCTTTTCTTTTAGAGATGATGCTCACAGATCAAAGGAGAAATCATGGGTGATTGGTGAAGGTACTTCTCTTCTTTCAAAATCAATATTTAGCTAACAACCATATTCCTTCCTGGATATTATAAATCTTGGTGAAATGACAAAAGGCACTTCTCTTCTTTTAGAAGTGTTGTTTAGCAAACAACATGAGTCTTTTTGGTAGTGAAAGTAACAGGGTGCAATAACCAACAGAATGAGGTGTAGCACAAAGTCTCCACCTCAACTACCTAAGAGTGAAATACGAAGGACAATGAGGGCACAAAGGTGTCCCAAGGTCCTTTATATAGAAATAGAAAAGACAAACACACTAAAGACAATTGTGGTAGCAAAAAGTCTCCCACAGTTGGCTTCAAGACACCTTCCTAATTACTTCCACAAGTTCTACTTATTTCATTAACTAGACAAGAACGCATTCAAAAGACAAACATAAGAACAATCTCCTAAAATGACACAAGCTATGACATTACAAAGTCTGAAAGTAACTTACTTTCTCATTCAAACAAAGAAATATGATTAACAATCTAAGCTCAAAGTCTCAATAAATGCCTTTCAATTTAGGCAGAGTGATGTTTCCATATTAGAGAGATCTCCTTTGCACAAAATAAGAGACTACATTATATAGCAGCCAAGAAAGGCATGGCGCTTCATTCCATGGAATGGCCCATGTTACATTCAATGCTTTGAATGCATTTTCAATTTTGTCAAGGGACCTCACTGGAACAGGGTGGCTGCCTTAACTGTGGCGTGTCAATTTATCTCAAATGTCTTCTCTTGGGCCTAAGTAATCTGGTCTATCACTTGATATCTGCACAGTTGTCCACTTTGTCTTTACCCTAAGGGAGACAATTGGGCCTATGCCTTCAATGTTTGTAGGCTCGAATATCTACTTTGTAGACTGTTCCACCTACTGGTATAACTCTTACATAGATATTTCTAATCTTTCCCTCTTTCTACTGTGATTTGAGCCCCTGGGCTATCTTTTCCCTTTTTTGGCTCTTTCTACTCCTTCTTCAGTGGGTTGCTGAGTTTGTTTTCATGTTCTTTACCACTTTTGAAAATCAACAAATATTCCATTGTCTTGAATTTGATGTCCACAGGGACGTCATTGGTTCACTGTTTCAACAGTTTAGGTGGCCTTCAGGTTCTAATTCCTTCGTGTCTTTCTCGCTTACTTTGGTCACTTTCTACTAATCTTAACAATTGACATGTGGCATGTTCCACTATGAAATAGGCTAGGACACTTGGCAGTACCCGCTGGACTCTGAGACAGTTTGAAACTTATAAGAAATTTGAAATGCAGATGTAGACACTTTTTGTGCTCTGTTGAGTTATAATGGGACATGTGGCAGCATCTGCTTAACTTTTAGAAGATTTAGAAGCATTTTTTAGAGTCTTATGAAAGATGACATGTGGCAGCTTCCACTAAGCTTTAGCTACCTTTTGAAACACTCGAGACTCATTTTAGATTCACACGGATGATGACACTTGGCATCTTCCACTTACTTTAGAAATAGCACCCGGGGCCCACCACAGTCCTTACTCAATAATCAAAACCAAAGGAACAAATAGTGGATGCTGACACTTGCCAGCTTCCACCGAGATTTACCAGGGACACGTGGAAACTTTCATAGCTTTTAGAAACAAATTATAATGGGTCTTCGATAGATGACACTTGGCAGCATCCGTTGGACTCTGAGAGAAGCTTGGGAGAAACTACGAATATAGACCCTTGTCATGCTCCATTGAGTTTGTTCACAGGGTTGCGCCATATTTGAAAATCAACAAAAATTTCATTACCCTAACTTTGATGTCCATGGGGATGTCACTGATTGCTTGGTGCTTAAACTAACCTTGAAAAGCATCTAAGTGTTTGGAACTTATTCCTTGGTTGCCCCTGTTGAACCTGTTAGTCCATTAGCTAAAAAAGCTTGAATAATGGAGAATTGGAATGCTCAGAATAATTTTTGAGAAGGGAAGAGATAATTTTGGCCTACAGGACCAAAATAGCTCATTTTTTGTCGCAAAAATGAGTGACATTTTGGAGAACAATAATAATCATCTAAAAATGACACTTGAGTGCTAAGAGTGTTACTTAAGACCATCTATCCCTAGCTCAACCCTAGACCTATCTTAGGGCCTATTTAGACACTTATCCAGCCTTCATGTGGGCCAAATGCATCCCTAAACTTCCCTAAAATAGTCCCAAACCCTCACTTTAACATCTTGAACCCTCCACCTGGACACTAGTGCCACAATTTGGACATGGGGTGCTACTATCCCAGTTTGGGTGTTATTATCTTTTTTCTTATTATTATTGTGAGGGGATCTAGCTCTACCAATTAGAGCACATATGATTACTTCTCGTATTAGCAATTAAACACGGAATTATACCATAATGATAAAGTAGCTAGAAACTTGAGACAACAAAGAATTTGAGAGACAATACACACTCTTGTATTAAATATTACTAGAAGAAAATACAATAAGGAAGATGCCACTTCTTCCTCCACCTCAAAGGCTTGCCACACCTCAAGACCTTCTTCCCTCTCTCTCTTGCTCAACACAACAACTCTAAAGCCTGAGTTGCTATCCCTCCTTGAATGCTTCAGCTGATCTCCTTGACCTTACACCTGTAGATCTCCTTGACCTTGCTTTGCTTCAATGCTTTTACTTGCCTTCTTAGAATAATTACAATACATGCCTTATGGGTCTTTAAATAAGATCCCATGCTTACAAAAATAGAACTCTAGTTACAATAATTAGACACGTAGCTCGTGACTATAATTAGTCATTTGACATGCAAACACTCGCTTCACTTAACTGACTGTTCGTCAACAGCAGTTCTGGAAATACATAGGCGACCGACGTCGGTCCCTGCTTGTCTAGTGCTGCCGACATCGGCCGACTATCTGCCATCGCCGGTCTCCTTCTCCACTGCATCTAATCGACATCAGTCATGCTACCGATGCTAGTGCCTCTGGTTCTTCAGCATCCTTCCTTGTGTCTGCAAACAGTTGAAGATTTTAGCTCCACACCTTAACAATCTCCCACTTAAAAATAAACAGCTGCAACTTGTACCTATACCTGTACACCATCTATTTTGTTCCTTAGGCTCTGTATCCCTCTTCAATGTCACTCTTGAAGACCAACCACGACGCAAACCTGTGATGCAATACCTGTATCTTATGCCACAAGAATTTTTCTGCTCCCAAATTCTCCATGACATACTTCTGAACTAACTCTACCCTTAGCTCAGAAAACCCCCTATATATGAAACCCTGCAACAAGTAACACAATATAGTAACAGGATAATGTAGCTAATATTATCCAACCTGGTAAAGATAAAATACAATGGTCAAACCTCCATTGCCTGTAGCCTAAACAAGACCATATACCATAGCCTTCTGTCTCATGGGTCCATCCACTCTCTTCTCTAAAACGGGAATCCATCCCTCTATCCAGTGCTTCCTTCCAGCTGACAACACTACCAACAAATACCTGTTTGGTTCTCCAAGGACTCACACTCCTCATCCATGCCAAGCTCCCACTATCTCTGGATTCTACCTGCATTGCTTCTTCCATCTTCCTAGTTCATGACTATCAATAAGCAATATAAAGAAGGTGAACAACGAATATGAGGTTCACATACCTTTCCTGACCTCCACATGGGTGTTTGAGACTTATTAATTCACCCAACATTCATTCCAGTGACCAATATCGGCCATCTCCCAGTCTGCTCCCGACTGATGTTGGTTCCCTGCACTGACCCTTACTACCGACGTCATTTCCCTGGCCGACGCCGATGCCCCTCCTACCGACGTCGGTCCTTATGACCGACGTCAGACTTCTCCTGCCTGACCTACCGACCCTGCTGTTCTACACATGACTGATGTCGATATCTAGATGACCGACGTCGGTTCTAGGCGACCGACATCGGTGTCTATGTGTTCCTGTAAGTGATGAAATTTTCATTTGCGAGCTCTTCTTGGATCAAACCTCTGTCCATGTTGCCCTGCTCAGATTTATTCAGCCCCTGTGACTGATCTCTGTCCTTCATCTCCTCCATAAACACCAAGGCTTCTTTGTTCTTGTCAAAAGCATCAAATTTCCTCTTTCTACAATGAACTCTATCTATGCCTTCCGAATTTGAACACATACCTTTTGAATCAAGAACTTCCATTCCCTTCTTATTCATGTGACCAAGCTTATTAGGCCACATCTTTGAATCTACACCAAAAGTAGAATCAGTAATACAAGTAGACAGATAAAGAGTATCTACTTTCTTACCTCTTGCTAGAACAAGTGCTCCCTTGGTAACCTTCTAAGAATTTGCTGTGAGGGTTATTGTGCATCCCTCATCTCCCAACCTTCCTACAAAAATTAGACTCTGCTTCAGAATTGGAACATGCATGACCTCTTTCAACACCCATGTGTTGTCAATCTGCAATCTCAGCTGCACTTTCCCTTTGCCAACTATCTGACAAGGCGTACCATCCCCTAAATAGAGCACTCCAAAGTCTCCCTATTCATACTCATAGAATAAATCTCTGTTTGGGGATGCATGAAAAGATGAACCAGAATCTAAAATCCATGATCCTACCTGACTATCCGAAGAAAGTATGAGAGCGTCCTGCATCACAATATTTGCATCCTTTGCTTCTTCCATACCTGCATGTTTGTTCTCTTTGTCTCTCAACCAACACTCCTTCGTATGTCCTTTCTTTCCACAAAACCAGCAGGTAATACCTTTGGACTCGGATTTCCTTCCCGACCTTGATTTCCCTTGCTCAACCTTCTCCCTTTGCCTTCCCCTGCTTTTTGCACTTAGAGCATTCCCTGATGATTCACCTCCTGTGCTTCTCCTACGTATTTCCTCATTCAAGATCACACTCACAACATCATCAACTTTTAAGATTTTAGAAGCAGATGCAGAATTACATACTGCCATAACCAAACCGTCCCAACTTTCAGGCAAAGAACATAAAATCAAGAGAGCCTTTACCTCATCATCAAAAACAATATTGACTGAAGCTAGTTGGTTTACCAAACCATGGAAATCACTGAGATGAGTATGTACCGATCCACCTTCCTGCATTTGCAAAGTAAATAGCTGCTTCATAAGATATACCTTATTAGAAGCCGAGGGCTTTTCGTATAAATTTGCCAAGGACTTTATCAACTCTTCCGTTGTCTTGCACTGTGATAAGTTGGAAATCATAGATGATGCAAGGCTCAACCTTATGGAACCAAGAGCCTTCTGATCAAGAACGTTCCATTCTTCATCCTTCATATCTGTGGGCTTGCATGCAACCCCACCCAACGGTAAGTACAAATCCTTCTGATACAGATAGTCCTCAATCTGCATCCTCCAATGTTTATAATTCTTGCCGTTAAACTTCTCCATTCGTAGCCTACTTTCTTCTGCCATTGCTGAACTCCCACTCAATCAGAAAACCCTGTGAATGACCTGTAATCAAAAAACAATACCCTATTTCCTGTAAACTTGGCTCTGATACCACTTGTGAGGGGATCTAGCTCTACCAATTAGAGCACATATGATTACTTCTCGTATTAGCAATTAAACACGGAATTATACCAGAATGATAAAGTAGCTAGAAACTTGAGACAACAAAGAATTTGAGAGACAATACACACTCTTGTATTAAATATTACTAGAAGAAAATACAATAAGGAAGATGCCACTTCTTCCTCCACCTCAAAGGCTTGCCACACCTCAAGACCTTCTTCCCTCTCTCTCTTGCTCAACACAACAACTCTAAAGCGTGAGTTGTTATCCCTCCTTGAATGCTTCAACTGATCTCCTTGACCTTACACCTATAGATCTCCTTGACCTTGCTTTGCTTCAATGCTTTTACTTGCCTTCTTAGAATAATTACAATACATGCCTTATGGGTCTTTAAATAAGATCCCATGCTTACAAAAATAGAACTCTAGTTACAATAATTAGACACACAGCTCGTGACTATAATTAGTCATTTGACATGCAAACACTCGCTTCACTTAACTGACTGTTCGTCAACAGCAGTTCTGGAAATACACAGGTGACCGACGTCGGTCCCTGCTTGTCTGGTGCTGCCGACATCGGCCGACTATCTGCCGTCGCTGGTCTCCTTCTCCACTGCATCTGATCGATGTTGGTCATGCTGCCGACGCCGGTGCGTCTGGTTCTTCAGCATCCTTGTGTCTGCAAATAGTTGAAGCTTTTAGCTCCACACCTTAACCATTATTACCAATATATATATTTTTAAATGAACAACCACCTAGGTTCTGTTGGAATTAGTTTTCACATTATGTGAAAATAGGTATTTACAAAGTGGTAAATAGTAATTAGTTAATTTACCTAGAGGTAAATAATAGTTATAGGGTGGTTATAACCATATGGTTAATATGGTAAGTTAGAATATTATATTATTGTGATATATTATTAATTATTTTAATAATATATCATAGACAGGTTATCTTATTTTTAGGATTTGAGTGTGAGAGAATATTGGAGAAATTATAGGATGGTATTCCTATATATTTATATTATTCTTGAATGATGTTTTATTAATCAGAGTGTGAGAATTAATGAATATAACGCAAAATATATTTGTGTTGAAATAATTCTCCACGTATTTGGCTTTGCATGTGTTAAATCATTATTCATCTATCCTCCAATTCTCAATAGTGGTATCAGAGTGGCTATGAAATCTTGACACATTATATGGGGCAAATCCATTACAAGTTCTTGATTTCCCCAACTCATGAGAAATTTTGTTGATGAAAGCATCTATGTAAATTATAGGCTAAATATATATGTTTAGTTTTAGTGAGTTAATTCATAATGGAACGTCTATCTCCTTGGCATATTACTCATTGAGGAGAATCTTACCATCGTGTAATTATTTCTAGTTTATAGATCAGGTTTTGCATTGTCACTTTCTTAATTCTAACGATGTAATTGTGTGTAGATAAGCCTCAAATGAACTTAGATGTAGCTTCTATTCTAATAGTCTATATGCATTATTATTTGTAAAAACCATACCGTAATTTATCCTTGCATCATTCTATAGGATACATCATATCTAAGCATTAGGTTCAACCTATAGTTTTAACATTTTGCACTAGTTCAACATTGGAGTCATCCTAGTCAGCACTCCATGCCAAGATCCATACAACTAATCTGATGCATCATCATTCAATGTTTTCCAATCTACAGATATGTGCTATTCATTTTGATTGTTAGTTTTTGACAAGATCAATCTCTCAAATTCTTCAGTAGTTCAACATTATTATGTCACCTATTGTTTCCAATTATTTTGCATTGTCATCCAGTCATTCTATTGATGGATTTATGCATATTAATCAATGTCTCATGACTATTATATTGTTGACATCTAGCATATACTTACAATAGTGATTTATGGCTCCCTAACACCATGACACATTCAAACCTTCTAGATTTTCATATGACACGATCGATTCATGGTCACTATTCAATCTCCAAACAATTTGTGGCTTTAAAAAGGACAAAGTATTGCATGTAAGTTATGTCATTTATGTTTTAAAAACTTTGCATTGGTTAATGTCTCTATGTGTATGTCGATCAACAAGTCATTTAAATCCTTTTTTGTTTTGTTTATGTCTTTAGTCTTTTTTTATTTTAAGTTTTGTTTGTTATTAAAGCTTAGTCATTTTATTTAAAATTTTAGTTAAGTCTTTTAATTTTGTGAATTGTTTATGAGTAGTAGTCATTGTCTCATGCATGGGTCTTCAAAATTCAAAAAGTCAATAGTATGTTATTAGGTGTTATTGCTAATTTCTAAGCATTAGCATGTATTTTAGGTCTTAGGTGTCAATATTGATGTTTAGATTTGGGTTATTTGTCAATACTTTTATGTCATTTAAATATGTCAAAAGAGTCAATTTTTAAGTGTGTTGAGTTAAATAAAAGGATGCATTTTCGATTGAACCTGACGTCTTATGTAAACATATTATTTCACATTATGAGGGGGATTTCCCTCAGAAAATTCATATACCTAAGCTTCATCAAGATATTTGCTGAGTGAGTAGTGATCTACTAGAGGTTGGAGGATACATAGAGTTTGGAGGTCTTTCGGTGTCCTCTCATCAATCACCAATGATGGGGATGCATAAATAATGGGGTGACACTTAGTGTGGTGTGTTTTTCATTTCTCTTGTGTGTTTTTCAGAATAAAAAATAAAAGAATAATGCTTGTTCATGATATGTAATTTGTGTGAAAATTCTAAACATGATTTCCTGAGGTGAAAACATTGTGAAAGGATAGAAAACACCAATGTAAGTTAGTTCATGGATCTAGAAAGGGTTTGTGGTAGATCTAGAAAACCATAAGAGGTGAACAATGTTTTGGCAATAGTTAGGAGAGTAGATACTACATAGATTTTGTGATTGCCTTACTTATTTATGGAGATGACCCTCAGTGACACATCTATTATGGTCATGTAATGTAAATGTGGGATGCATTCCTTCACATAATAGTGGTCATGTATAACAATATTACATCAGTAGTATGTAGACCTATGAGTATACGGTGGCATATAGTTATATTCATGCTAATTTTTAGATGTAGATGGTGTTCCTATTCATGTCAAGGTTTGTGGTAAACCTATAAAATCATGGGAAAAGTGAGGCTCTCTTTATCAAGGTCTTGAGCCAAATAGGACATGCTACAGTGGGTGAGCATGCTCTAGATAATAGTGTGAATGTTTTTGCACCATGTAAAAACTATGGGGGGGGGGAATGTTGGGATTAGTTTTCACATTGTGTGAAAATAGATATTTAAGGAGTGGTAAATAGTAACTAGTTGATTTAATGAGAGGTAAATAATAGTTACAAGGTGGTTATAACCATATGGTTAATACAACAAGTTAGAATATTATATTATTGTGATATATTGTTAATTGTTATAACAATATATCATAGATAGGTTAGCTTATTTATAGGATTCGAGTGTGAGAGAATATTAGAGAAATTATAGGATGGTATTCCTATATATTTGTATTATTCCAAAATGATGTTTTATTAATTAGAGTGTGAGAATTAACGAATATAATGAAGAATATATTTGTGTTGAAATAATTCTCTATGTATTCGGCTTTGCATGAGTTAAATCATTGTTCATCTCTGCTCCAATTCTCAACAAGGTCACCCTAGAAATATTTTATGACCCACACAAGCACTATAATAATATATATACATGAAGTTTAGTCCTTCCACTAGATGGAAATTAGATGCAAATTACGTAAATAAACTTCAAAGAAATTGTGCACAATAAAGATAATCAAATCCTATTTTGTCCTACTTTTGCATAAAACTATCTACAACATTTCTAAGCTTAGATTACTCAGATTTCCAATCTCAAGAACATTCAAATCAATTAAACTAGGATTCATTGTCGCTTCACTTTCACTTGCACTAGTACTTAGGTGGGGAGAACTACATCAGGCTTGATTCTTCTTTAGAGTATTGGTATGTAGGCAACTCTCATAACAACAAGGTGTTGAGGATGTCCAACCTAACCCACTAACAACATACTTTGATACTTGTGCCAATTAGATGCCATAACAACATGGAGGTTTAGGGTTTGTATATAAAATAATCAAAATAGATCACCTATAGGGAACCAAAACTTGTGCACATAGGAATAAGCTTGAAAAACCCAGACACAGGTGTACCTAGAAGCTTAGAATAGTTCTACATAAAGGACACTATTACCAAAATAAGGACACTAGTGCCATATAGCATTACTATCCAATTGGGGTGCTAGTGTATAAGAAGGGTTTTGACACTTGGATCCTATCTATGACACTTAGAACAAATCATGTTCCAATTTGTATCCTCTAGATCTCCTATCTTAGGTAATTTATAGCTAAGTAATTATTTACATTATTTATTGATATTTTTTGAAAATTCAAACTAAGTAAATTTTATTACTAATCAATGGCTATATTTATTTCATATTTATACCTTGATTTACTAAACTTAGACCCTTTAACAACTTCAGGATTACACTCCATAATCCTAAAAAGTTAAATCATTTGGTGAATTTGATTTAGAATATTACACAAACCCTAACCGTAGATAACCCTAATGTTTATCTTTCCATCCTTAGAAGACCCACACTCAAGTTTTAGATCCATATATTTTCTAATTTGTATTTCATATAATCATGATAATAATGACATGTGAAGTTTATCACTTTTTAATACAAAGTTTTCTAGCTTCCTTGCATGCTTGTTTCCTTTTGTTTATAATGAATTCAAAGATGACATAAACACATATGTACATGATGTTTTATATCAGTTAAAATGTACATCATATTTAATTCTATCTCTAGCATGCTATTATTCGTTTACATGGAATTCAATTAAGAAACAAATCCTTACATACATAGAGGATCAATTACAATATAGTTTATAGGTCTTAATCCATAAATTTAATACCCTAACAACCATGTTTCAAGTTTCAATGTCATGTCTTATGCATAAAAAATATTCTCCTTATCCTCCTCATCTCCATGACAGTGATAACTACTTTTCCTCTAACTAGGTCCATGCTCACACTTCTCCACAAGATGATGCAACCTATACTATTATTACTAATTCCCATACTTAGCTTATCCATGCCTCCACCTCTCCCCTACAGGGTGTGTTCTTACATGTTTAGTAAAAATCAACTAGGGTTTACACTTGTGAGACTCTAAGGGATCAAATTATTAGTATCAACAAGATAATATCATAATTTAAAAATACAAATCAATTATTAAGTGAAAAGGTTACATTATTGGCAAATCTAATCACATGTAAAAAGTCTTCAGAATATGCCAGTGTTCAACATGTATATGCATCTACACCTAGCAAAGTTGTGCCTATCACTCTTTCATATCCAAATCATAAAGTACAAGATGAGCAATAAATTCAAGATCAAAATGATACAGAAGATGGGAATTAGAACACTCTCCCTCCACTTAACAATGAAAATCTTATTATTAATAAGGATGAGATTTTATAAATTTTTAGAGATAGACTTTTGAAATAGCCCCATGATCATGCACAAATTTTTCAAGCCATAATGGAAATAAAGAACAAATCAAATAATGGTCAATCTTCGACTCCCCAAGATAAAAATATTGTTACACCTACTTTGGGGTTAACTAAACTTGTACAATAACCTATTTTAACTCAAAAACCTTCAACAATGGCAATACCTTATATGGTTAGTTCCTCCTCTCTCTATATACAATCCCTTATGGATGAGATTCATTCTCTACAAGCTAAGGTGTTACATATTGAGTAGGGTGCTACTTGGCCATCACATGCCTTAGATTCTCATTTATTTTACATACACCTTTAACACATCACATAGCTTAAACTCCTTTACCATCTAGATTCATTGCACCTAAGCTTACTTTTTATGATTGTAAGGGTGAACCAGAGCACCATTTATGAGCTTTCCATGTTGTATGTTTGGACAATGTGTCCAATGATTGGCTCCTTACTAAGTTAGTCCCATGTAGTCTAAAGGAATATGCCTTAGAATGGTTTTATGATATTATAAATCAGTCTATCACCACATTAAATCCATTAGCATATATGTTTTTTTTCACACTTTTCAATTAACAATAGTGATAAGATCTCATATGCTCAAGTGGCACAAATTAAGCAAAAATCCAATGAGCCTATTGAAAAATATGTCTTGTGATATAAAACTATAATGGCAAAGATGACTAGCCCCATGGTAGATAAAGATCTCTAAGACATATTCAAATAGAGTTTACTACAAGCATTACATGAATCTATCTTATTCAAGAAGTTTCCAACCTTCACAAATTTATGCCACATAGTGAAAGAAAGGGAAGTCAAACTTCTATCTATGGACAAATTAAAATATACAAGTGGATCATAATCAACTATTGAGATATATAATAATCCTCCATAAAAATTAAGGGCCAATGAAAATAAGAGTAATCAAAAGACCACAATTAACATAGATTCAAAGCCACCTCCTCACTTGGTTTTATCAGTTCTTCCACAAAGAGTTTTTACCAACCTTTCAGAGTCACCAACATGTGTTTTACAACAACTCTTGGAATGCAATGCCATATGTCTCCCTCCCATCAAAAATATTGATATGACATGACCTCTTCCAAATATCTATGATTCCAATGTATTTTACAATTATCATAGGGCACCCAACCATACTACAAATTTATGTATTAACTTGAAACATAAGATTTGATAGAGGCCAACATCATTGTTGTGGGCAATCCCACACAAGCACCTAAATTTCAAAAAATAAAAGCTAAGGCATTGAAGAAATTCTTAGATATATTTCCAAAGCATATAACTAATAATGCAGGGGGCACTTCAGGTGTTCACTATATGTATCAGGCACATCCACTATTGACATCATATCACACTAGTATAGAGGATGCACACCCCATACATAATATCATTGGCATGTATCATATTACATTACTATCTATAACACTCATCACTTTCTCAGAGAAGGATATTATTGATGAAATTTCAAATTTATATGTACTCTTTGTATGAACCTAAATTGATTATCATCATATTCAGAATGTTATGGTTGATAATGGGTCAAGTATTAACATGTACACTATCACACTTATACAACATTTGGGTTATTCAAAGCAAGACATTTTTCTAACTGACATTGTTATTCATGGTTTTAGTGGCCATGTTCATAGCTCCATTAGGGAGATTGTAATTTTATTACAATTTGGACTAACACATATGGTCACTAGATTTTGAGTAGTACCTAGTGCAAGCACATTTGACATGTTATTGGGTAGTCCATGAATACAACAACACTGACAAAAATGCCTCAAGTATATACATGCTAATCAGGTGATCATAGTTTAAGGTCTTTCATATGAGTATCCTTTACTTGTCCAATAGGAAGTCACACCATAGTTATGAATTATAGTTCTGAGCATAGTTCCCATCAGTATATCATAAAATTTAGAGGAGCCACCAGTGAAGGTGAGGTCTACTCATAAAGTGTTACCATGTACACATACTCTCCCATTAGGACCATTATTAGAGAGACCCCTAAATCATAGATATGTTACATATTCTGGAGGGCCTCCCTCTACCCCTTTCCTTTTGAGATAAGTGTTATTGAGGTCCCAAGGTTCTTAACATAGGGAACCCATGCTAGCTATAATATCTTATACTAGATGTGCCCCTAATACCTCTATAGCTCACATGACAACCTAGTCAACTTTTTAGATTCCTAGCACCACTCTATAGGAAGTACTAACTATATATCACTTAGTACAATAACTTTTGGGACCTCAATTACCTTTTCATATAACATGCATAATGACCACTCCTTTATTTGACATAGGCCACATTGATAATGATTCTCCCATGAGACTCATCAATTAATATGTTCCTCCCTTATTGTATATAGTTTATATCCATAAAATACAAAAATAATATAATATGTCAAAACACAAAATCATTCAAGTATTTACTCAAAAAACATAAATTATAGATTGTATGCACTACCATGTTTACATCTCTTATATTTTATAAACACTAGATATGCTAGCTATCTTAGTATAGTCAATTTTTATCATACATACATGGTTCACTTGTTCTTGTCGAGTGTTCACATATACTTACAAGGCCTAGGTCCACTATATAGATATAGATTTGCTACTTGTTAGCAACCCAAGTTACATCATGTTGAATTAGCTTGTTCAGTTGTCCTTCAAAATTAGACTAACATTGGATTGGTATATAGGTTTTGGATGACCTATAGCAAGACCAAACCTTTAGATTATGAGACTATCTCCTCTTATGTATCACATTTTAATCTTTTTCCTAAAACCTATTTTATTTTTTTGGGGGGGAAAGAGTTAGAAATATAACTTAAAGGGAAAACCTAAACTAGTGATGATGATGCACCAATGATTCATCCACTCAATATTCTACTCCTACACTACTAATGAACCAAAAATAAACTTAAGCATTATATCCAAAGCTCTTAAGAAAATATGTTTCATATGAATGTCTTGATGGATGACAATAACTTGGAGGTGAAGGGAGAGAGGCCTATCTTTAGGCACTTTCAACTAGATTACACTCAAAATGTGATCACCAACTTTAACACTTCACATAACTTGCATAAGATAACTAATAAAAATATAGGTGTGATAAGGACATGCTATGGGAATATTTATACCAATTATACGCATTTGAACAAGCATAAACACACTATAAGCCAATAATGGAGTAGTTGCAATAGTTTATTCATTAATTCAATAAATCTATCAAGTACAAAACTTGGTAGATTTTCTTCATAACCAAGTGTGGGATCTAAATTAAGGTCAGATCTAAATTAAGGCTAAAAGGCCTGAATATATAGAAAATGAGGAGAGAAGAAACTAGAAAATGGCATAGAAGAAAGGAGAAAAGGTCATCAATGACCATCATTAACTCAACATCAATTTAGTTACAAATAGCTATAAATAGTACTCAAGAAATCTCTCCATGTTTGGTGCTCTTACATGATTTTTAATGAGTTGTTGGGCTTTTAAAATGAGGTATTGGGTCATCATTAGCATATAATGACTTCTGCTTCTTCCAAACATAAGACCAAGTTAAGTGAATGACTCCTTATTCCATTAAGGCCATGGAGCATGCATTGATATCCACTTTAGGATCAATTAACTCATGATAAGTATTAGTTATGCATGAATTAACACTCAAGAATTAGTTATGCATGTGACTACTATTTCAAAGATCAATTATGCATGTGATTACTATCTCATTAACTCATCCATCAGTTTCCTTATGCATTATCAATTTCATTTGATTGACCAAGTAGGCCTACTAGGATAATTAGGCCAAATAGCATAATTGCTTGCATTTTATGGCTTTGAAATCTTGCATGAAACGTTGAGAACTTGAAAAGTTGTCACACCAGTTGACTAGGTCACCTTGTCCTTTATTCATGTAGACTAGCTAATTGGAAGAGACTCATATATGTATTTTTAGGCATGGTTATGATCATCTAATGACTTGAGGAGATAGAAAAAGTGTCAAGCTTCACTCTCCAATGATTGAAACTTTCTTAAACTACCTTGTACCTATCTTTCTACACTTTTTCCTCTCAAACCCCTATTTTATGATAGGTCTACACACCATTCATATAACAAAGTGTCATGGACATGAGCCTCTCTAAGTGTGCTAGATGATCTAGGTGGTATTTAGGTGATTTCAATCTATTTAGATGCATTTTCCTTCAATTATTCTCAATCAGGTATATAGTAGGGTTTAGGGAGGGTTTAAGAGTGCTCATGACTCTTAATGATTATTCATAAAGTTTGGGATTTAAATGTCTACACCCAATGCCAAAAAACACTAGTATATTAGGCCCTCTACCTCACCTAAAGTGCCCAGTCTCCCATGCAAAATCTTTGTACCATGGTGAGCATGTGAAGTCACCTCTCAAGGAAGAAACAACCTTTATAAGCATTATTTGGTGTTTTAAGTCCTAAATGACTAGTCATAATGTTTCTCCTATAACTCATATCAGACATACACCCTTAAAAAAACTTTATGATGGCATTCATGAAGATTTTATGTGCACTCATGACCTCATTTTATCTTCTACTACCGCTTCTTGATGGTACTATCTAATGAAGCCAATAGACAAACATATGTGTATGTAGGGTTCCTCAATATTTTGACCTTATTATGAGTTTAAAATATCTTACTTAGCTATATAGGACCTGAATAACCTCCATGAAGTCCTTTGGAGTCATGGTGTTGGCCTGAATGAGCCATTTACCCTCTATCTTTATGCACACAACTTCTTCTTTGGATGTCTAGACTTATCTACCTATAGAAATAGTCATTAAGTCCACTATAGATGGTTATATCAATAGTTTTTAGGGATATTAGGACCCATTCTTCCTTATGTAATGCATTGTATGTGAAAATACCTTTCATTAACTTGCTTACAGGCTTAAATTGTCCTTTTTTAGCTTAGTTTGTATAGTATGACTCATGCACATGCCAATCAATAGACTATGGTGATTCTCAATAGCTTTAAGAAGACCATCAACACCATTTCATGAATCAAACACATCATTATAATTCATATTGAGGTATATTTCTTCCATTAGGTGTATTTCAAGGGTTTGCAAGGGTTTTAAGGGTCTGAAACTTCTTATCAATGATTCATAGCATATAGATCCGCAATGCAAAACATCTTACCATATATTTCAATTACATTGACCCTTTCAATAAACTTAATAAATTCTATCTCCCATGTAAAATATCCATCAATATATGTATGTTATGAAGAGGTTTTTAGATTGGTTGTCTAGACTATGCAAGCATAAACAAGGTTTAAGAGCCAGAAAGACAAGCTTATTACATTATATTCATTACAACACTTCCCTAAATATTTGAAATTACTCTCCACATCATTCTAATTATCATCAATGTGAAAGGACACATGGATCAGTTCAAAATGGTGGTAGGGTTTATTAGGGGTTTAAGGCCAGTCTGCATATGATAGCCCTCAAGGGCATATTTGGGATGATAACTAAATATGATCACTTTTAAAGAGTGTGTGAGGACTTATCATCATGTTTCCTTCCTCAGAAGCCTTCACTTGAAGTTCAAACTCTCCTATCATACCCATAAACCTCCAAAAAGTCCTCCTAGCTGCATTACTAACTATCAATAGATTGAGGTATGTCTGTGACAAAATAGTGGATGTTTCCACTAATAATATGACCCTTAAAATAGCATATAAATCTTAATCTAGTGATGGATATTATTTATAACAAATTAGAGAGCTTAACTCTATCTATAGAGGCCTCAAAACCATAAATTCATTTGAGAATGGTTTCATATGCTGACTATGTACAAGTTCTATTATATTTCAATAGGTTTAGTCCACTTTTTGATCATTTCATGTTTATAATAAGGTTTATGAGTGGTTAGGGTTATTAAAACCTTGTAGGCATCATCTACAAATGAATTCCATTCCCTTAACATACCAATAGTCCTTGGTAACCTTCAATCTAAGCAAGGGATATTAAGAACAAGTGGACTATAGATTAACCTTTTGAATAAGTTTTTATGTTAAAGGACCTTCCAATTATTATTAAACTCTCTTAAATCATTTTAATATGATTGAGATTCTAAGAAGTTTCAACTATCACTCAAATGTTCATGTCAATAGCTCAACATGTTTGCTTGCTCATAGACATAATATAGTACTAGTACCTATAGATTATGTAGGTAATGATGACTATTATGCATGGTTAATAACCCATTTTTAAGTAATATAAATGGTTAAACTTACTTTTGAACCTTAATCAGGTCCAAACACCAAAACCATGTTTGCTAAACACCACAAGGCCACTTTCCATCTTTGGTCAAAACTGAGTTTTGCTCCATCATTAGGTTGGATGTAGGTGAATATTTGATTATCTCATTAAGTATAAGACCCTACCACCACATCCATTGAGTTGGATTCAATACTTAATGGCTTAGTATCTATAAAACATATATCTCCTAATTTTGAGCAAACCTTTGAGAGGCAGCCTGATTGTATCTTGGCATGACTGTAGATGGTAGTTCACTATGTTTTGTATAGATTGAGATGGATTTAGACCTTGATAAGGTCAAAAATATATCTTATGAACCTCTTATTCATTCATGAAATGGTGCACATAATCTCCATAATCTCATTTGAAGTTTCACTTACCTTGAAAGTCTTTCATCATTGCTTTGTCCACTTCTTGTCTTATGACTGAGTGTGCTTATAGATATGACTGTAGGCCTCTCTATCTTAGGATCTTAAATCTAGATCAACATAATGATATTTTTGAAAATATGTTGGATAAAATTAATTTTCAATAAGGGGTTATCAATGATTCATTCAATTAAAGATTTTGATTAAGGTCTAAAGGTTGGGTCATTTTACACTTGGTTCATCTCTTTTAGCATGGATGTAGGTGAACATGAGACACCTCTATATGAACTAGTGGAAATAAATCTTGAGAAGGTAAAAAATATCATTGATGAACCAATTATATTCACTTACAACAACTAAGATAGATACTTCAACCTCCTTTCACTGAGATATTCATACTTTCTATTCTCCTCAAAACACCACTTTCACGAAGCATATATTGACTATATTTGTCTTGGCTATAGGTGGATATTGACCCCTTGAACAAGGTTTTAAGGTCTTGAAACATAGATTCATGACCATAATGCTTTATAACTTTATTTAATCTTCTTTGATAGTGGATCAATGAGGTGTAAGTGAATAAATAGGTAATGGTATGTGTATGGATTATGGGATACATGAAACTGAGAATGGAGTGGAATGATAAGCTTATATCTATGGTGAAATGGAAGTAATAAGGATTGTGAAAGTGAAATGAAACATAGGATTGAAAATGGAATATGAATCTAACACCTTGACAGTCATGAAATATTTTAGGTAAGCATGAAAATATCTATCAAAAAAATATACCATTTTGGAGACTTTTGAGCTAGTATACGCTATCAAAAATGAATCCTAGGAATCATCAAAATACCTTAACTAATGCTAAGTTTACTTAACCTTTGATAAATTAGGACTGTGAGGATGTTTGAGGGTGATTGAGCCATGAGACCTTGAGTAACCTTTGAAATAATTTAATGAAGGACCCTTGTCATTAATGAAACACTAAAAATCAAGTCTTAAAGAGCCTTGATATATTTGAATCCTTCATGAACCATACAACCTCTTAAACTTGCTTGTAGACTATAGTTATGGTAGTGTCTATCTTCTTGATATATATATAACCTCACATATGTGGAATTAATTTGAATAATGTCATGGAAAGGTGGTTTAGACTCCTACCAAGCTTCATAAACTTCCATTTTTTGTCATCATGCCCAGGAGAGGAGAAAACTTAGAAAACTAGTTGCCTACCTGAATGAAGAAGCCATTGGGAGTGCCTTAACTTGTAAAGGATTGTTCATGATGGAGAGATAACCAAACCAAGTAAAATTAACAAATATTGAAGTTATCTAATACCCATTCCTCTATCCAAAATTCTAGATCTTGATATTCTCTCTCATGGCCATACCATCTAAAAACCTGAAGGTCTCTCTTGAGATGGAAAGAAACTAGGTGGTGTAAGAGAACTAGTTTCAAGTCTATTTGAGATTATTTTCCATTAATATTCTCTAAAACACTTGTAGTGAATCCATATTCAAATTACTAAACTATGTTGTATGGAAAAGTCTATACAAATCTATACTTCCTACATGAAACATATGAAAATACCCTTTCTTTTGCATTTCTTCCACACTTTAAAGCTTTGAACCACTAGTTTAGGATAATATGAGGAAGATTATGAGTCAAGAGGGAGATTATAACAAGTAATTAGTCTTTTGATATCAAATTGGGGGCATATTTCACATGTGGGATCTATTTGGAGGTAAAGAACACTTTTGACTTGCATGAAGAAATACTTCCAAAGCATAAGACATGTGAATTAAAGCAATGACATGAATATGAAGGTGATTAAAGTTATTATGACTGATTTATTGGACTTTTGACCAAAATTTATCATTAAAAGACCCAAAACCTCTCTTTTAAGCAATAAAAATAGCTTCATAAAGATAATTTTCAATGAGTACCATAAATAATACCTTATAACATTCTTAAAAGGCTTGAATGAGGATTTTATATGTATTTAACACACCTTCAAAGCTTATAGTTCATTTCATAATTAAATATACCAAATATATCAAAAAAAATCATAGTGATTTATTAGTTGCCACCTCTCATACATCTCCATCAAGATATTTTAGATCAGAAGACCACTTGAATTCTTTGTCAAATACCTCCAAACATTTTGAAACATCATGAGGATACTTGACACAAGTTGAAACTAAGACATGACCATGATAATACATTAAAACCCAATCCATTGACATGATAATCAAAGGCATCATGATGATAAAGCACATCATCTAAAGACCTAAGACATCTAGGAGATATGGTGAATAAATAGACTTAATGACATCTCTAAGAATGTTTGAATGAATTCAATAAATAAAAATTAGATGTCATGACTCAGGATAACATCATCTAAAGGATTAGGTGAGTGTTGTGAAAAGTTTTTAGTTGTAAGGGTTGGCATTTGGCCTTGGTAGGCCAAATTACCAACATTTTTGGTGACTCACAGGGGTTGACCAACCTGTTGGTCAAGAAAACCTTCTGAATTTTCATGATAGTGATAGTTTTAAAATATAACAACATGGTTTTGATGACTACCTTGGACTTACAAATAGATTTTGTACCTTGTGACACCTCTTCTAATTGCAACCAATAATAAGACATAAATAGAAATAACAAAAGGAACACAACTAAACTAAGAAGAAAAACACCTAACCTAAGGAAACAAAAAAAAAGACAAACACAACAATAAGGCAGTTGTGCTAACCACTTATTAAAATAAGATTAAAAAAAATAAAACAACTAACCTAAGGTCAAATTAGTTCCTCCAAGGTCAAATGGAAAATTTGATTGACCAATATGGCACCATGAAGTATGATTGACACACCTTGATATCTCCTTTTTGTAGCTAGGAGCATTAGAGCATTTATGTCCTCTTGGGGAAGCAATTAGGCCTTCTAGTTCCACTTTTAGGTGCATGGATTATGAATTTTAGTCCAACACCTAAACATATTCCCATTATTTTAGAGAAATTTTGCTTATATTCTTTAAAGAAAGAAAAAACAAACTTGAGAAGGGTATGGTTAGTAGAACCTGGTATGTTTTGTGCACGTTGATCCAGATGGTTATAGATACTCATCTTTAGCTTGGGATGAATGACTTATAAATAAGAAAACAAGAAATAAATGGTTTGATTAGTTAGATAGTAGGGTATATTTCCTAGCAAGCTATATCCAAGAATCACGAGATTCTTTGGAAGTTGTCAATCCACACTTTTAGACAACCAAGTTCTGAAAGTGAAAGATAAATTAATTGCATATATCACAAAAGATATTGAAATGAAATACAAGAAGTGATTGATAAATGAACATGTGAATTTGACTAATTATAAAAATAGGTAAATTGATATCAATGCTAAATGAATCAGGGGTGGTACAAAAAATAAGATGAGGTTCTGTGATCAGGGAGAGAGGCAGAAAGTTGGATTTGGCTAAGGTCTAATAGGTGAAAATAGCTTGTTGTTTGTTTATCACATAGTGACCATCGATGGTTGGGGTGGTTATTGGAAGTTAAGGTAACTTTCAATGGTTATGATAGACCATCGATGGCTAGGGTGACCATTGGTAGTTACTATGGTTTTGGTCTAGTTCAATAAATTGATTTAGTAAGGTTGTAAAATGGAAATTTGGCAAGTGGGTTTGGGCTAGGTTGGTTATGAAACAGAAACAAAGTAACTAATTAGCAAAAAAAAGATACTTAGCTTGCTAGTTTCTAATTCAAACAAGGATTGAGGGATCTATTGGTGAATCTTGGGGTAATTTTGATAGAGTAACGATACTTGGATATTGGAGATGGATGGTGGCACTTTGGATCTCTATTGCATTTGTTGGTTCACTAGAAGAATACCTACAAAAGAAAGTGTTGATGTAAGAGGATCTAGCTCTAGATCTGGATGATGATCAACCGATGTGGATTAAATTATTCTGGATCCCTTTTGACTTCTTCCTCCTCTCTTTTTATCAGAAGGAAGGAAAGGTGAAATAATAGGTTATCAAGAGGTTCAATAAGTAGTTTAGATTTAGATTTCATATGCATTGGCTTGCACATGAATTATACAAGATAAATATAAAAAAAACATGTTGGAGTTTGATTAGAGTTGATTGTTTAGGCAGTGGAAACTTGATCATTAATGGTCAAGCCTAACCATCAGTAGTTAAGGTGACCATCAACCGTCAAGGGTCAAAGGTTAAGTTTGGTCAAGGGTGGGTTAGTTAGTCAGTTTAGCTTGTCAGCTAACTTGACCCAAGGTTTACAATTGAAAGGCTATGGAAGAGTCCCTAGGGGTCTCAAGGTGGTTTAGGGGTTAGTTAAACATCTAGAACTATTGTGTGTGGTTTCCTAGTGTCTACATTTTGCCCCTTTTTGTTATGTAGTTTGTATCAGCAAGTTGTAAAATAAAAATGGATTATGGGTCAAAGATTTGGTTACCCCAAGCATGGGAGGAGGTATTGCCCCTCAAATCAGGAATTGATGAGGTGAAATAGATCAGGTGTAGGTTTGATAAGTGAGTAAGTTAGTGATGAAGTGGGTGATAGGTTGGGCATTAAAGTGCAAACACACATATAAAGTACAACTAATTGTGATGGACAATATTATGTAATGACTAGGTTGCCATGGTTGGTAAAAATATATTTCAGCACTAGAAAGACAAGGGATAAGTGGAACACATGACCATATGTGATGGTTAGGTGACACTTGTAAATGAAAGTCTCTTATAAAATATCATTATTTTCATGGGTATCCAAGGTAGGAAGTACTCTTGTGAAAACACAAATTGGTCAAGAGTGCACAAGGTAGAAAAGTTTAAAATTATTCAACATGGAAATTTAGTTGGTGCAGTCAAAAGGACCAAGGTAAGGTTGTCACAAAACATGCAAAAGTGGGGCCAAAATGGCTAGTGGTGAGGTTGACATTATTTAATTATCCTTGTCAAAGAAGGTAATCTCTATTGGTTGGTAGTGGATTGGGTGTTGTGTGTAAAAAGTGGTGGGTGAAAAAAAATACCCAAAAAATACTGATCATTGATGGTCATGGGTGACCCTCAAGGTCAATCATCAGGGTAAAAAGGTAGTTTGTCCTTTTACAAGACATACTCATGGCATTCCTAAGATACAAGAGGGAGGATACAAAGTTTCTACTAACTATTCCATAGATAGTGCATGATTTCATTAACCATAATGAGTTTCCTGCAAGGATAGAGATAGATGATGCAAGTGTTATAGATGGATACCCTACATGGTATTAGGTACACTATACCACATCTAATATTAGTCCTAAGGATGGAGATCAGAAGGATATGGATATTGATTTAGGAAGAGATGTTCAATATGTTTAGATGCTAGAGGTTACCCCAAATGTATAGGTGGTGACTGCTAAAAGGGACCAGGTATGAGCGGCACTAGCTGTAGCATAAACATCCTTAGTGGTAGCATAGGCATCCCTAGCAATAACATAGGGTTAGGTGGAAAATTTTATAGGGGAGATAGATTAGGCTAAGTTTTACCTAGCCTTGGTGATGTAGGAGAGAATTCTCTCTAGCAGGTAGGAGGTGGAGTATTAGTAGCTACAAGACTAGCAGGGGCTATCTTGATGTAGAGATATGTAGCAACTATGGAGGAACTATGATATTATGAGGTCTTAGTCTTTAGGTTCCTACCAAATGAGCCTTTATGGGGGTGAATATGGTGTCAATATTGTAGGTAGTACTATCATGATGACACTAGGTTAGTGGGCCACATTTGTAGGTGGATAGACAGGTATAGGGGGCAGGCTGTAGGAGGCAATAGTACCCTAGGATCATAGATTTGTGAAAAGACATGATATTTTGATGTATTATGTGATTTTGATACCAGCCTATGAGTTGATGTAGTGAGATGTATTTTTTTTGAGAGAGATGTATATTTTGTATACACATTATGATGATTATTTATGAGATATAGATGTGATCCTTTGTTTATGTTTTATGGTTCATGGTTTTGATGTTCAAGTTAATTATTGATGATGTCAAATTGATTATGTTTATGCTCATGATGATGTTGATGTTGACTCACCTAGCTAGGCACGTGATGATATGTCTCTTTAATTTATGTTCATGATGATGTTTGATATGGATTGATGTTATTGATGTGATTATGATGTGATGGTTATGGATGACTATGATGATCCTAGTAATATTAGGTGATGCTAATGTGAGGTTTTATATGATTGGGATGATGGTTATGATGTTATGATTATGGTATCTTGTTTTATGGATGTGAGCATTTAATTTCATGTTTGAGATTATTATGTTTAGGATATTGAAATGATCATGGTTATGGCTACTAGTTATGTTTAGGTGGACAAGGTTATGATATGATTATTTTTTATGGTTTATGAATGACTAGGATGATAGTGATGATTATGTTCATGCTTAATTTTAAGGAGTACATGCTTCATCATTTATATTTAGACATGTGGTGGATATGGTATATGTGATTATGACTTTTTGATGGTGATAGTTGATTTATTTATTGAGGTGGTGATTATGCTAATGATGTCTATTTTTGTTTTGTGATATGGTTATGATTATGGTCATTATGTGTTAGATTAAGGTGAAGTACATTAGGTAGGTTAAATAACAAAACTGGATGTGAGAAAGAAAAGACAAACTAGAGACAAATATTTAAGTGACTATATCAACCAGTATGAGAGAATTATAAGAAAGCATGATTCTTATTCTTTGGCTAGGACTAAAAAAATTGAAGTTGGATCAGCGTAAAGAATATAATCCCTTTAAATGGTTTGCATTAGCATGCATTAGTGGGTTAAATAATATGTCTTGATCACATAATGTCAAGTAAGATCAAAATCCCTTATTTATAGAGTGCATAAAGGGGAGGGAGATGAAAATGGAACCTTCTTAGGAGAGTAGCTTGCCTCTTATGTAGGTTACCAAAGAGTCAGTATAAACAAGTCCATGTCATATAAGGTATAGACTGATTGATGCAAGAAGTCTATTTATGAGAGCTGATTGTAGCTTTTAAAATTACTTTTCTATTTTTGATGTTTGATAATGGGTCTTTTTCCATGTTGCTATTTATTGTTTGGGAGGGTTGTGGAAGTTGATCAATTTGGGAAAATTCCATGAATTTTCTACGCTTTGACAAATGATTGACTTAGCCATCCTTGAAGGGAGTGGTCTAAGTTTTATGTGCTTTGTTTAAGGCTTCTTGATAGTTGTCCTTCAAGGGAGCAGTCTACCTTATATTGAGAAATTTTGATATATTTTTGGCAATTTTTTTTTCAAGGGAGCAGTATGTGGATGCTAGGATTGACCCATGATTATTTTAGATTGTCATGTTTATTTTTATTTCTATGTTTGCTTGACATTGACTTGCTTATATAGGCTTAAAGGTTCTCCTTTTATGAAGGCAAAACTAAAAGCACAAGGAGCTTGAGTAGGTGTGAAAGGGGTTTATGTAACAATGATCATAGGAATCCTTTCTAGAAAAGGGGTGGAAAGTACCATGAGAATCATTCCATGGGTATAAATGTGGTAACCATTGTTCAATATTAAACTATGATTGTGATGGATAATCACATGATTTAAATTTAATCATTTGTCCCTAAAATAAGGAGATGAATATGGTTTAAATAACAAGGGATGAGCTTAAGTTGGACAAAAGGTGAGTTTGATTATGTTTTAACAAAAGAAAGGATGAGAATGCAAAGCATTAAGGGGATTAGGTTCTAGGTTCCCTTAAAGAGAGGATAACTGGTAAGTTCTTGATCCATACTTATGCATTATGATATAAGGTCCAAGCCAATTAAAAGCAAACTTGCCTCACTTGCTTTTCTCTATATTGGTGACATGTTGATTTTCCTTTAGGATGAGGTCTTTGATATTGAATTCTCATACTTTAAGGTGTTTTTTACAAATGAATTTGATGTGTTATTGATAGACATGAATATGAATGAGTGATACTAAATGACACTTGTCAAGTAGCTCAAATTGTGATAAACATTCTTGAAGATAATCACTCTCAGAGATGAGATCAAGTAAGGCTATGTGAAGAGAGGGAATTTGTAATTTGAGAGGCAAAATGGCCTCAGCTCCAAAAATTAGAGAGAAATGAGTAGCACCTATAGGGTTTTGAATGCTAGTATGATAGGCCCATAAGGCAAAGGGGATGTGTAGATGTTAATCTTGACCAGATGTATTAACCATTTTAGTGAACATGTTGTTGAGTGTTTTGTTAGAGGCTTCCACCTTTCCATTAGCTTGTCGATGATAGGGAAAAGATAAGCTCAAGTTGATATCAAATGCATCACAAAGACCTTGGACTTGTTTTTTTTTGAAATATTTTCCATTATCAATGATAATTTTGTGAGGGATACCAAAATAACAGATGATATCATGGTTGATAAAGTTGATAATATTTTCAGCTTTGGTTGAGATAAGAGGAATAACCTCTACCCATTTGGTGAAATATTTGATTGAAATGATGATGGAATGATGTCACTATGAAGAATGGGGGTGAATTTCAACAATAAGGTCCAAACCTCATTATGAGAAGGGCCAAAAATATGTGGATACGTGAAGACTATGGCTAGGTACATGATGTAAATTAGCATGTTGTTAAAACTTAATACACTTTTTCACATAATTATAAAAATCTTAGTTAAGGGTGGACCAATGATAGCCAAAGAAAAGGATGCATTTAGTGATGGCTAGGCCACTAAAGTTTCCCCCATATATCCCATGATGCATTTCCCTGATAGCATGAGAGGCTTCATGACTACGTAGGCAACAAAAGAGAAGACTATCAAATCCATGTTTATAAATAATTCCCCCAATATGGTATAATGTGAGGTACTCTAGATAAACACTCACTGAGCATTTATATAAATATTGAAAGGAGTGATGACAAGGTTGAGATAGTCAAAGGTATGTTGGTACCAAAGGTCAGGTTGAGTCTCCTCAAAAATAAAGATGGTGGGAGATTCTAATTTGACATACGAAGGTTGGGTGAGTCCATGGATAATGATAGATAACTTAGATTTAAAGGGTGCAGATGTGATCTGAGAAGTGAGGGAAGCCATCATATCAATAAAATTGTTCATAGATCATAGAGTGGTTTGAATATGGTAGTGTTCAAATGATGCTAAGAGTGAGTCAGCTAATTGTTTATATTATTGTAAAACATCATTCTTACACTGGTAAGAGCCATTTATTTGATTGATCATAAGTTGAGAGTCACCAAAAATGTTGATCATTTTGATTCCCAAGGCTAACGCCATTTGAAGACCTATCACTAGAGCCTCATACTCAGCCATATTATTAGTACATTCAAAATCTATATTGAAAGATAAAGGAAAAGGTTCACCATGAAGGAGAATGAGGATGATTTTGGCTCCCCCACGATAGTGACACTTTGATCTATTAAATAATAAGGTCACTTGATAGGTGAGGTTTGACTGAGAGAGGGTCACGATGGACTCATCAAGAAAATCAAGAGGAGGTTGATTGTCTACTAAGGGTACTTTAGCCAATTGGTCGATAATTACTTAACTTTTAATGAACTTCTACTTAAGGAAGTCAAGGTTAAACTCAATAAAAAGCATGAGCCACTCAGCCATACACTAGTTTTAGTATGGTTTAGAGTATATATACTTGAGTGGCTTGGTATCAATTATGACATAGGTCTTGTGGTTGAAAAGGCAATGGCAAGGTTTGGTGGCCATGAAGATCAAAGCTAGGCAAAGTTTATTGATATGGGTATATTGAGTCTTGTACTCTACAAGCATGTGACTAATGTAGTAGATGGCTTGATTTTTATGTTGTTCATCTCAATGAGCAAGCATTGCCCCTAAAGAGTGGTTGATGGTGGAGATATAAAGGTAAAAAATTTGATCTTCCTTGGGAGGAATGAGGACAAGTGGAAACAAAATGTACTCTTTAAGTGAATCAAAGCCCTTTTAATAGTCATTATTCCACTTAAGAGATACATCCTTATTTAGAAGGTGATGGAAGGGTTGGCATCAGTCTGAGAATTGGTAGATGAAGTGATGAGTGGATTGGAGTTTCCCTTGCAAGATGCAAAGTCATTTGAGGTGGGTAGGAGGAGGCATGTCAAGGATTTATTTCATTTTGGTCGGATCGATTTTGATTCCCCAAAGGGAGATGATAAAGCCAAGGAGCTTTCCTGAAAAGACCCCCAAAATACACTTATTGGGGTTAAGGTAGACATGGTAATGGATGAGCTGATCAAAGATAATCTTAAAAATGGCTAAATGGTCTTTATGACATTTAAATTTTCTTAAAACATCATCAACATAGTCTTCAAAAATTTTGTGAATAAAGTCATGGAAGATGTAGGTCATATCATAGTAGGTTGCACCAATGTTCTTTAGTCCAAAAGGCATGACCTTATAACATAAAGTTCCCCATGAGGTGATGAAGGTAGTTTTGTGTTGATTTTTAGGGGAAATTAGGATCTGATTGTAAACTAAGAATCCATTCATAAGAGATAACATCTCATGGCTGGTTGTAAGATCAACTAGCTGGTCAATGCTTGGTAGAGGAAAGTCATCCTTTGGGCAGGCAAGGTTAAGGTCATGAAAATCCACACAAATGCAAAATCCCCCTATGGATTTGGTGATAGGTACAACATTCAAGACCCATTGGGGATAGTCAATGGGTTGAATGAAATTTATGAATATGAAACATTTAAGCTCTTCTTTGATGAGAAAGCTATGTGAGGGTGTTTTCACCAAAGATTTTTCCTAACAAGCTTGACATCATGATCGGTGACTATGTTGTGGGTAGTGATAGAGAGGTCAATTCTTGACATGTCATTATAAGACCAAGCAAATGATATGTTGTGGTCTTGTAGGAAGGAGGCAAAGTATTGAAGCTCCTTAAAATTTAGTGATTGACCAATTTTGACATTACATGGGTTGTCAAGAGTACCCAAGTTGATATCCATGGTGGATTCATTCAACATGGTTGAAGTCTCAAGAGGAAGAGATTTATGGATAGAGGAATCTTCTACACCAAAATAGGTGAGAATGGAATCATCATCTTGACATTGAATGGTATTAATGGTAGGAGAGTCATCTCTTATCATCTCAAGGTAGGTTAGAGGAATGGTTATGGTCATCCCATCCTTTTGATAAGTTAGGGGTCCAAGGCTAATTATGTTGATGAAAAGAAAGTTAGGGGGGATGATTTCAGAATCCTCAATCATCGATGGTGAAGTGGGCAATGAGGACCCATTTCCTCATTAATTACATTAATGGGAGGTGGGTTGGTTTGTTGTTTAGGTGGCATGAAACCAAGACCATGGTTTTTTTGAGGTTTTTGGGTTTTAATTGAAATCAACTCATGTGGCCTATGTTCATACCGACCTAGACCAATTCCTTTCTAAGCACACCTATAAAGGTATGCCTAGGAAGATTTTGGTTTATCTAGATAGGAAAAACTAAAGGTGAATGGTCTAGGTGAAAAAGAGGTAGCATAAGTGTCAAGGGTTTTATTAAGTCCCCCATAGATAAAATTGGTTTGACAAGTTATGGGTCTAAAAGGAATAAAGGTTCTGATGTTGGGGTCATAACTAGGTTGGTGGTCAAGTTTACCATACTGTTAGAGAGTAGGGAACACATCAAGGGCCAGAAGGTGATACTCCCCTAATGAAAGATGCTAAAAGGTTGATTCCAAAGGGTCCATTATGAGGATTTAGGTGGAAGGAATGGATGACCTAATGGATGCCTTAGTGGTAAAAGGAGATAAAGCTTTAGATTTTACCAGTGAAGGCTTGTTAAATGAAGGAAGGAGAATGTTTTTGGGTTGGTATGTTATGTTGCATGATGTGAAAAGAGTTAGGTCAACTTGTATGGTAACAACTTGAACATCATGCTCAAATTTAATGCACTGATGTAGGGTAGATGATATAAAACCCATGGAATGAATCCAAGGGTGTCTTAACAAGATGTTGTATTGGAACTCTCCTTATACTACATAGAAGAGCTCAGGAAGCGTGCAGGGTCCTAGCAAATTGAAGGACAATAGTTACTAAAATCATGGCCATGATATCGTTGAATGATCAAAGCACAATTGATGTTTTCAAAATGATATTCTTAGGTAGTTTGAATTGATTATATACATGGGAGGATATGATGTTAATACTAGCTCCTCCATCAATCATAACCCTCTTGATATGGGTCTGGTTGATATAGGTGGTAATGAAAAGAGGAGTGTCTGGATCATCTAGATGGATAGAGGGCATTTTTGAATCCTTGAAGGTAATAAGGTTGGAAAATAGTAGAGATTTGAAAAAAGATGCTAAAGGTTGTGGGTCTTCTAGCCTAACCTCTATAGATTAAAATGCTTCTATCATTACTTCTCAATGATGGGGTGATGTATTGATTAGCTCATACAAACTCATCTTAACCAGTGTTTGGTGAAGTTATTTTAGAACTAAATGTTGGATTGATTTAGATGGATTGGAGTGAGAGGGTCCCAAGATGGACACTTTAGGTTTGTTTAAAGGTAAAGGTTCTTGGTGTTGGTCAAGTGCTTAGGTGGTGGAATAGGGCTATGTCCATAGAATAGACACCTTTGTATTTCCCTTATCCTTTGGTTAGGCTGATGATCATGTGACTACATGGATGGTATGGATATGGGGAGGATTCAAACTAGATGATCGATTTAGTTCCTCTTCACTTTGAGTTGAGTGTGGAGGAGTAGGTAGGTGTTGGTCGATGGCTATTGGTTCATGGATCGGTGTCAAGCTCATAAGATGCTCATATGATAATAAGTCATCCTTGTGATAAAGATGATGGTCTATCACTTAGAGAGATTTGCATTTCTCCATGTCATACCTAGGTGTCTTATGATATGAACATAGTAATTTGACATTGTACCAAGATGGTTTAAGACTATATGGGTCAAATGGTTTGATAGGTGGAAAGGTTAAGAAAGAAGCTTGTAGTAGCCTATGTAGGATGTTTGAGTAAGATTCAGGCAATGGTGGAAAAGGTATAGGAATATTAGTTTTGGGAGTTAAGGAAGAAGTCTTTTTAAGAGTGGACTTGGTGGTAAATATTTTAGGTAAATGAGCATTCTTGGTGGATGGTTTCAACTTTGGTAGAGAGGTTGATAGCTTGAGGTTAGAAGGTTTTAGGGTAGATGTTTGAGAAGTAGACGGTTTGTTTATATATAGTTGGGAGATAGGAGGTATATTCATGGGTGGCTTAGTGAAAATAGGTGTGGATGAAAGTATGAGTGATGGTATAACCAAAAGTGGTAGTTGGGTTTTGATTGGGATGGTTGGTTTTCTAATTAGAGTAGAGGGATGAGGTCCCAAAATAGAGGGAAAAGGGGATGTAGAGTTTTGGTTTTTAGGCTTCTAGAGGGTTTTACATTATTTGTTGGCTTATCTTAGGATTTGAGTCATAGGTTTAGTGGGCTTAAATGCAAATTTACTAACAGGTGAGTAATGTTATGAGTAGGAAATATACCAAGGTTCTTGGTGGGTTTGGTTAGAATGGTAGAAGGCAATTTGGTTACTTTGGGTGAGTTTGGTTTTGATGATGTTGTTATAGTTTGATAGGTAGACGTGTCTAATGATTGGGTTGTAGTGATAGTGGATTTGATAGTGGAAAGGGTAGGTTTTGCTAATAAAGAAGGCTTTTGCTTGGTTTATAAGGAAGCCCAATCTATTTCCAAAAGGTGGCCCGATCTAGGTTAGGATCAGATATGAATTCTAAGTTTTTAACCAATTTAGAGAAAGGTTTATAGATGGGTGTGAATCGCTTAGAAGTGAATGCAAAGGATAAGCCTAGGGGTTAAGGAGGAGGAGTGATTACCTCATCCTTTTCCTAATTACCAGGCTTTAATATCTGGGAAGGTAATTCCTTGATAGGAGGCATAGGCAAAGTGGTTTCTTCCTTAACAGTGATAGCTAAAAGAAGGATTGTTGTATGATTAAGGAAAATGATAAAGTGGAAATGGTTTCTTCCTCTAATGTGCATATCAAAGGAGAGGTTGGTGACTCTACTAAATTAATAGGTAGATTAGGGGAAGAGGTGATTTGGTCGATGGTCTTTTCAACAATAAGTTCACCAAGAACCATATTGATAGTATGGGCCTTATAAGCATGAGAATATTCTACTTTGTTTTCATTATTGGTAGGAGTGTGGTTGGGAAATGGCTATATGAAGATGTCAAGTGATTGGTTCAGGGGTGCATTCGGGTTATCCAACATAAGTTCCCCTTTGTCAATAAGAGTTTGGACAATGTTATTGAAGGTATTACACCTACTAACATCATATCTAATGACTCAGTGGAACATACACAATTCATTATCCTTATACCAACTAGGTATAGGATGAGAAGAATTAAATTGCTATGAAGTTTTGATCAGATGGAGTTGTATGAGATTGGATTTTAACAATTTATCCAAGACCAAAGCATATGACTCCCCAAGCATAGTAAATTGCTTCTAGGTGTTGCAGTTTGGGTTCATGGTGTTTTTATTAGAAGAATTAGAAGAGATAGATTTGTTGACAATGGGTGGAGTGGAGGTCTTAAGGACAATCACATTTTTGGTTCCCTTATTTTTGGTGTTAGAGTTGGTTTTATTGCTATATTTGGAGGAGGAATCCTCATTTTATTTGAAGGTAGAGTTCTTGTTTCTCAATTTCAACTTCCCCTCATCAATGACTCTATTCTCTAGTTTTCATGCCATGGTAAAAGCCTTGTCAAAGGTCTTGAAGATATGGACCTATAAAGTAGAGGAGATGTGTTTGGTACATGCTCAAGCAAAAAGTTCAATTAGCTCAGGTTGGGGTAGAGAGAAGGAGAGTTGGTTTATCAGACTTTCCCAATGAGTTACGAAGTCAGCAATAGATTTTTCATCAAATTTTTGAATGGATTAAAGATCAATGATGGAGACTTTCTTAGAGATGTTTATGGAAAAGTGATCTAAGAAAATCTAATCTAGTTGGGAAAAAGAAAAGAGGGAGTGATTTGTAATATCACTAAACCAATCTAGTGCCAGACTTGATAGAGACATGAAAAAGGTACAAAAAAGGATATTATAGGTAATCATATAGTATGAATGCCTAAATTCTCTCAAGTACTATTGAGGGTCCTCCTTATTTGAAAATTTGATAACTTTGAAAGGTAGTATGTGTTGGGTTTAGGTAGGTGTAACATATGTATAGTTGGTGGGGGGTTGAGAGGCTACCACATATTGGTATGTGGATATGGGTGGTTAGGATGATGCCACATATGAATACATGGAGATAGGTGGTTGGGTGGAAGGTAGAGGTACATATCATTGTGGGTTAGGGACGTAGCTTGGGTTTGGTGCAATGGGGACCTATTGAGAGATTAATGCAAGTTGGTTAGAAGGTATGGTTGGGTAAGTATATAGAGGGTAGGTGGTAACTTTGGTATTGATGGGCAGAAGGGTGGAAGGTATGAGAACCACCAAGCTTTGAAATGGAGTCTAGGTAGGTAGGTTGTAAATGAGAGGAATGGTAATGACACCAATAGAGGGTAATCCTATGGTAAGGTAAGTGTTGGAGCCCAAAGGTTGGGTTGCTCATATACTATAAGGGTTGTTAGTTGGGTAAGAAGGTGTTTGGGTGTTTCTTGGTTGAGTGGGTTGGTTTTGAATGGTGATGTAGGTAGGGTTATTGCTAGAGGATGATGTCTGGGTGATTAAAGGTTGTGTGGATATGGTGACAATAGAATTTTCACCCATAAGGTGGGATGGCATGCCATAGGGTTGTTCAATAGGTGGAACCAAAATAGGGGTACGATGGGATATGGTGCTAAGATAATGTTGGAGGGATACAGGGTTGTTATCTAAGAAGGCAGTGATATCCACATCACATTGGGCAACCATCTGAGGGATGGTATGACTCACAGAAGGATGAGGAGGACTCTCTACATCTAATATATACTCCATGGATGAGGGAGAAGAGGAAGATGGGTGATTAAGAGGTGGGTCCTAATTTGTTTGGTTTCTTAGTTATGTAGTTAAAATCATGCAGATGAGGAAAGGAGGAAGATATAAGAAATCTCACAATTCAAATAAAGAGAAGACAAGAAAAAGTCAAGGAAATAAAACACAAACTAAAAAATGTTAAATCCTAATATTATTTTTAGTCTCTCTTGTGGCTTATTCCTTGAGTTTTAAGAATTATGTGATTGGAATTGGATTGTAGAGTGGGTACTAGAAAATAAGTCTATGGTTGGTTTTAGGCTATGTTTAGGCTCTTAAAAGGATCTATGTTGGAATAAATATGCAGTTTGATATTGGGGCCTACCCCCTCACTTCATACATCACAATGATAAGGGTGTTGGGTGCTTAGCCAAGATATACTGATTGCCAGAGATTATGCTCAACTAGAGAGTTGAGTTGGTTCTCCCCTTGGTGATGAAATCCAAGTAAGATGGTCAGGAAGGTGACTGCTAGGTAATGAAATTATAGTTAGGCCTTATGTCAATATTTTTATGCTTGATTAAGTGTGAGTGGTTTGGTCTTGTGTGTGTGATAAAAGTGGAAGTATGATTGATTCACTTGATTAATTAAGATATGTGAGCAAAAATAAGTAAGCAAACAATAGCTGCAGTTAATTTTAATCCCAAAATGATATTTTGATTTCATTGTATGAGGAAAAAGATGAGAAGAGGAATCACCTAGATGGAACTATGAACCCAAGAAATGACTCAAGGATCCCATCGGGCATGCTAGAATGTTTCAATTTTTTTTTATTATATTATTTGAAGAAAGAAAAAATAAACTCAAGAAAGGTGTGGTTAGTAAAACCTAGTATGTTATGCGCACATTGATCTAGATAGTTGTAAATACTCCTCTTTGGCTTGGGAGGAATGACCTACAAATAAGAAAGCACTAAAGAAATGGTTTGATTAGTTACATAGTAGGGTGGATTGCCTAGCAAGCTAGATCCAAGAAGCATGAGCTTCTTTAGAGGCTGTCAATACACACTTTTAGACAACCAAGTTTTGAAAATGAAAGATAAAGTACTTACATATATCACAAAAGATACTAAAATGAAATACAAGAAGTGTTTGATAAATGAACAAGTGAATTTGACTAATTATAACAATAGGCAGATTAATATCAATGCTAAATGAATCAGGTGTGGTCTAGAAAATAGGGTGAGGTTCTGTGATTAGGCAAAGAGGTAGAAATTTGGATTTGGCTAAGGTCAAGTGGGTGAAAATAACTTGTTGTTTATTTATCACACATTGACCATCAATGATTGGGGTGGTCGTTGGTGGTTAGGGTAACCATCAGTGATTATGATAGACCATTGATGGCCAAGGTGACCATTGATAGTTACTACGGTTTTGTTCTAGTTCAAGAAATTTATTTGGTAAGGTTTTAGAATGGAAATTTGGCAAGTGGGTTTGGGCTAGGTTGGTCATCAAACATAAACAAAGTAATTAATTAGTGAAAAAAATATATTTAGCTTACTAGTTGTTGATCTAAAGAAGGGTTAAGGGATCTATTGGTGAAGCTTGGGGGAATTTTGGTATAGTAACAATACTTGGTTGTTGGTCGATGGATGGTAGTGCATTGGATCTCTGTTGTATTTACTAGTTCACTAAAAGAATACCTATAAAAGGAAGTGTTGATGCAAGAGGCTATAGGTCTAGATGTGGATGATGATCGACTGATGATGGATTACTTGATTCTAGATCCATCTTCACTTCCTCATCCTCTCTTTTTATAGGAAAGAATGAGAGGTGAAATAATAGGTTATCAAGAGGTTCAATAAGTAGTTTAAATTTAGCTTTTGCATGCATTAACTTGCACATGAATTAGATAAGATAAAATATAAAAAGGTAATCTAGAGTTTGACTAGAGTTGACTATTTAGGTAGTAGAAACTTGATCATCAGTGGTCAAGCCTAACCATTAATAGTTAGGGTGACTGTCAATAGTCAAGGGTCAAAGGTTAAGTTTGGTCAAGGGTGGGTTAGTTAATTTATCTAGTTAGCTAACTTGACCTAGGGTTTGTAGTTGAAAGGTTATATAAGATTCCCTAGGGGATCCTGAGATGGTTTAGGGGTTAGTTTGACATTTGAAACCATCATGTGTAGTTTTCTAGTGCTTATACCCATATCCATGTTTCTTTCATCAATAATATCAATTTTTCCTCAATCATGAGCACTGATACTTTTTCAAATTATCATACAATGATTGTATTGGAAACTCAACTAGTAGGATATGATTGGTGTCTTTATTATACTCATGTGAATGAAAATGATCAGATGCTATAGTGTTCCTTATAAGATACTCCTCAAGCTCCTTATGGGGTAGAGATGGACTATCAAACTTTGAACAAAATCCCTCCAAGTCTTCCCAAAATTCCATCTCTTCATGATCAGTTAGAAAGACATAGGTTTCACTACCATCCTTACCATTTACTTGTGAGGCATCATGTTGAGTAATCATATCCAAATTTGATACAAATTTTTCATCTTAATCTTCAATGGAAAATGGCATCTTATCAACCCACTCAAGCTCCAGATTATCTTGGTGACCAAGAATTGGTCCTTCATATTTAATGAAGATAGAATCTTCTTGAACACATACTTTTACTTGTATGCTTAAAGACTCTAGAAGGTCATCTCCTTTCCTTGTAACTATTGCAAGTTGAATAGATGTTTCATTTTCACACTTCTCAAGGCTATCATGACAAAGAGTGACTGCCATATCATCAAGGAGCTCTTGGGAACCATATTCTTCTTGTTTAACTAATTTTTTTTTCTCTTGTGTCTCATATTTTACTTGTAACTCATCCTCTTTTACATTCTAAAAGAATGAATCATGCCTATCCTTACCAAGGGGTGTCCTAATGATGATGTCCTCCTTTGTCTCATTCAACTCACTCTCATCACCTGTCACTATAACTAATTCTTATTCACTTATCTCACAAAGGAGAGGATATTTCTCAAGGATTGTCATAGTGGACCTATTAACTAATTTTCCCTCAAGCCAAAATGGGTCAACCTCCTATAGTCAGAATCTTGTATAGGGTATTTTTATGATGTCATAGAGATGTTGTAGTTTATTTGATGTCATGACACATGCCATTCTAGTTTTGGTATTAGTCTAATATTTATGCCATTTGGTGTCTTAGGAGTCATTTTAGAGAGATATATGCAAGTGTCAAGTTTTCATGGTGTTGATATAGTCAAGATTATGGAAAGGGTCTACACAGGCCTTAAGGAGTTCATTTGGCACTACAAAGTTTAGGAAATGGCTTTATGAAGCCAAACTATCATCAGGACATCACATGGAAACCAAATGGAATAACTTGCTTATGCAATTTATAAATATGCTTAGAAATCCTTGCACAATATTCAAACCATGCATGATCAATGTATTTAGTGATGAGATCATTCTATACAAGTTTCATATCTTGATGAGTCTTCTATCTAGATATCTAAGCCTTCAAAGTTTAGCTTGCCGAGTCTAAATGGCTAGGCCATCCAACACGTCACAAAAGAATGAATGAACCAACTCATTTGTGCATTTTTTTATCTTCACTCAGGAAGACCTTATGAGCCAAAAGATTGTAGTTATATGTAGTTTTACATACCAGGAACGCCATTTGAAAGTTTTAAGTCTACACAAGCTTTTTGGCTCAAGTTATGAAGCTTCAAAGTTAAACCAACAGAGTAAAACATTTACATAAACATCAAAATAAAGCTCAAGCAAAACAAACCCTTTTGAGCTTAAAATTTGATGGTTACATGAACATCAATGATAATTTATTTTATGGAGCATGGATGCCAAATTGATCTCATGAAGTAGCTGTTGGATTTTAAATAATGGGTCGTAGCAGATCTAATGGTCTGAATTACATCAGACATCTTGATTCAATGATGCAAGATGAGTTAAAAGGTCAAGGGGGTCGAGAGACTACCACTTGGTATTTCACTAAAAGTTTGATTTATTTTATTGTTTAGAAAGATGTAAAACTTGAAATAAGGGTGAGGTTAGTAGAACCTAGATGTGGTTTTCACTCCATAATCCAAATGATTGTCAATACTCCTCTTTGTCTTGGGAGGATGACTTGTAGATAAGAAATAAATCTATAAAATTGTAGATTAAGGAGATAGAAGTGTGGACTGCCTAACTTGAGCTAGATCCAAGAAGCACAAGCTTCCTTAGAGGTTATCAATCCACACTTTTAAAACATTGAGGTTATGATAAAATGAAAATAGATGCTTGCATGAATAACTTAGGGTAATGAAATCAAATACAATAAATGCTTGAAAAGAGATAAGTGATTTTGACTAAAAATAATAATAAATGGTTGAATACTAATTCTAAATTAATCAAAATTAATTCAAAAAATAAGTTAAATTTATACGATAAAAGAGAAACTCATAAAATAAGATTTGGGTATGGGTAGATGGGTCAAATTAACTTGTTATTGTAAAATAACACACAGTGACCATCGATGATTAGGTATGACCATTAGTGGTTACTATATAATTTGGTTTGGGTAAAAGAAGTCTATTGGGGAAAGCTACAAAGAGGTTATGGTAGTGGTGTTTGGGTTGAATGTTGGTTATGAGATATAAAGTAATGCTCAAAGGTATCTAGTTTGGGAGTTGGGTGTTTGGGTGATTAGAATAGGCTATGGGTGGTTTTGGGTAGGAGATGAAGTGTCTAGAGTTTGCAAAACTCCAACATAAGGAATGAAATATAGAGAATGGGAATGACCCAAGCACTAAAATGAATAAAGTTATTTACTGAATCTTGATAAAAACAAAGATACTTAGCTTTTAGGTGTTGCTAGTTTGAGAAATGTTGAGGTTGGTTGAAACTAATTGTAGATCCTGAAGCAATGTTCAAAGTGTAATGGTACCTTGGCTCAAGATAGTGAGTTAAAAAATCACCCTAAGTCTTTGACCTAATTCTTGGTTCATTGGGAAGTTTTTAGATTCACTTGAGAGTCATAATCTCTTACACCTAAATGATGATTTCAACCTTCTCTCTTCAACCCTCTCTTCATATCTTAATATAGAGGAAAGGGGCGATAAAATGAAGAGTTTATCAAATAGTCTAACATGCATTGATCTTGTGAATGATGGACTAAAATTAGACAACTGGTAATTAATGAGTGTGTTACAATTGAATTATAGTTGATTTCTTTGATCATGTAAGAGTTTAACTAACCATCGAGAGTCTAGGTCAACCATCAATAATTGAGGGCTGATCGATAGAGGTCAAGGGGACATAGTCAAAATTGGCTAAGTTTTGCCAATTCCACTAATGACTAGTAATTCATTCCTTAGGAAATGGTTCAAGGTGAATAATGGGAGAATTGATAAATAATCTTACCCAAAGGGGGCCAAGGGGTGATTTAAAGGTTAATGTGACATCTAGAGCCATAGTGTACATTTTTCTAGTGTTTACATTTTGCCCCTTTTTATTATGCAATTTGTATCAACAAGTTATAAAAAATGGAAATTTGGTAGAAGGTTAGATGCCCCAAGTATGGGAAGAGGTATTCACCCTCAAACTAGGAATCAATGAGCTAAAACAAAGTCTATGGTAGGTTTGACAAGTGGAAGGTTGGTTGGGTAGGTATATGAATAGGTACACAAAATATGACTAAGTGTGATATCATAGATCACACATAGATTAGGATTTCATAGTTGAGGTAGGTGGTAAAATAAGGTTAAACTAGAATGACAAGTGATAGGGTAACCAAGCCATAGCTTTAGGCATAGCTGATATGGGTTACATCTAAAAAATAAAGTCTCCTAAGTAAGGTTGACGTGTTCATAGGTATCCAAAAGTAGGATGTGATCTTAAGAAGACATAAATAGTTACAGGTGTTGGGACCATAAAGGGTCATGCTTTTAGGCACTTAAATGGTTGGTGCACAAAATTAGTACAAATTGATCAGTTATGGTGAGGTAGTTGACACAGTCAAAATGATTAAAATAAGGTTGCTAAAAAAAGTGCAAAATTTTGGCTAAAATGACTAAGTCAAGGTACCTTAGTTGGTTGTTCGGTCAAAGGAGCATAAAGTGCTCTCCAATAGGTATATGGTTATTGAAAAATAAGGTTTTCTCTAAAAAGTGCATGGTTTTTATGGGGTGGTTTCTTAAATATTAAATTGGTTGGGTGGATGGTGCATAAATCAGTTGCCCTAATTTGGTGTACCACTTGGTTTGGTAAAAAAGGACCCATTTTCTTGTAAAAGGGTTCAAATTTGGTCATTGGGGTTTAATGACTTAGAAGGGGAAGACATATGCCTTCTCAAGTTGTCATGCAAGTAGAAGATGGAAGCAAAATGCTTCCATTGACAAAGACCAAAATGGTAAGATGGCTGGGTTTATGAACATAAACCCCTATCATGCTTTGCATTATTGTTAGTTCATTTGCTAAAAAAGGTAGCTTGATCACATAGTGTCAAGTAAGCTCAAAATCCCTTGATTTGTAGAGGGGCTAAAAGGGGAGATGGATGAAATAGGTGAATGGATGATAGTGTAACCTTCTTTTGGGGATGGCTCATCCCTTTCATAGGTGACCTAGGAACTAGTATAGATAAGTCCATGCTCGAAGTTGGTGTTGAATGTTTCACTAAAATTTTGCTTATTTTCTTGTTTAGAAAGATGTAAAACTTGAAAGAAGGGTGAGGTTAGTAGAACCTAGATTTGCTTTGTGCTTCATAATATAGATGATTGTAGATACTCCTCTTTGTCTGGGGAGGATGACCTATAGATAATAAATCAATCTAGAAAATGGTTGATTAGTTAGGTAGGTGGGTGGATTGCCTAGCGTGAGCTAGGTTCAAAAAGTACATGACTTCCTTGGAGGTTGTTAACCCACCTTTTAGATAAGTTAATGTTAACAAAGTTGTTGATAAAAAAAATACATAACATGATGAAAATACTTAATCAAAATAAAATAAATAATTTTCAATAAATAATGTGTTTTAACAAAATAACATTAAAATAAATGTTAAACTATCAAGGTATGGCTCAGGTGTGATTGGGTTGTTATTGTTGATTCTGTGTAGTGATAGAGGTCAAGAAGATACAGGTTTTAATTGGGGTTGGTGGTTGATAAATGCTTATTATTATGGTTAAAATGATTTACATAGTGACCATCAGTGGTCACTAGTAACTGTTGGTAGTTAGGGTATGACCATCGATGGTCGATAGATGACCTATAGAAATAAAAGGTAATTATTGATGGTCATTGTGGGTTTGACAATCTTGGCTTTGGGTGAGAAAGGGTTTGTGGGTAAGTTGTAGAGGGGTTTTTTATGTCATTTGAGGGTTGGTTAAAGGTTGTGGGAGTAGAGGTAAGGTCTCATAGGTCTCAAGGTTAGTAATTTTATATTCAAAATGGTTGAGAGTGGTCAGAGGGTGCTTGGTGGAGAGAATAGTGTTTGGAGTTGCAAAACTCCGACACTAGAGAGCTTGTGGGGAGAGGTTAAAAGTAGGTGTAGGATCTAAGCTATTGAAACCAAATACCTTAACTAAAAATGAGTAAAAATAACTTAGATTTAGTTCTTGTTGGATTGGAGGAATCTTGAAGCTAAAAAGGAGCCACTTAGGAGTCTGGAGTAACTTAGATAGAGTAATGGTACTTGAATCCTTAGTGTTGAGAATGTGGAAGTGCCTCCTTGGTCTCTATCTGGTTCTAGTTTGACTTTGGAAAGATTTTGGATTTACTTTGGAGTCATAATATCTTAAAACAACCTCTCAAATGATTATTTCAACCTTCTCCCTTCAACCCTCTCTTCATATCTTAATATAGAGGAAAGGGTATTGAAATGAAGAGTTTAACAAATAGTTTATCAAATAGTCTAACATGTATTGATCATGTAAATGGTGGAATAAAATTAGATAGTTGGTAATCAACAAGTGACTTTAAATTGAGTTGAAGTTGACTCTTTTGATAATGTGTTCAAGTAACCACCAACGGTCTAGTTCAATCATTTGTAGTCAAGGGCTATTTGTCGACAGTCAAGGGGACATAGTTAAAATTAGATAATCCACTAATGATTACAAGTTAATTCCATAGAAAATGGGTTGAGGTTAATAATGGGAGAATTAAGACACATGAAAACAAGTCTAGGAGGTTAGGGTTATTAATTGATACGGTAAAAATGGTATCTAGGCTAGGTGTCGATAGGTTAGCCATGGGTTTGGGTAAGGGAGGTGAAAATAGGAATTAACTAATTTATTTAAATAATTAAATTAGCTAAAAGGGTAAATGGGTATGTTAAAGGATTTAAGTGATGATTTAATATAAGAGGGATAAGGGGTGGTTTAAGGTTATTGTGACATCTAGAGCCGTAGTGTATCGATTTATAGTGTCTACATTTTGTCCCTTTTTGTTATGTAGTTTCTATCAACAAGTTGTAAAACAAAAACAAAAGTTTGGTGGAAGGTGAAAACAAGTTAGGTTTAGGTTTGATAAGTGGGTAAGTGAGTGACAAGGTGGGTGACAAGGTTGGTTGGACATTTAAGCATGAATGGTGCATAAGAATGTGACTAGGTGCGATATCAAAAATTATGCATAGACTAGGTTACCATAGTTGAGGTAGGTGGTAAAAAAAGGTTGGACTAGAAGGATAAGTGATAGGGTAACTATGCCACAACATTAGACATATCTTATATGGGTTACATATATAAACTCAAGTCTCATAGGCAAGTTTAATGTGTTCACAAGTATCTAAAAGTAAGATGTGATCCTAAGAAGACATAAATGGTTGCAAGTGTCAGGACTGTAAAGGTCATGCTTTGAGGCACCTAAATGGTTGGTACATAAAATTAGTAAAAATTGATCAATTATGGTGAGTTGGTCAACATGGTCAAAATGACCAAAACAAGGTTATCATAAAAAGTGCGAAAAGTTGGCTAAAATGACCAAGTCAAGGTACTTTGGTTGGTTGGTAGTTGGAGTATAAGGTGTTCTCCATAGTTGTATGGTTGGTGGAAAATAAGATGTTCTCTAAAAAGTGTATGGTTTTGGTAGGGTGGTTGCTTAAATATGAAATTGGTTGGTTGGGTGGTGCACAAATTGGTTGCCCCAATTTGGTGTACCACTTGATTTGGTAAAAAGGGACCCATTTTCTTGTAAAAGGGTACAAATTTGGTTGTTTCGGTTAAATGAATCAGAAGGGGAAGACATATGCCTTCTCAAGTGGTTATGAAAGTATGAGGAGGAAAAATACTCCCATTGACAAAGACCAAAATGGAAAGATGGGTGGGTTTATGAACATAAACCCCTATCATGCTTTACATTATTGTTAGTTCATTTACTAAAAAAGGTAACTTGATCATGTAGTGTCAAATAAGCTCAAAATCCATTGATTTGTAGAGGGGGTAAAAGGGGAGATGGATGAAATAGGTGAATGGATGATAGTGTAACCTTCTTGTAGGGATGGCTTTCCCCTTTCATAGGTGACCTAAGAACCATTATAGATAAGTCCATGCTCAAAGTTATTGTAGATTTATTAATTCAAGAAGGGTTAGAAATTTAAGAATTAGATTATAGACCCATGCACTACAGACTTCTTGTATAAGTGCTATGTAATGAGTTGATCCCTATGTAATAATCATCAATTTCTATGATTATATAACTAAATTCATTTTATAAAATTTCTACAAAATTTTGTATTGTCTATGATAATATTGCACTATATATAATTTTTTTAAAGTATTTGGCTATTTAGATTATGTAATAGTTGATGAATCTATATTATTAACTGAAAGGAATTCATATGAGAATCACACCAGTCTGAATATCTATGTTTTTTGGTAATTTTACTATAGATCCTTAGGAATCTATGTTTCTACTAATGAAGATCCCGTTGCCTCTCCCATATTTGTCCTCATAATTAGAAAATTTTGGGAAACTAAGAACCTCTAATAATAATTGTGTGGTGAGCATGGAACTATTATGGGTTGTTAAAGAAAGGATATGCTCTAGTGGTTACCAAGTTAGAGGGATTTAGAAGAATGGTGGGATCAAAAAATATCTGAGCTCACATAGAAAGAGGTGAGAAGGATAGGGTGAATCAAAAAGGAACTCATAGAATATCATCTGTATGGTGATGTATACAAAATCTTTTGGTGTGAATTTGTGAGCCTATTTGCTACATGGATAGGAAGATTAGAATATTTTTATTTTTAAACTAGATCTACATCTATAATTCAGTGGATTGATGATCTAATTGAAAAGTTACAGGATCCTTGAGGTTTCTTGTAACCATGCGATTGATCACTAGACACAAACCACTATAGATGGATATATAATGGAATTTATAGTTCACGGTTTCATTTCTTTTGATGCTACATAATATTTATTTGTATGGGGAACTAGATGAAAGTTTCTACAATGACTACCAATTATTATAAAGATGTTGGTCATTGAAAAATCCATAGTGCCCTATTCATTTATGATGGAGTAGTCTTTCGAGTGCTATGGGGATGTGTGAGGTCAAGATGTGAGAGGGTGTGGAGCTGATCAAGAAAGCTGGCCAATAAAAACTAGATGAGGAGACCAGATGAAAGGGACTGAAAGAATATTATGGATACAGAGTGAGAACTAAAACCAAAAAGGGGTGAAATATATCAAGGACTTCATGAGTGACTATGAGTAAAGGTAGAGGGAGAAGTAAGAGTAGAGGTTGAATAAGTATAGGAGATCCAAAGGAGGAAGAATGAATTGATGAAAGGATAGGAGAGAAAAGAGTCGATAAGTGAGAAGAAGGACCTAGGACAAGTGAGACCAAAGATAAAGTAAAGAAGTAGGTAGAGGATGATGATAAAGGAAAAAGCATAGATAAAGGTAATTTAATAGATGGTAGTAGATCACAGTCACTCAAGGAAACATTTTTTAGGTTCACATCAGAGTTTCTTGATTTCAGAGGCATAGTCAACTGTAGGCATAGTACTGGCTCAACTTTCTACATAAAGAGAATCAGACAAATAGATTTTTCACCCACTCAGCACACATCCCTTGAGCCCGTATTTGATAGAAATACCCCTATTTACATTCAACCATAGAGATTTTAAAGTTAGAGAGAGAAGGAGATCGAGGAATCAAGAAGAAGTATCAAAGAATTAGTAGATTCCAATTTTAAAAGAATCATGCAAGGATTCATCGAATCACAGAAGAATAATTTAAGAGAGGTAGCAACTAATTTGACTAACCCCTTATTGATTAAATAGGTTGCTAATTGGGGGGTCACAAATTAAATTTTTTTTTTAGGAGAATAGAATGTGAACAAACACCATTACAGAGATCAAAGATGAGTTAGAGTCATTTTCTTCACTTGAGCGATCTCCATCCCCTCTGTGATCCCAAGAATATTTTTTTATTTTCATAAGGTTTCCCATTTCTAAAAAATACACTAGTACTTAGAGATAGTCCCACTGGGTCTACAAGACCATCACCATAGACACCACTAGTGATCACTCCTTCTCAAGTGACAAAACCACTTTTGGCACTAAGAAGTTCTCAGATATCAATTCCAAAAATTAGAGTATCATTACCACCATCAAGAGGAGCAAGATAACACTTCCTTTATAACTAACCCTAGGTAATATGGATTTACAATTGGGAACCTTTATCACACTGGCACCTTATGATGGAACTATAGATCTAGAGCAATACTTGCTTACGTGTGACATGAAATAATAGGATAAAGGCATTATAGATGAAAATATTAAGAGGTATGAGATTATTAGTTCCTTTTTTAGAATATCATTAGATTTCATGTTCTATAGAGAATCAGGAACAACAAGTTTTGATGATGTGAGAAAATGGTTGGTTGCAGAGTTCAAGATTAAGAAAAGTATGGGACAAACTATACAAAACCTAAAATAAATCCATCAAGGTCCAAGGGAAACTGCTCATGATTATGACCATAGATTTTTTGATGTGGTTAGCAATGTTAAATTTTCCTTGGAAGATAAAGATAAGGCTACTTGGTTCATTTAAAAATTGTGACTAAAGATTTTGTTTGTGATAGCGTAAACTGAGTTTACTAATAAAGCAAAAACTAGGACAACCACAGTGCAAGCGGAGAAAATAAAATATTATGGTATTATAATAGAGAGCAAAACATAGTTATGAATCACACTCCAAGCTATTTTGCATAAGTTAGAGGCTTGGTAGAATACTATTGAGTGACATAGAATCAATCTTTGGTGTATTGAGTACAACAAAGAAGGTTTCCACATGAATGAATGCCCAAAAATATGTATGATTTTCTGTGAAATCTATCACATAGTGGGACACTCAATAGCTCATTGTCACTTAATCTAATAGTATGTAAGAAATCCATAGAGTATGTACTGTAAATTTTGCAAATCTACTAATCATCAAGATAAGGATTGTAGGGATTTACAAGAATTGAAGGAATACATTACTAAGAATGTCTTCATAAAAGCTATACAAGTGCCAATGATGTCACAAACCATTATGAGATTAGAAATCACTCCCACTAGTGTAGCATAGGCTAGGTTAGAATGGGCTCAAAATGCACAACCATTTCAACCATAAGGATTAGTTGGTGGAGTTCAAGCTGCACAACTGTTACATTATTCTTAAAAATCTAATTGGAATCTTGTATTTCCTCAGGCATAACAAGTCAATTGGGCTCCACATATAAATAAACCTTAATATGGTTGTTATGATAATTAATAATACTAGTAGGGGTGGAATGTACCATAGGCCACAATAAACTTTGGGGCACAATAGGTAAAATGGCTAGGGATATCAAGGGAATAAAGGTGGATTCAGAGGTGGATACCATTGTGGTGCACAACAAGATTGTGTAAATGGTCCTAGAAGCCCTATTAGATGCTATTTGTGTTGGGAACCCAATCATGTACAACAAAACTACCCCATAAATCCATAATGGTAAGCCTATTGTTCTTACTATCGAGTATCTAAACAACATGATACTCATGACTACCTTGTTTTATAAACATAATGTAGAGATTGAGCTATGCAAAATGTAAATCGAGTTTGTTTTGATCCCAACTATAATGCATTTATGTAAGAAGTAACAATAATACAGTACGCATAGCAAGGATTAACTCCTTTAGAGATGCTAACATATTTTGGCATATGAAAGGCTAAAGTAGATACCTATCTAGAACCAGTAAAGGAGAAAGGACTCATGAAGGAAGTCATGATCTATAGAATATTCAATATCAAGGTTTAGCTATAGTAGATGAATATGCAATTGATGCACAGTTGTATGAGTATACTTAATAGACAATGAAATATACCAATGAACTAGTATAACTCTCTTTAAGAAGAGCCAAAAACTATTGAATTATGTAATAAGTGTTCTTTAAAATCTTTGAATATTTTCCTAGAAGAAGAAGATGAAGTGTAATCTTTGTCTATTCACTCACCTACACAATCTAATATAGAGATGTTATATCAAGCTGGTTCTATGGAGCATGACTACATTGAACCTACTCTTGAAGGTATGCTTCCATGGGATTGAGCTTGTTCTGTCAGTGGTGATTTTGATACTTACATGCTCAATTAAGCTTGAAATGATCACAAACTTAAACCCTTGTGCATGGTTTATGTGATTGATGGGAAAATTCCCCAGTACTTTGCCACTAAATAAATTGGTGACTTTATAGTGTGATTTTAAATGCATATACCAAAGGATAACCAAAGGGGAAGTGATCTTAACTATGCATTGAAAGGAGTTGCAGCCAACTAGTGGGTAGTACATCATAATAGTGGTAGTAAAACATGGGCAAAAGTGTCTGAATTAGTTATCACATGATTTCAATTACCTAAGGAAGTGAAAAAAGAATAGATCATGTTCCATGGAGAATGCCCCAAAAACCATATTAATCAATGCATTTAAGTATGGATGGCTGAAGAAATCAATTCAAATTATTAGCCACATTGTTTTATCTACACATTAGGGGTTTTTCCTACTACTTGGTACATTCACCAAGAATGTTGTAGAGAGACATAATAATAGATTCAGTTTTAAAATGATTTTATTCAAAATTTTATATTTGAAAGAGATAATCCACTTGTGAGTATTGTGTTACAAAAGATGAAAACATTTCTATGCCATGGATGAGTGGAATATCTGCACAATAACCACACTTTGTATCTAGAAGAAATGGAGGCTCATGAACATATTAATGCTATCACCATGGAAGTCAAACACAATAAACAAGATGGTTGGGATCTCATTGACATTGTGACTATGGAGACCCTACATAGAGGAAAAACAAAGATGGAAATTTAGTGTTGTCATCATATTCAAGAAGATTTTGCTATGACCCTAATTTAGTTAGTGAGGATTCTTTATAACTTAGAGTTTTTTGAGCCTAAACAAGACTATGAACTATTACCTAAACCTTTGGATGAAAAAGATAAAGAAGACTAATTGTGATAGTTATAATTTTTAGAACAAGAGGGTGAGTGGGCCATCCAACAGTCCATTCTAGAGGAAGAATGCCAAGTATATTAGGAACCTCTAAAGGAACAAATTGTGAACATTGGGTCTGAAGCAACCCCAAAATTGGCACATGTTGGTGACTATTAAGAATAATAGGACATTTCAAAAGCATTTTAATTTTTTTGGGATTACGTATATGTGTTTCCAACTAATTTTTTAGAAGTCCAAGGGGTGGATCCTTCTTTAGGGGAAATGCATGTAAAACTCAAGGAAAGCACACAACCTATTAAGAAGAGTCCATACCATCTCAATCATATCATGAAGATGAAAGTTAAAGCTAAATTAGATCATATGAAAAATGAAGGAATAATATTTCCCATGGAAAAAGTGGACTGGGTAAGTCCTATGGTCATACATCCAAAGAAAATAGGTGAGATTTGTATCTATAGAGACTACCACATCTTAAATGATGCCTAAATTAATGATCCCTTTCTAATACCATTTACTAATGAAGTGTTAGAATATATAGCTAGATATGAGGTGTATTCCTTCATTGATATATTTAGTTGGTATCATCAGAGCCCATCATAATTGAAGATAAAACTAAGATGACATTAACTACATAATGGGGGTCATTTGCACATAAGGTAATGCCATTTGGTCTAAATAATGCCCCTGAAGTTTTCTATAGGGTCATAGTAACTACATTCAAGGACTTTATTCATGATTTTTTGGAGGTATATTTGGATGATTGGGTAGTTTTCTCATTGTCTTGAGAACATTTATCAAAATTAAGACTCATGTTGGAAAGATGTAGTGCTCAAGATTATGTTTAACTTAAAAAAATGTTTATTTTTCACACCATCTAGTGTTATTTTAGGCCATGTAGTGTGTAGCAAAGTAATCTTGGTTGACCAAGTGAATATTGAAATGATAGTGAGTATGCCACCACTAAATTCCTCAATATAAAAGTGATCATTTTTAGGACATGAGGTATTATCAAAAATTTATAAAAGGGTATGCAACTATTTCAGCTCCAATAAAGAAATTAATATGCAAAGGTGTTCCTTTTGTATAGATAGAAGATTGCCAAACAACTTTTGTGGATCTAAAATATCAGTGGGTTACTACATTGATCCTTATCATTATGAACTGGGGTAAACCTTTCCATGTACATGTGGATACGTCAAGCACCGTAGTTAGCATAGTACTCATGTAGCTGGGTGAAGGAGGCTTGGACCATCCAATCCATTTTACAAGTAGAAAACTATCTATAGCTGAGAAGAAATATACCATGACTAAAAGGGAAGCTCTAGTTATTGAATTTACCCTACAAAAATTTAGACATTATTTGTTGATGACCCCATTTGAATTGTTTACAGATTGTCAAGCTCTGTGATAACTAGTAAACAAGCCATTGTTGGGTGGAAGGATATCTTGTTGGTTGATGCTTTTCCAAGAGTTTCATTTTTGAATCAATATTAAACCAGGGTAGGAAAACATTATCCTTGATCATCTCAATAGATTTCATAATGGTGAGTACCTAGAGGATATCCTCGATGAGTCTTCTGATGCTCATTTGTTTAGAGTTTCTATGATTCCTAAACAATTGGTAGAAATCACATAGTTCTTGGAGTAGGGGACATTGCCTATACATTACACTAAAAGCAAAAGCACCTCTTCACCAAGGCACTTCCTTTTATAATTATAAATAGATTTATTTATCATATGGGGAAAGATGAGGTTTTGTGATGAGTAACACTAGAGCATGAAAGACGTAAGTCCTAAAAGAAGCACATCAGGGCATTGTGAGTGGATATTTTATGAGGCAAGCTAATATAAGGTAAATATTACAAAGTGGTATTTGGTGGCCACATATTTTTTAGGATACATAGAGGGTTTATAAATAGTTTTATGCATGTCAATGTATGGGTAAACCCATTCAGAGGGATGAGATGCCTCTTCATCCCATACTAGCATAATAACCAGTTGAATAGTGGGGAATTGATTTTGTTAGCCCTATTATTCCAAAAAGTAAACATATTAATGATAGATCTATAATCACTATGATTGATTATTTTTAAAAATGGGTAGAGTTTGTTGCTACACTGAGCTACAAATCTAAAGACACTGCTATGTTTCTATATGAGAACATCATTACTCAGTATAAGTGCCCATTGTGATTGGTAAGTGATCAGAGTACACATTTTTTGAATAAGACCATCAAGATAATAATATAATAATTTATGATTTACCATCATAAAAGCAAAGCATATCATCTGCAAGTGAATGGGCAATCAGAGTCTATGAATAAAGTGCTTGGGAAGCTACTAATAAATGTTTGTGATGTTAAAAAATATGATTGGGAGGATTGAATTCCTATGGTACTATAGTCTTATTTCACTCATTTTAATCATGCATTAGGGTTTAATCCATTCCAATTGGTTTATTGGATGGAAGCTTTTATGCCTATGGAATATGTCATGCCTAGCCTGTGAGTTGCTAATGCAATGCATCTCAATGATGAAAAATCACTTATAAATTAGTTTTTGGACCTCAATCACATGGATGAAGATAGGTGAAAAGCCATGTAGGCCCAAAAAATCAAAAAAATGAGTTAAAAGGCATGTCATGATAAGAATATTTTCATGAAAAAATTTTATTGTGAACAATTGGTTTTGTTATATGATATCTACTTTCATGTGTTTCCTAGCAAACTCACCATTTGATGGAAGGTCCATATGTTGTTCACAAGATTTTTCAAAATGGGAATATAATATTGCAAGATCTAGAAGGTAATGTTTTACCCTAAAAGGTTAACAACTATAGACTTAAAGTCTACTGCCATTAGATCAGCATTGCAACAAGAAAGTGTAGTTTTGCACATCCAACATACTTAGGAAAATTTCATTCATGCAAGTTCTTTAAAGTTTAGTTTGCATTTTTTGCGTGTCACATGTTTTAGTAGGTTGATTTTTAGTAGAGTGCAGGATTAATTCTAATTTTGTAAAAATACAAGATAGGCATGGTCCAACTAGACTAGCACATGTTGGTTGTCAAAGTCATTATAGGTGGACAAGCTTCTAAGTGACATCCTCGATAAAATATATGTATGGGTCATCTCTTAAGTCCAGGAATCATACCTAAATAAGATATAGGTTTATGATTATGAATAATGATTTCTAAAAGGGGAGTTATGGCCAAAGCATGCAAGCAAGTAGTTATAACATCACTGTCAGATTTTTACATCACAATTAGGATCACCTATCAAATAGATACAGATAACAAAAAGATAGTGTCATTCCCATCAGATATTCTTTAGTAGCTAGATTGATGCCACATCAACCACATTGAATGCCAAATCCATCGAGCTAAATTTTCTTGTTGCACATGAAATAATGGGGGTAGAGCATCAATTCAAATTTGAATTTAGTTCACATAAGTTAAGGATTTTAGGATCCCAAATATTAAATGCACAAGCTCAAAGGGTCAAGTGAACCAAAAAGTGTATAAATAATTCATTTTATGGCATTATAGACCACTAAATATTTCTAATTGAGCTCTATAATTAAAATTTTGGGTTTACTTTCTTAGCATTGTGCATTTCCAATTTTTCTTACTTAGTAATCATGGCCGCCTCTCCTAGTGTTGTTGAGTTTGAGCATAACTTCAAAAAGAGACTTGCCACTTTGAAAGAGGATTTGGGGATAGGAGTCTTGCTACAACAAACAAAGTTTTCTAATCCTCATGGTAGTGTTATGGCATATCATGCATGAAATAGATTATTTACACCAAATAGCTTGGTACCTCATTTGGTTGGCTCAAATGCTGAGTGCCTCATGCAGTTACCCATTTTTGGGGATTGGTCTAACATAATGCAGTTATTATTGGCATGATATAGCCAACATTGTATTCATTTGTCAAAAGATATAACAATGTATTTTTCCATGATAAAAATGGCTCATGTAGTTGGGATGCCTACTAGAAGCAAATCCCTCATAAAGTATAAGTCTAAATCTCCACCAATCTTTGCCAAAATTAAAGCCACTATGGTTATAGGGAACCATGTATTCTATTGGCATCTTTCCCTGATGAATCAATGTAGTTATTAGCCAAATTTATTTTTCAATGGTTTTGATAGACTACTAAGGCCATGACCAAGGCTACCAAGGGTGTGGTGGACATCACACATTGAATGATATGTGGTAGAGAAGAGTTCAATTGCCCAAAATTCCTTCTTAAAAAATTGGAGTAAAACATCACCAAAGTCTTGGACACCATAAAACATACCTTCCAATACCAATTTCTAGTATTTATCCTCATCTTCACTCAATGGAAATTACCAATCACACAAGTTTACCTAGATACTGACTATTTGCCTAATGAACAATTTACCAATTTGGTCACTTCTTTCATAAATCATTATTATAATCAAGTCCCTTTGTTTGATAATTAGGAAAATGAGCTCATTCAAATGATTGCTATGCATCCATATATCTCACTAGATTTTATGAAATTCTTAGGCCAACATGTTATGGTTCAATGCCTTTTAGAGGGGACATCTATTCATATCCATGAGCTCCTACCAATGACTACCATGCCATTGGGGTTCTTATTAGACATGTATATTATACAGTGGGAAGTGGCATTGTAAAAAACCCAAGATGCATAGTAGGCTACCCCTATTTACATTGTTACTCCTAAAGTAACACCTCCAAGTTCATATGCTATACCAGTGGAACTACCAAAATGCAAAAAGGGTAAATGTCTAACTGACCACAACCCACCTTCATTGCCATGATGCAAAATGAGGAGCCATGATTCTTGGTACAATAATCCTCATTTCCCTAAGATCAAATTTTAGTATGATTAGACTAAGTTATAGACTAATGCAATTGAAGTATAATGCATAATGATAGAAGACATGGTGGGTGACTTATATTAGGATGAGAATGAAAAAGAATTTTTCTTTTATAAGGCTATGCAAACCATGTAGATCCATAACAAGTTGCCACTAGAGTTATGGGTTTCCCTTCCACCTTATCTACCATCCATTGTAGTGGACCCCTTGGGTGAAGCAAAAAGGATTTAGTAGTCTTAGATGGACCCTACACATGGTATTTTATTTTTAGGTGCACCTTTGTCGTAACCTCTGGATGTCATACTAGAAAGTTCACTTGAGTCTACACTTAGGTACAAGCAGTCCACATAAAAGTTTTGCATGGTGAAAGAAGACCTTGAGGACTCAAACATTGATGAAATGGATGCCCTTGGATCTACCATATCCACTTCATAGCCTTTGATTCCATCTAGTTCCTGGTTTAAGATAATGTTTGCACAAGTGGCTACACAAGATGTTTTCCAAGGTCGGTTGAGGAAGGGCTCAATTCCATGCTCATAGATTCATATGGTTGCACATTCCTCCTCATTCTCATAATATAATAAACTACCTTATGATACTAAAAAATTCATGCCTGAGTATCCTACTGAGGAAGAGAAGTAAGCTACTCGAGAAGAAGCTAACCATATTGCTACTCAATGACACTACCAAGAGGAAAGAAAAGGGCGAAGGTTGAAGCTATAGAGAAGATGTAGAATGTGCAGGTATGGCCTCAATCTCTTACCAATCATAATCCTCTAAAGGTATCTATCATGATGCAAGATACCCCTTACTATCGACCAACAAGTTATGGATGAGGAACCCCCTCAACAAACTATTATAGAGACAACATGATAGTGCAGTGCTGAGATCGAGCAAGAATCTCAATGCCTATAGATGGAAGATATCATTATTGAGCCTAAAGAATCTAAATTTTTATTGATGTTATTGCTCAGTCCAACCCACAAGATTCTCAACCATCCATTCCATTTTTAGAATAACCATAGGTAGCTACAGGTAAGACTCAATTTTTCCCCACTATAGAATTGCCTTTAGTTTGAATGTATTTATATCCTTTACCACATAGTGCAACATAGTTTATTATGTAACCCCATATTATTCAAACAGTTTATCCTTGATGTCTATGTTGAATGTGCATATACCACAAACTTAGAGAATGATGTTTTTATTACCGCTTACTCTTATTCAATGTGCATTGACCACTATTTTGTCCACTTCTTTTGATAACACACCAATCTTAATAGATATTTCTATAGATATCATTCAACTATCATTTAGTAAAAAAATTGAAGGTGTGGTTACATGCTAATAATCTTTGTCACAATAGGCTCAATATTTGGCCCAAAAAGTTTCATAGCTAGATGTCAAAAATGTTGCATTACAACACACCCTTCAGCATGCATGTGATACTTTACAGACTGCTTTCCCAGACCTTATTCAAGAGGTCATTATTGATCCCAGCCAATCTTATGTAGATCACCTTCCTTTAATTATTAATTAATTGGTCTAGGATTAGTAGCACAAGAAAATACATACATAATATGCTCAATAAGGCCTGATGATCAGAGATGAGACTATCAAATTGTGCAAGTTACTTATTGAGTATCAGATGCAACTCAGTGTGACTTTGTAGTAAGATGGGTAAATTACATGTAATCTATTAGATTAGTGTCAATAAATTCAAGGTGTTTAGACTATTTTACAACCCAATTTTGCTATCATGTAGACCATTTTTGCATAATTTTTGAACCCCCAAGCTACCCTCCAATCTATGGTTGCCATGTTAAATGCTTTGATTAGTGTACATAATGTAGTTATTGATTAGATTATCAAGTGGTAGACTGAAGGGATGTATAATGCCTTTGATAAAGTTTAAGTGAATAGATATACATACCATCTTACCTTGATTTTAGGTGATATTGATGATAAGGTTACGACTGCCAAGGCTACTTTTGCTTTGTGTGATGACGCTCTTAGTAGCATTTGTTGTATGATTAGGCTCTCCTATGTGCATTAGTTTAAGCTATTCAAGAAGTTTTATTAGAGTGGCACACTTATAAAAAAGACGTGTCTACATTAGATGCCTCCATTTCTCTAATAGTTAATGATCATGTGTTTGTTCTCCCTAGTCAACTCTTGGTGGTTCTACAATAAGAGAAAAAGGCCACCTCTTTTGTGACACAGTCTTCCAGTGTTCCTCTTCCATCCCCTACTCAGACTTAAGTGTTCTACAGGTTAAGTTCTTTGGCATATTTTGTTTCCTCTATTATTTTGGTGCACAAATATCATGTTGGTTGAAAACCTAAAAGGGAATCCATTTGATCTTATTAGCTTACTAAAAACCCAAAAGGGTGGTAGGTTACCTTACATTTTTTCTTGTTGAGGATAGGAGATGTTAAATTTTTCTCCTTTTCAATTGTTTTTCTTCTTTTTTATATATACATGTATGGAAATTGTGGTGATGGGATCAAAGACATTAAAATTATCTCAAGAGAACCCCAAGAGATTTCTACTCATTAGGCTTGAGAGTGGCTACAAATTTGATGATTTTAAATATTTCCTTTGTTCTGATGTTAATATGAATGATGTCTTCATCCAAAAGTTGTACTTGTGTAGAAGGAAGGTTAAGGTACTCATTTTTACCTTGATTTTGATTTTGATGTTGATTTTATGATAACACCTCTAAGAGTTTTTGACTAAAGGATATTGATTTTTTATTTGTTTGATTTTTTTATTGTTTTGATTTTTTGGATTTGTTTTCATTGAGAAACACTTCCTATGCCATGAGAGATGTTGATGTATCAAGATTGATTAAGAATCCATGTTTGTGATTTCCTGGTTAGTTTTGTCTTTAAGCTTCAAGAATTTTATGATTGCTTTGCTTTTTTTGAAAGAGGTTTGATGGTATATGATTTTATTGGTCCCAATCAGTGAATGTAAGATATTAGAATTCAAAATGGATGGTATAGATGGTGGTGTTATGAAAAATATTAGTGGCATTATGATCTTCATAGAGACTACAAGGGGAACCTATTTTGATGTTGATGGAAGCTTCCTCAATAATTGTGGAAGTGTTGATGCTTAATTGTGATCAATAGGAGGTTTGTAATTGATTTCATGAGATCCTTGATTTGTTCACATGTGGATCAACTCAAGGATTCCTTGTTCATAATGATTAATCCCTTCACCTTTATAACTCATGATTTCACATATTTAGTTTATGGTGTGGTACTTATTAATTTTGAAAAATTAGGTTAGTTTGTCATTGTATGGCAAGGGCTCACTAAGTTATTTGATTTGTTTATCTATGAGAAGACCATATTTGAAAAATTATGTTTAACCAAACTAATAGGATGTCAATTCTATTTTTGAGTTCATATAAGGCCTGACATAGTTTTTAGGAGAAGCCACATGAATGGAATATTGGATTGTGTTGTTTACAAGTACCATGGTCACTTGAGGCTCAAGAATGAAGGCTCACTACATGGAGGAGGATCGTGTGATGGGTAGAAGATGAACCAATTGCCAATGATGGATGGTTCATCAAATATAGGCTCATCAAATATGGGTCTTTTGAATATTGGTGGTCCATCAAAGATAGGTGGTTGATTAAAGATGAGTGGACCAATGAAGGGTTGGTCAAAGATAGGCCTTTTAATGATCATCTCATCAAATATGGGTGTGACCACAATGGTGCATTTTAGGATGGGTGATTAGTCAAAAATAGGTTCATTGAAGATGGGTTGAACATCTTGACCTTAATGTCTCTATGTAAGAATATAATTATGTTGTGTAAAAGGATATTTACGTATCCCTAATTTTTGATTTAGGGATGTGGACACACTTCATTCTTGTATAAATTATGTTCCTTGGATTAGTAATGATAGGATGTTGCTAGATAATGGTGGATCATTATCTTGATTGTTAGGGTATTTATTTGGAAATGGTTGATCACATGATTGTCATTTATAGCTTGTTGTTTTAGGGCTTATGTCTTGCCCCATTTATTCCAAAATTTGGTAAAGAGTAGCTTTCATAGTTCAAGAGTCAAATGAGTATGGGATGGTTGATGGTCTTGTGGTTAATTTTCTAATTTATCCCAAAGTGTGGGAAATTGTTTCTTGTTATGGGATGTTAGATGATTGGATAGTGATGTATAAGATGTGTTTAATAGGGTAGAATGAGGTGGGGTTGGTATGGCTTAATGGATGGATGGGTGTTACATTTTGGATGGGGTTGGTTATCATAATATTAACTAGGCAATGATGGTTTGGTAAGGGATGTTAGGTACACAACCTTCTGACTAAGTTGTTGGCTTTGGTCAAGTATGCTTTGATTTGAGGTCGAGATTGACATGGGGGATGTTGTGATTAGGATTATAGCTAGTAGATGGGAGACTCGCTTGGTACACAAAGTCATTAATATAATTTGGATGGAATGGATATAGACTTAAAGGATTATTGTTTTTTGTTTGAGATCTCATTGGATTGGGTTTGACTATTTGATTTGGATTGTTTTGATTTGATTTAACTTGGATTCGAGTTGGATTGGTTTGACAACTAGATAAAATGATTTTTACTTAAAAATTTGGATTGGTTTGATTGTATTAAATTGATTAATTATATTTAGATTACTTTTTGGATTTGACTTGATTTTGGTTGGATTTGGATTAACTTAGTTTGTTTGATTTGATTCATGACTTGTTTTGACTTAGTTTGATTGGATTATGTTTGAAAACTTGACTTGTTTGATTTGGTTTGATTTTGGATTAAGTGTAACACTAGTTCATCACAAAAGGATCAATTAGTATACATAAGTACAACCTAGATAATCAATTAATAATACAATCATCTAGTGGCCCACTGATAGTACCATGTAATGTATGTGGTGGGTGATATTAGGGAATACTATGATCCCAACACCACTATCCATCTATGATAAAGAAGCTTGTAATTTAGGATTAAAAAGGCTATTTTAGACACTAAATTTGAATTGTATAGCACCTAGGTCTTGTACACTTGGAAAACACCTATCACGGTTATACCCTTTATCTTTAAGACCTTCCTACTACCAAAAAACTTGCTTCTAATATCTCTGTGTTAAATTGATTATCTCTTAGTTTGACCATATGTTATTTGATGACCAAGCCTTTGATATTGTGAAAAATGCTCATACATGATCATTATTTTTCTCTACCATTTTTGGACATGTACCTATTTTCTAGCTTATTGGAACTTATGTCCCAACCAGACACCTATGTTGATGAAAGTGTCCCTTTTCTAACTAAGTGTCTAGTGCCCAAAATTCATCCAATTTATAAATGTAATGTATCCTTATGGTCGGCCTAAGTGCTTTAATTAAGATATTTTCAAAAGGATTTATGATATATACAATATCAACCCTCATTCATACCTACTTAACAAATATTGAGAACTCACAAGGCAACTTAACAAGAAGCACTCAATCAAACATTCAAGTGAGCAAACGCACATTATTCATCCGTAGTTATATATCATTCATAAGATTAGTATTCTCATAGGTTTGAAGTACTAAAGGAGTAGGCCATGAGCCATATTTTCCAAGTTACAAGTTAGGTAATCATATGTTATTGCCTTTCACACATTGCATCCTTATTCACACATTGCATCCTTATGCACACATAATCCATCACATAGGGGATAACTACATAAGTTTGAGGCCCTGTTTGGATTATTATCTATGTAGAAAGTGCCCATTCATAGAGGGGTCCTTGGTTCAACTCAATATCATGAGCCTACTAACCCATTTTTCTCATGATAACTCCAAGGGTGAGGAAGCTAGGATTTTGATTATTTTATGAAGTGATCCTATTTTCACAATCTATATACATTATAATAAAGGAAATAAAAAACTTAGAAGGCTCCAATTAGTCACATCTAGATCCAATCAGTATTTCATACAAAACACCTATGTTCAAATAAAATGCCTGTATTGAGGCCACTATATAGATCTGATGCAAGTTTTTGAGGCCACAAAATGTAAAATCATATAATATGATGACCATTCTAGGATCTTGATCTAGTCCACTTCCAGCCTATTTCAGCCTAAATATACATATGCATAGAAAACCAGTTATGTACTCTTATTTATAATTTATCACAATAACAATCAATAGTTGTGTTGGGTGAATATTTTGTCATCAACTAACTAACGGAAAAATGGGTATAACCACAACACAATGAGATTTATGCATCAAAAGGGGTGTGGTTACCATAGTCGTAATGAGATAAATCTCTCCTCTCAGCAAGGCAAGGTTCCCTATAAACTATAATATATATATATATATATATATATATATATATATATATATATATATATATATAAACTAAAAATAGACTCAAGGGTAAAATCATACCATCCATCTCTCTTTTTTTAGAGATGATGTTTAGTAAATACTAGGAATACTTCCTGTGCAGTAACTGTAACCACAAGAAACCCATGAAAGCACAAAGTCTTCCATTGCTTCTCCCACTGATTTAGGATAAAGTAACATAGTAGTATGAAGTGAAGCACAAAGTGTCCACTAAAAACTACAATAGAGTAAAAGATGACAAAGCATAAGGGGAGCTCAAAGTCTCTCCAATATCCTGGAACATAAAACACACAAATTAAAGATAATTATGGCAGCTCAAAGTCTCCCATAGTTGACTTCAAGACATCTTCTAGATTATTTCCACTTGTTCTGCTTATTTGATTAAATGGACAAGACTGTATTTAGGAAAAAGACATAAGAATGATTTCATAGATAACATAAGCTATTTCAACACAAAGTCTGAAAGGTCACTTGCTTTCTCATTCACTTGATAAAATATGATTAATAGTCTGAGCTCAAAGTCTCAGGAATGCCTTTCAATTTGGGCAGAGTTTCACTTCTAATAACAGAGAGATCTCTCTCTTTCATACATGTTGTTCCCAAAATCTGTCACTTATTTTTTTTGGGACAACATATGAACCATTTTGGTCCTGCTAGACCAAAATTATCTCTTCCCTTCTCAAAAAATTGTTCTGAGCATTCAAATTCTTCATTATTTAAGCTTTTTCAGTTAAGGGACTAGTAGGTTCAACAGGTTCAATGGCTTCAACAAGTGAGTTCTCATAAAGGAGCAAGTTCCTCAACACTTAGATGCTTTCAAGGCTGGTTTAATGCCTTGGTTCAACCAAAAATGTTCATCGGCAAGCTTCAAAGAAGGATTGAACCATTGAACCCCACTTCTAAAAAGGTTTAACGATGTTAGAAAGCTTAAAGATTTAAGTGCTTCGGCCAAAGTTCAAAGTTTAACTGCTTTGGTCGGCTTCAAAAGACTTAGCTTCAAAGAAAAGATTAAATCGTTGAACCGTTGAACCTTGAACCAAAATGGTTCAAAGTTTCAAAGGTTCAATGCGGTTAGTTCAAAGACATTGGTTCAAGTGGTCAAATGAATAAGAAAAACAAAAGATTGAACCATTGAATCGTTGAACCAAAGTTAGTTCAATTAGTCAGTTAAATCGGTCAGTTCAAAGGAGTGCCCCAAGGCCAAAGAGGCAAGTGCCCTTGTAGAGGACAGTGAACCAAAGGCAAGCACCTTTACAGAGGGCAAGGAACATTTGCTCAAAGAAATTATCAAGTAAAGGAACCGAAAGAATTCTTTCAAAAAGATTTCTTGATGAAAAATGGCTAAGGCAAGAAAAGATTTCCTTCAAAAAAAATGTTCGAAGGAATTCCTTAGGACATTTTGTCTGAAGGAAATAAAGGAAAAGGCCACCCGAGGACTCCCAAAAGGTAGGTACCCTTGTGAGGGGCTCTCAGCGCCCAGAAAATGAACCTTTCTCAAAGATCTGAAGGGACACCTTCCCTTTGGGGTGTCCCAAAGACATAGAGCTGAAAGAATTTCAAAGGTTTAAAGACTTAGCCAAAAATAAAGGATTATGAGAAAGACTTTGAACCAATGAAATTTGAACTGAAAAGGTTCAAAGGTTTAAAGATAACCCCAAGCAAAGGAAGAACACGGATGATTCTAGAGACTAGTTCAAAGGGAAGGTTCAACCACTTCAAAGTTCGAAGAGAAAGAATTAACCATTGAACTGATTGAACCTTGAACCAAAAGAGTTCATGGTTCAAAGGTTCAATGAGCTCAATAGAAAGGAAAAGGATCCAAAAGTTTGAAGGGACAAAAGACTCAAAGAAAGAGAATGAATCATTGAACTTTGAACCGAAAAGGTTCAAGGTTCAAAGGTTTAATGAAGTTCGAAGGACTTAGAGAATAAAAGGATTCAGAGATAGAGAATGAACCATTGAACCTTGAACTAGAATGGTTCAAAGTTCAAAGGTTCAAGAAATATCAAATTTTGAAGGAAGGAATCAAGGAAGCGATTGAACCAAAAAGCAAGGAACAAATTAAACTACCTGAACTATTGAACCATTGAACCAATGCACTCTCCAAGTTTAAAGGTTCAAGGTTCAATATGGTTCAAACAACCAACAATTAGTGATGTCCCCATGGACATCAAATTTAGGGTAACAAAATATCCATTGATTTTCAAATATGGCATGAACCCTACGAACACGTTCATCAACCGGCTAAAGAGATAGTTCGAGAGCTTAGAAAAGGACAAAACATAGCCAAAAAAGGAGGAACTATGAAGAAAGACCAAAAATATCCATGCACGAGATATGTTTCTAGAAGGTGAAGTAGTCCACCAGGTGGACATTGGAGAGCATGAACATTCAATGACGTGACTCATTTCTCTGCATTGAGAAAATCAAATGGACAGCTACGCCCGATTCCAGCATATCTCCTTGATAGAATTTAAAGATGCATTCAAGCAATTGAATGCATCATGGTGTGAAAAAAAGCACCCAAGTCTTTCTTGGAGAGCTATTTATTGGACTCTCTCTTATTGTTTAGGAGAGATCTCTTTATTATCAAAAACTAAACTCTGCCCAAATTGAAAGGCATTACTGCGACTTTGAGCTCAGATTGTCGATCATATTTCATTATTTGAATAAGAAAACAAGTGAATTTTTAGACTTTGTGTTGGAATAGCTTGGTTGTTGGGGAAATTGTTCTTATGTCTCTTTCCTTAATGCATTTTTTGTCCATTTAATTAAAGAAGCAGAATTAGTGAAAGTAATCAAGGTGTCCTGGAGTCAACTGTGGAGAGACTTTGTGCTGCCACAATTATCTTTAGTTTGTCTATTTTCTATTTATGTGTAAAGGATCTTGGGATGACTTTGTGCCCTCATTATCCTTCGTATTTCACTCTTTGGTAGTTGAGGTGGAGACTTTGTGTTACACTTCATCCTGCTGTGTTACTACGCCTTGTTACAATCACTACTAGAAAGATTCTTGTTGTTTGTTGAACAACACTTCTGAAAGAAGAGGAGTGCCTTTTGTCATTTCACTGAGATTTCTCCTTTGTCTGTGAACATCATCTCTGAAAGAAGAGAGATGGATGGTGTTATCCTACCCCAAGTGTTATTTTTTGCTTATATATAATATATAGCTCCTCATATTTATAGGGAACCTCCCCTTGATGAGAGGAGAGATTTGTCCACCTCTGATGTGGTAAACCTGCACATTTGGCCGACCAATCTCCCTACGATGTGGTTGAAGAGACTTATTTTTCTCATTAGCTAGTTGAGTGACAAAATATTTTCCCAACAATACAAAAAGAGAGATTACAATATGTAGCATCCAAAGAAAGACTTGGGCACTAGTTTTCATGAAATGGCCCATGCTGTATTGAATGCATTAAATATTCTATGAAAGAGCCATGCTAGAATAGGTCATCAGCCTTGACTTTGGTGTTCTAAATCATCTCAAATGTCTCCTCCTAAGCATGTGTTGCCTAGTCTTTTTATGATGCTTACATGGCTATCCATTTTCCTTTACTCAATGTAAAAAAATAGGCCGTGCCATTGAATTTCTATGCTCTCTAATATCCACATGGTGAACTATTCTACCTACTGGAATAACTCTTCTATAGATATTTCCTCTTTCCTTGCCATGTGTTGTCTCTTCCTAGTGATATGAGCTCTCAGGGCTATCTTCTCACTTTTTGCTGGCACCTTCAACTTCTTTCTTTGTTGATCGCTAAGTTTGTTCTCAGGTCCCATGCTAATTTAAAAATCAATGGTTATTCTATTAACCTGAATTTGACATCCACGAGGATTTCACGGGTCACTTTGAACTACTTTGAACCTTAAACCTTTAAACCTTTAAGAGTTCAAAGTGGTTTAATGGTTTAGTGATTTGATATTTCTTGCAAAGAGCCACATTTACTTAGTCTTTTTAAAAGTTCAACATATCATTGAACCAATCATTTGAACCATTTGATTGAACTGTTCTTCTAGAATCTTCCACTTGAAACATTTTCTTGAACTTTGAACCTTGAACCTTTGAACCACTTTGAACTCATTTGGTTCATTGGTTCATTGGTTCAATGGTTCAATCGATTCATTGTTGATGCCTTTAGGCCCTTTGATGCTTTTTTGAACTCCTTCAGCTTTGCTTTGAACTTTGAACCTTGAACCTTTGAGCCTTGAACTCTTTTGAAGTTCATTAGTTCAATGGTTCATTGGTTCATCAGTTTAGTGATTCATTCCATTTGGTTGAACTCTTTTAAACTCTTTGAACCTTTCAGAGGTGGGGTTCAATAGTTCAATGGTTCAAAGTGGTTCATTCCATTTCTTTGAAGCCTGTTGTTGAGTCTTTTAATTGAACTTTATCATTGAACCTTTTGGTTGAACTCTTTTGAGAAATCGCACCTGTTGAACCTGTGATTTCCTTAGTTAATTTTTTTTTAATATTTGAAAAACTTGACTGCTCAGAACATTTTGAGAAAAGAAGAGACCATTTTGGCATGTAAGACCAAAATGATCGATATGTTGTCCACAAAAACAAGTGATAGATTTTAGGAACAATAGCTGGCTCCAATTGGGGAACTTCCTTTGATTGATATTTTGAAATAATCAAAGGGAGTAGAAACCAAAATCTTAGTGCCTTCATCTATGCCATTGGGATATGGAGTCATGCTTACCCAAAAAGAATGGCACCAAAACACAAGAACAAAATGAAATAAAGAAAGACCATACAGAAACTATACATATGTAAAATTGGACTTATCTGATACTTCAAAGATTGAAGTGCTTCAGATGCTGCCCACTGTGAGGCAGTGCAAATGGCATTCTATCTTGATATTTTAGCAAGAAACTATTTTCACCATATAAATGATGAATGGCAAATGGGCCTCTCCACAAGGAATCTAATTTTCCATGCATTCCTTTTGGTTCTCTCCTCTTGTCCCACAACAAGACTTGATCTCTAATTTGAAAATCATAAATCCTTGTTTTTTGGTCGAAGAGTCTCTTTACTAGACTTTAATGCATAGTAATTTGGTCCACCACCATATTTCATTGCTCATTTAGCTCAATCAAGCACATGATCTTTTTGTCGATGGAACTTTCTAAAGTTGAATCTTCCACTACCTTTGCTAAATTTAATGCTGGTAATTTTAGGGTGATTGGTATCTCTATATTCAGACCATACAGAAGTTAGAATGGGGGCATACCAATTGCCATTTTAGATATAATTTTGTCTACCCATAAAGCATCAAGCAATGCTTTATGCCAGGTTCTCTAATTATTGTCTACCAAATTTTTAATAATGGTCACCAGGTTCTTGTTTCTTGATTTTGCTTGACCATATCCTTGTGGGTAATAGTCAGAAGAGTGGGAGAGAATAATCCCATAATAGTAGCAAAATTGGGTAACTTCATGAGAAGAGAAACAGGCTACATTTTTTGTTACAATCTTGGTTGGGACTCCAAATTGAGAAATAATATTTTCCTTGAGGAAATTACATACTACTTCTGAAGTAGCATGTTTGACTAGAATGGCTTCCACCCACTTGGTAAAGTAGTCTATGGCTGTGAGAACATAGTCATGTCCAGCACTCGAGGATAGGTTTACATTGCCAATGAAATCAATTCCCCATTTCTGAAAAGGCTCTTCAATTACCACAGGCTTGAGATGTAGCACAACCAACTTGGGTTTTCCAATGAACTATTGGCATATCTCACATCTACGCACCCAAGTGTATGAATCTTGAAATAGAGTAGGCCAATAGTACCTAGCTCACATAATCTTAGGGGAAGTCACAAGTGTAGAAAAATGTCCTCCACAAGCCAAATTATGGAAAGACTCTAAAAGTTTGCTTTGTTGCACTTTATCCACACAACAAAGAAATACCCCATCAAGGCTCCTCTTATACAAACCATTGTCCCATAGGACAAAGTTCATAGATTTAAACTTAACAGTCCTCTTTTCTTTATGAGACAGGTGAGTGGGACACTCACCGTAAGTAAGGAAATGAGCAATATTCGAACAACACTCATTCATAGTGGTGATAAAGAGAACTGTTGGCATGTCCTCAAATTTTATTTCTTCATGCTCTACTTCTTTTGGTATGTTATCAACAATTAATTGGCAGAGACCCCTTCCCCACACAAACTTCATAGGTTTGATAACAAGATAAAACTCCTAGATTTTGGCAATCTAATTACCCCTTTTAGTTCCAAACTCTTGTTGAGTTAGGATGGACTTGACTGTTGTATCAAGAACCAAAGTAACAGTGTGTGAGTTCAAGATGTAAAAATGGAAGTGCTTTACCACCTTTACCACATCATAAGTATTCTTCTCCATGTTTGAATATTTTAGCTCATGAGCTTTAAGAGGACAAATCATAAAGGATATGGGAGATTCCACGCCTTCCTTGTTCTACTGAACCAAGATGGCTGAAAGTGTATGTTCAAAAGCATAGCTATACATCACAAAGACTTTGATGTAATCAGGACAAACCAAAATTGGAGTGTGGGTGATAGCTTCCTTGATGTCTTGAAATGTTGATTTACCTTCTACAGTCCAGCTAAAAGTGGCTTTGCCTTTCATCATATTGACAATGTGGTGAGTCTTTTCTATGAATTCAGGAATGAACTTTTATAGAAAATTTACCTTTCCAAAGAAAAAATAGACCATAGTCTTACTGGCAAGAAGAGTAAGCTCTTGGATGTATTTGACTCTTTTTGGGTCGATCTTTATGCCTTCTCGAGATACCGTGTGACTGAGAAGTTTACCTTCTGTAACCCCAAAAATTGACTTCTTGGGATTAAGAGAAATACCATTTTGTCAACATCACTCTAGCACTTGTTGTAGATGATGCACATGATCAAGATGATGTTTAGAAAAAACTATCAAGTCATCGAGGTATACCACAATTAACTTCCCCATTTCATTTCTGAAAGCAAGATCCATTGCTCTCTGGAAGGTGGTGCCAGCATTGATCAAGCCAAAAGGCATTCTATGATATGAAAAGGTGCCCCAAGGTGTAGTGAAAGTGGTCTTATGTTGGTCCACTTCATCAACTTCCACATGATTATATCTTAAAAAATTGTCTAACATTGATAACATCTCTGTGCCAGTCACTGTTTGTAGTAGTTGATCCATGATGGGCAGGGGATAGTTGTCTTTTAAAGATGACTGATTCAGATTTCTAAAATCAACACACAGGAAAATTTCTCCATTCTTCTTTCTTAGAGGGACTATGTTTGCAATCTAGGTGGAATGATGGATTGGGAAAATAATTCTTACATCCAGCATTTTTTGTATCTCAGAAAGGATAGTGCCTGATATCTTGGGGTTATACTGCCTTTATTTTTGCTTGTGAGGCAATGACCTAATCTTGAGAGGAATTTCATGCTATATTTCTTTAGGTCTGAGAGATTTTAGATCATCATAAGAATATGCCAGAATATCAATGTAATGGAAAAGTAGTGTGATAAATTTGAGTTTTTCATCAGGGGTACAACAATTCCCAATGTTGACCATTCTTGGATTGTCTTCTGTACTCAAATTGATTTGATCAAAATCCTTGGAGGATTTTGAATCTATTTGTTGTTCCTTGATAAACCTATCATGCTTGTCAAAAAGTTTCTCAAGAGAAACTAATCCTTTCATAATTTTATTCCCTTTGAGCTAAAGGAACTTTTTGCTAATTTTTAAATTTATTTCGAGAGCTGATTCCCGTGGTGGAGATTCACTGCCTTCAAAATGAAGCTTTTCAAAGCTGTCCATCTATTCCAAAAAATCAATGACTTGGTTTTTACCATTAAATACCTACCAATGGTTAGAATTATCTGGTACACTTGGTTGAAAGACCAGCTCCATAGTGTACTTGTGCTCTTTGAAATCTTGGTGAGGAACCATGAGAGTTACAGAGACGGCTAAGGAATTTGCTTGATTGTTAAATTCTCTAGGCATGATATAAATACTAAAAGAATCAAAGCTTTCAATGCATTCCCACATCAGATTGTGATAATGTCACAATCTCTCATTCTTGGTTTGATACAGGTTCTTCACCTGATAAACCACCAGTTCAGAGTCTCCTTTGGCATGAAAAAGTTTAACTCCATTATCTTGAGCAACCTTTAATCCTAGCAGTAGTGATTCATACTCAATAGTGTTGTTAGTGTTGTTAAACTACAACTTGTATGAGTAGGAAAAAATATCTCCTTGAGGAGATATCAAAACAACTCCAGCTCCAGAACCAGTAGAAGAATTGTTGCCATCAAATTCTAGAATCTAGACATCATTAGAATCTGATCTTCTGAAAGGTTTCTTCCAGTCAGGGAGGGAGGATTTTTTCATCTGAACTGTGTTCTACCAATTCTTCTAATGTATTGTATAAATTTTTTGGATTGTCACTTAAATAACTTTCATTTGATGAAATAGAAACATCTTCTGTAGATAGAAAGTAGTTACCCATTCCTGAGGATTCAAACAAAATTTGAGATTCAAGGGCTGATGTTTAGGTGATAATGTATTTTGACTCCTTCTCAGGAAGTAGCCTTTACATGATGCCCTTGATAGGTATCCTCACCTCAGATAGGTCCATGCTCAATTCTCCAACATCCTTGCAAAAACTTTGCCCAAGGATGCCATAGGAGGCTAGGACGTCAGCCACCAAGACTATCATTTTGATTCTCTTATATGGGAAGTCTACAAATGCAAATTGGGCATCTTTGATTTGTCCTAGTAGAGGAACTTGTTTGTTTTCCATGGATAAACACCTCCTAAATGTCTTAGTTAGCATGAGACTAAGAGATTCTGCCACCTTGGTGGGCATGACATTGTCAGAAGCACCAGAATCTATAATGCAATTATTTAGCTGATGATCGTTTATCAATAGGGAAACATAGAAAGGTTATATCTTCCCGAGAGTAATAGGAGTAATGACAATATTTTTTTATTTGGATGTGTTCTTTGGGGGATCATGAGTCACCTTTGAAACATCTTGTCCTGCAGGGATGGTTTTGTTCTTGATGCATTCAACTAACCTATCCAACTGCTCAGGGTTGGCTTGTAAGTATTATAACTCAGACATTTAGATCTTAGCTTTCTTAGTATGGTCAATTATATCAAATGATTGAAATGAACTAGGAATAGAGGAAGGAATTCCATCATTATGGGTTTTATTGGGTGTGGTACTGGTCTGAGAAATTGAAGTAGAAGATACAGGGATATTTGAGGTACTTACTTTTTTAGTGATCACTGGGTCCTTTGATTGGAAAGGTAGTGAAGTCCCCCATTTATCAATTGAAATTACTGGTCAAGATTCTTCCCCTATTTTTTCTTTATTATCTTTTTGAGTTTTACTGGTTTTGGGACCTGGTAAATATAACATATGATCCATCACATACTTCCCCCTTACTTATAGCTTCATCTTGGTAATTCAGAAAACTAATGTTGGACTCACCAGCTAATTCTTCTTCACCTTCTACAAAGAGATCAGTGTCATTTTCTTTGTTCAACTCAGGTTGAAAAGAGAAATCATGTTCAACTTCAAGATAACTAACTGTTGAGTTAGCTAGTGCTGCTTCAATGGCAAGCTTCCCTGGTGGGGGAGGAAGATGATTTGGTTTCCCTTGATTTTTGGTAGCATTACCTTGATATGACTAGTTAGGAAACATCCTCCTTGGTATATCCTGATAAGGAGGAGCAGACATCCCCTGGGCCATTTGTTTTTTCAAGGCTAGCAATTAATTTGCTAGCTTTTGCACCATAGGATCAGTGGTGCCTACAGAGAAATTTTTAGAAGATGAAGAAGATTTATTTATGTTAGGATCTCTTTTTATCTTTCCTACCAAGATAAAATCATCTTCAATCTTAGTGGCTAAAATCTAAGCTACATCAAGATCTATGTGGCCAGCCCACCTCAACAAGAAACTCACTTCAGGAAGCTGAGAATTGATGAAGAAGCATTTAAATTTTTTAGGTGTTGGCTGAGCAATGGTAGGAATCATGTTCCTCAGCTTGTCAAATTTAGCAATGAAGTCTTGCATGGGTTCATGAGGCTCCTTATTCATTTGTGTAAGCTAAACTAACATGGCATGTGCATCTTCTATAGGTTTGAATCTAGCCTCAAACTTAGCCTTGAGAGTGTTCCATTTAGTCATTGTTTGTGCTTGTAGATGATAAAACTAGTCTGCGGTAGCACCTTGTAATGTTTACACAAATAGTCTAACTGATATGTCTTCATATTCAATGGCTATCACACCACAGTATATGCAGAAGGCTATAATATGCTCATCAAGATAAACTCTCCCATCACCATAAAACTTGGGAAAATTCTTTCTTGGACTTTAGGGTAGTTCATGTAAAGGTGGGGTAAGATTCAGGGGACCAAAAGTATTACCCTAAGGGCCTTGGCCTGCCATAATATGATGATTGAAAGGAGGGATAATAAACATTTGTGGGATATGTATAGACAAGGCTCTACTAGAAGAGGAAAAAATAGCTTTGCCTAGTATTGGTGACCTGATGTTTGTAGGAGGAAAACTCCTAGTTCACTGAAGGTGAGATGGTGGAGGAGGAAGATTAAAATTACTTAGCTGCACCAACTCAAATATAGGGTCAACAATACCTTGAGATCTTTAGCTTTGTGTATACCATGGATCTTCCAAAGTGTGAAATGCTAATGGAAAAGAACTGAATATGCTTTAATTTGAAGCTTGAGGCTTCAAAATGCATGTTCATTCCCAGTGGAGTCACCAAAAACTATTGGGTGAATATTTTTTCATCAACTAACTGACGATAAAATGGGTATATCAACCACAACACAAAGGGATTTATGCAGTAAAAGGGGTGTGGTTACCATAGCTGTAATGAGATAAATCTCTCCTCTTAGCAATGGGAGGTTCCCTATAAACTATTATATATATATATATATATATAAACTAAAAATAGACTCAAGGGTAAAATCATACCATCCATCTCTCTTTTTTTAGAGATGATGTTCAGTAAACAGTAGGAATACTTCCTAGGCAGTAACTGTAACCACAAGAAACCCATGAAAGCACAAAGTCTTCCATTGCTTCTCCCACTGATTTAGGACAAAGTAACATAGTAGTATGAAGTGCAACACAAAGTCTCCACTAAAAACTACAATAGAGTAAAAGATGACAAAGGATAATGGGAGCTCAAAGTCTCTCCAATATCCTGGAACATAAAACACACAAATTAAAGATAATTATGGCAGCTCAAAGTCTCCCACAGTCAACTTGAAGACATCTTCCAGATTATTTCCACTTATTATGCTTATTTGATTAAATGGACAAGACTGTATTTAGGAAAAAGACATAAGAATGATTTCATAGATAACATAAGCTATTTCAACACAAAGTTTGAAAGGTCACTTGCTTTCTCATTCACTTGATAAAATATGATTAATAGTCTGAGCTCAAAGTCTCAAGAATGCCTTTCAATTTGGGAAAAGTTTCACTTCTTATAATAGAGATATCTCTCTCTTTCATACAAAAAGAGAGATTAAAATATATAGCATCTAAAGAAAGACTTGGGCACTAGTTTTCATGAAATGGCCCATGTTGTATTGAACGCATTGAATATTCTGTGAAAGGGCCATGCTGGAATAGGTCATCAGCCTTGACTTTGGCATTCTAAATCATTTCAAATGTCTCCTCCTAAGCATGGCTTGCCTAGTATTTTTATGATGTTTACACGGCTATCCATTCACCATTACTTAATATAGAAAAATAGGCTACACCATTGAATGTCTACGCTCTCTGATGTCCACTTGGTGGACTGTTCTACCTACTAGAATAATTCTTCTGTAGATATTTCCTCTTTCCTTGCCACATTTTGTCTCTTCCTGGTGATCTAAGCTCTTAGGTCTATCTTCTCACTTTTTTTTGGCACCTTCGGCTTCTTTCTTTGTTGATCACTGAGTTTGTTCTCAGGTCCTATGCTAATTTGAAAATCAATGGTTATTCTATTACCCTAAATTTGATGTCCATGGGGACGTCACTGGTCACTTTAAACTACTTTGAACCTTAAAACTTTAAACCTTTGAGAGCTCAAAGTGGTTCAACGGTTCGACGATTTGATATTTCTTGCAAAGAGCCACATTCACTTAGTCATTTTATAAGTTCAACATATCATTGAACCATTAGGTTTAACTATTCTTCTGGAATCTTCCGCTTGAAACATTTTTCCAAAATTTTAACCTTGAACCTTTGAACCTCTTTGAACTCATTTGGTTCATTGGTTCAATGGTTCAATTGGTTCATTATTGATGCCTTTGGACCCTTTGCTGCTTTTTTGAACTCTTTCAACTTTTCTTTGAACTTTAAACCTTGAACCTTTGAGCCTTTAACTCTTTTGAAGTTCATCAGTTCAATGGTTCATTGGTTCATCAATTCGGTGATTCGTTCCATTTGGTTGAACTCTTTGAACCTTTTGAAGGTGGGGTTCAATGGTTCAATGGTTCAAAGTGGTTCATTCCATTTCTTTGAAGCCCGTCATTAAGTCAATTGAACTTCATCGTTGAACCTTTTGGTTGAACTCTTTTGAGAAAGCCCACCTATTGAACTTTTGATTTCCTTAGCTAAAAAGGTTTGAATATTTGAAAAAATCAACTGCTCAGAACATTTTGAGAAAGGAAGAGACCATTTTTGGCATGCAGGACCAAAATGATCGATATGTTGTCCACAAAAACAAGTGACGGATTTTGGGAACAACAAGTTGTATTTTCTATTTTTTACTTATCTTAGTATTTAAATTTAGAATATTATTTATCTAAGTTTATAAATTAATTAGCCTTCTATATATCTATTTATCACCCTTATGCTTAATATATATATTCTTAACCCTATTTACCCTTGTATCAATCAATTTATGGTTAAACATTTGGTGAACTTGACCTATGGGTTTCATTGTCACATAAGTATTATGTATTTAATGCTCTTCACATTTTTTTCCCTAGTATTTATTTACTTTATTTCCTTCATCATGGATGATATAGATTGTTTTGATGACTATGATTATGAAATTATCCAACTCTCTATCAAGGAAGGAGTGAAAATTGATTCTCATTACTTTTTTTCAAATGCACAAGTGTATTGTCTCAAATATTTGAATAGTGGTAGCTAATATCCCTCTAACCAAGTCCACACCACTACCATCCCAATATCTAAGTTTAAAAACATTAAATAAAACAATAAAACTTTTCCTTCATCTCATATATCCACATTTGATTCATGTGGGTAAAATCTTCCATTGTATGATTGGGAAAAAATTCACCAAATATACAATGACATCATGGATGATCTACAAACTACTATAAAAGGAAATGTTTATTTAATTGCATTTATTTAAAATTCCACACTTCCAACATTTCCAAACAATATCCCCCTCATTAAGGGTGATGATTTTTTTCTTCCTTCATTCAATATTTAAATTTTTTGAAAGGTAAATAAATAAATCATTGAATCTTTACAAAATAACATTAAGACACCACAAAGAAGGGTGAATTACAAACCTAAAGTGGAAAAATATCCTAATGTTCCAAAAAAATCACAATTACCAATATCAACCAAGGTTTATAAACAAAGGGATTTTTATCTTCAAAAAGATTCATTCATACAAAAAAATTCTCACATACCAAAAGAAGTACCTTTTCCAAATCCACCTAATTTTCCAATTTTTATATCTTTACCAAAGGTGGATGAATTGTTAAATGATAGGACAAAAGCTCCAAAATTCAACAATATAATATCATTGCCAACATATCCTAAATTCAGTCATTTTGAGCTTGCACTTGTTATTCATGAAGATAATAATACCAATATGTCTAAATTCAAAAATGGTGGTGGATTAGATCCAATTATAACACCTTTTCCAAATACCATCATTGTTCATGATGATATCATGTCCATGATGAGTTATATTGGAAAGCTTCAAAGACAAGTATATATAACTCAAATGCAAATGACCCACCATCATGATAACACAAATATTACTTCATTCCACAATCAATTGATTACATAATGTATACTTGAATATCCTTATATGCAAGGTTTTAAACTATAAAAATTACCACTTTTTTATTGTCATAAAGATTCCTTTGATCACATGATAAAATATGTACATTCTTTTGGTTAATAGGCTAAAGAAAACAAATTATTATTAAAAGTATTTCATATGAGTAACACAATGAAGCTCACAATTGGTTTTTTAACTTTCTTAAAGGTTCATTAACCACTTTTTCACAATTAGAATATGTCTTCTTTTTGGCTTTCAACATACACAAAGTTCCTAGACTTATATTAGAACATTTGCAAATTTTCAAACAACATGAGATGAATCCCTTCAAGATTATGTTATTCAATTTAAAAGTACATCATATGCCTTAAAAATTATACCCTTGGATTTGGAATTGTAATTCATCTTTATTAGAGGTATTATTTCCCAAATAAGGTAAATAACATTACATAAACAATATGAATCATTTACATACCTACACTCATATGTTCATAGATATGTGTCATTCATACTCACGCATTCAAACAAACTTAATATATTCTTCCAAATAAAACAGTTTTATTCCACATATAAATGAGGAACATGAACTACCAAATGAGCACTATGAGCAAATGTGGTGTTACTCACATCTATATGGGAAATTTACAATAATTACTACACATGGGACCAATACAAGATACACATCCACAACAAACACCTTAATTTGAAAAAATCAAAAATCATCTACACCAAAAAAATCTAACAATCACATTATTCATGGGTGGTGCTTACTTTTGGCATAACCATGTTGATCCTACACAAACAAAAACTACTTGTCATGTAAGACATTTTCAACAACTTGGATTTGGTAATAAAAATTAAAACATAAACAAAGTTGGAAAGAATCCTTCAAAAACATAATAATACCAATTGGTTGTTCTCCTAAAGTGATTCAAACAAGGGTTTGTGTCATGCCACAAAAATGTAAATATGCATTCATAGTAGGAGCCCTTTGGTTGTATAGATGGAAGTAACTATTGACCAAAATCAACAAGGTGTCTCCTTTTCTCACGAGGGTAGATTGATTCATATACCACATGATGGTAACCATCCTTATACTTCACATATAAATCATGAGTAATAACATTTCATGCACCATTTTCACCTATCCAACCATATTCCAAACAATACAAATGATCCACCCTAAGGTTGAAAACATAAATATACCAAAAAAAAAAAAATTCATCATTTCCATGTTTTATAAATTCCTTGGCATCTATATTGTTGGTTCCATGTTGGTAGATATCATATAATTTATTTACATATACACACATATGTTTCACGCATATTTTCAGTGTGATACAAACATACTAAGGCACATGATATATACACATACAAATTTTTGGCCTTCCCTCTACTCACATCATCAATACATTGGGGGCATATGCTTCTTCAGTCATGATACACCCAGGTTATATTATTTTATGATCATTTTTCATTATCATGTTTGAGCTTATGTACTTACACATGCCTTTATCCACATTTATATCTTTCATAGTATACTTGATATGTTATGTACTTAATGATTTTTGATAACCAATATATCTAGGGACTACTATGATATGCTTATGGTAGTTGATTATGATTTCATGTTTTCTCTTTTTGCACTTCCTTGAGTGTGTTACCTTACTTTATCTTGACATGTTTGTTTGACCATTTGAATATGTTCCATTGTTAGTGGCCCCTGTGCCTTTTTTTGCCTATTGTAACATTTAAACATGACATATTTTATTGTGCATAGACATTTTAATATGTCATTATATAATTTATGGAGATTTGAATAAATCATGTACCTTTGATTGTATGTCATTTGAACATGCCCCTTATATGAGGTCTCCTTGTACCATTGTTTTTTGTTTTATTTTTGAGTGCTCTTGTGTGTGCTTGATTACTTGTTGAGCTTATATTTTTACTTTATAGACATTATCATTATCTATATCATGCATCTCAGGACTTGATGTGATCACATACTATGTACCTCATTATTATATATATCTAGACATGGTACTCCTATATGTTACATGATCCATATATAGATTATATAAATATATTATCCTTCTGAGGTAAAGTAACTACCAAATTCTATTTCCTCTCACCTCAAAAGGGGGGGAATATTAATGGGGTCATGTCATAGAGGCATGGCTTTCACATTTTCATAGTTTCATATTTTAGTGGGGGCATGTCAAAAAATGCATAACCTCCACACTTATTCAATACTCAACACCTATAGATTACATTGGGGCATGTTATGGAAACATCTTCTTCACACTCACACAAGTTCTTAGATTCATCAGATTAAGTAGGGGCATGTCATAAAAATATGTCCTCCACACTTGAATTTTTTAAAAAATTGGTCGAATTTCACAATTATATGATTCAAATACATATTTGTGGTAGCATTTTATACATTGGTACCATTATTATACCTATATTTCATCTTGAGACATATATGAGGTGCATATGTCATGAAAAGGGCACCTTAAATTATAAAATCAAAATAGTTTCTATATTTTAAATACTAGTATGGACTATTATCATACCCATGTTAGACTTTTATAGACTGTTATTGAGCTAATATATTACAATGGTTGGTTCACCCTTTGGAAGGTTGAGGTGATTAAATCACTCAATCTTAACAATTTTATAAGTTATAATTGATTAAATCATATAAATTCACCAGATTTATAGGATGTAGTGATTAAATTGTAGACACCTAAAACTCACCACCGATAACCTTCAACTAGGTTTTTGACCAAATTCTATCAAAGTGCACAATTTGGCTTTAAAACACTAATATGCATTAAAAGAGTTGATTTTTTTTGCTAGGGTATCATTAAATGAGGCAATGAAATTTATGAAGCAGCTAACTTTTATCAGATCATTTCAAGTCAAAATGACATTTTCGCACTTGGGTGCTTTGGATTGCTCTTTTCTATCAAATTTCTTGTACAAGACACGTGCCTTTATTATTTTGCATTGGAAACATCCTAAATGGGATCGTGATTCCAACGCATCTAAAATCAACTTCCAATTCCAATACAGTTAAATTTTGAGCCAATAATGTGACATTTTGACCAATTTGATTAATTTGTGCATAAATTTCCAAGGTTTTACATCAAAGTTGACTAATCATGTTTAAGGCTAGTTAAACTAGGTCAAGAGCTTAAGTTAATTTCCTATTGAACTTTTTGAATATTTATTTTTATAAATTGATATTGAATATATGTATCATCAAATGACATCATTTCTTGGAAAGACATCCCTAGGCCATAAATGCATAAAATATCTCATCAAGCCACCCCAATCTCATTAAGACCCTCTTGTGCCTCATCAATGCCTCCCATGCCTCATAAATGCCCCTTCTTCCTAAATATTTATGGGGGATATTTATGAATTTAATTACATAATTTAGATTAATTCGTGGCCACACATCTCAATCTTGAGATGGATGGTCATGGTTGATCCTAAACAATTTTAAAAATCTATAAATAAAAGAGCCATGAACATGAATTTAAAAGCTTGGATAATGCAAATTTATAATGCACAAATAATTACAAAAGCCATTTTAATTAGTGTTATAATGTCAAATTGTTGATCCAATCCAAATCCAAAGTTATCACAAAGGTGCCAAGGAGAAGAGGAGATAACCAAGCCTTCTTTGATGAAGACTCATTAAGCATAAGCTGAGCAAGCCACTTCAACAACGTATTTGGAGCATCCAAGGACAGTGAAGGATTTATTTGTCTTTGCATTTTAGTTGTGTTTCTCATTTGGTTTTTTTAATATTTTGCCTCCTTGAGATATGATTAGGGTGTTATCTTAGTGTGTTCTTTGTTTGTATTTTATTTCATTTACTAACACCATACTAATCTCCCATATTGTAATTATATGTTCACAAATGGCATTCTCGATGGGACCTAGCCTTGTAAATTTGGTCAAATTACACCTAAAAGCAGCATACTAACCATTGTCATGTAAGATCTTAGAGTGTGAGTCAAAAAAGATAAAAATTTGAGTAAAAATACATTTTTTCTAAGCCATAGTTTTATTCTCAGGACTGTGCAACCCAACTTGCCTGTCTAGCCCAACTCGACTACCAACCCAACTTGTCTATCAACCCAAATCACTTATTAACCCAACTAACCTATACCACCCAACTCACCTATCAACCCAACTTGCTTATCAACCCAACTCACTTAACAACCCAACTCACTTGTGCAAGCCAACTCGCATGTCAACCCAACTCACTTAACAACCCAACTCCTTTATCAAAATTCCTTGTCTCATCCTCTAAAGTGATTCAAAGTAGGCAGTCCTAATCTTATATTTATAGGTTGAAAGGATGGTTTGGAAGTTAATTTGTGTGTTTTAACTAATCATACAATTTAATTTTGAGTTTTAAAAAGAACTTGGTATAAATCATGCACACATAAAATTTGGTGCCTAAAATGAATCTTTAACATGCTAAGTCTTGAACACTTTAAACTTTGGGTTTAAAATGAACGTAGGTACTTATTGTTTCATTTAGTATTTTTTTGTAATCTTTACATGTTTTTACAACTTAAGACTAAGGGGTAAAAATAACATCACCAAACTTTTTTTTTAGTGATTAAAATTGGACTCATTTGTTAAGTTCATATTCAATAGATGATTAAATAATTGATTGGCAAAAAGAAGGTTCATGTGTGTATGTTCTTCCATCCATCCCCTTTAGGGAACTTTTGGAATCAAAAACACCATCTTTATTCCAAACATGCCTAGTCCAAGCCATAAAAAGAATGTCATTTAAAGCACTCTCTAAAAACTCGCAATAGTATTGGGTGATCTTGAGGAGACCATAAAGTATTTATAGTTAAAGTCATTTATTTTATGCAAACTTGACTTGTGAGGGGGACTTCATTACCTCTCACAAATTCTATAGGGAAGATTTGACCTAGGGTTTCATCTCCTAGTATCAACTTCATCACCCCCACAAAGATTTTAGGTTTGAGTGGTTAAACCACATTTTTGTGTTGGGGTTAAGCATCAAGACATATATGCACATTGAACATCACACTACACTGAGCAAGTGATGGATGTAGTAGTTGCAAAAAAGGAAACAATGTTTCTACAACAATCCAAGTGTCATGGACACCTAATTAAAGTATGTTTCTTTTTCATCATTTAGCATGAAAGTCATTTTTCAATTGATCTATCTATAACGTTCACAAAATAATTAGTTTAGTTAACCCCATTTTGCCATACTTTGTCAGTTTAGGACGTAAAATGATTAGTTAGTTGGTTTGTCTTTGTCTTAGATTACTTTGTCCTGTTTGAGAGTCAAAACTTGGTGTTAACAAAAATGACAACCAAACACATGGTCCCAAAATTTCTTTGAACAAGGAGGTGTTTGCTGCCTAAGTGAAAACATATTTTTCCTTGTTCAAATTCATCATCATACACTTTGTGTCATATCTTCATATCCAATGTAGTTATGCTACCCATTTGAGTTTAGACCTTTTACCACATTTTATTTAAATCCCTCCTCGATAGTTTAAATTTGAAATTAGACTCTTCCAATTTTTAAAAGTTGATGTGTTAAATTGGGTCTGCCACTTTGCACTTGACTAGTTTTAACTTGAGTTCAATTTATAATTAGAATTAAGGGTCATTTTTAGACTCAACATAATTATCATCATTTTCTAAGACTCAATTCATCTGGTGTGTTTACTAACACTTTGATTCCTAGACTTTGACTACCCACCCTATTTTTCCATTTATCCATTTGATTGCACACTCATGTCTTAGATAAATTTGTCCAACTTTGTATGTGGGTATCATTTGAGTTGAAGAGGGTAGTGTTAAGTTGCCAAAATTATGTTGGAATGATTTTTCCTTAAAGTTTTTGAAACAAGCATTTACCACATATTTTTATTAGTTTAGCATTGTTACGTTGTTCAAATTATTTTGAGACTTGTTTCATAGACCTCTTTGCATAGAATCCTAGTTTATCCAAGTTTCAACAATTTTGAGTTTCCTTTGAGAATTTTTGTCTAGCACGATTACACCATTCACCTTTGTTTAGATTATTTGTCAAAATAACCTAGCTTTATGCCATTATTTGGGAGAAAATAAACTATCTCCAAGTGCCTTTTATTTCATACCTCATACTTATTGATCAAGTTTTTATGACCAAGAGTCAAATGCCTAGTTTTTGTTAAAAGTGTTTCAAATTTGTTAGATTAAATATCTCATCTTTTAAAGTCTAGATTTTGACATCATTTGGCCCAAATTCCTAATACACACACTTTGTTTGAGCATAATTTTTGACATCACGTTTGGCCAAAAGACCTGGTAACTTTTGTTTCCTAGATTAGACTGATTTGAAACTTTTTGACCTAGAATTTGGCATTTTGATTTATGATCATTTTACATGACCTTTTTGTGATACATGTAGCATTCTACACTTGAAGTTATCTTGTTTTATCACAAGTCATTACATCAACCTTTTTGGATATACTTATCCATCCTTTTGACCAAGTTAGACCTAGTTTGAACATCTTGTTAGACATCTCATTTGAGTTTGTAGAACTCTATTTTATTTTGTTGCAAAACATTCACTATGGCTCCCAACATGTCTTCCTACACTCATAGTGGCCTCATGTACAATCTAGGGTTTAGTAATGTGGTTGCACAATAATAAATAGTTCAGGACCCTTATGCAGATAATTTTGCTTATGAGATGGATGCATATACATCTTATAAAACTCAAATAGGGGCACAAAACCAAGACCCATTAGCCCATTAATTGGTAAACAAACCTCCTTACTTGAATCAAGATCAAGCACAAACAGAGTAATACTTAGCTATGGTACTTAATGTTGAAGATCCTTTCCCTCAATAATTGTACTATGTTACTATACCATCCATGTATGATCCTTATCTATTTGAGTGTCACTTATTAGAAAATAAAGATGAGATTTCGGTTAGGGCCATATAATTAGGGGCCAAGTTTCTAGTAGACTTTCCCCTTGAGATTTTACCAAGTCTAGTAAGAATGCCTCATAACATACTATATAATCAACATGCTTCTTCTAGAAATCCTTTAGCCCTAGTCCAAACAACATATCAGGACCCTAGTGTGCTTGTTAAAGGTAAGGACCCCATGGAAGATCACTTTGTACAAATGTAGACAACATACACAACCTACTTGAACCTAACATGTAATTTTAACTAGATGACCATGTGAAATAGGCCTCTCATAGATTTAGTTCCTTTAATTAAAGTGTTAATAGAGTTAACTAGTCAAGACAATCAAGGTATAAACCCATTCATGTAGAAAAATTTAGTCGATAACTTATTTCATACCTCAACAATAGAAGTCTCTTCTGATTTTATGCAGAATAGTGGCCAAAATGTAGTGGATAATGCATAAGCAACGTCCAATACAAACCAAGATGGTGTAATTATATAGACAACTAGTACACAAACAAGTGTACCTATAGTTAATACCATGACTAGTTGTCAAAATCAAGGAGTAGGAGTTTCTACATCCCAACCTCAACCAACTACTACTACTAATCCTCAACTAGCTACTTCTTCAAGTGCTCAACCAATAGGACTAGGTAGCCAACCAGTAACTAATGTCATGCCTCAATAATAAAATGTGATGAATCCTACTCCTCCCCAATAGGTAATGAGTATTATTATTCCACAATAGTAGGAAAAATCCAATATATCAATGTAAAAAAGGGTGAATATGTTTCCACCTCAACAAGGGGCAACTAATGTTACACCTCACCGAGTAGTAGTGAACATACCTCTTTCCTCACAAACCAATGTGCCACTTCAAATCCAAATGATGTCTAATAAAAAATGTATGAATATTGGTTAGAAAATGTTAAATATCCAACATACATCTACTTCTCAACTAGGATTTGTGCAAAAAATAAGTTCTAATGTTCCTCAAGTACCAATCAGGCAACCTTTGCCTTTTGTGCAGATCATGCCACTAGTTCAAAAATAGGGTCTTGGTTTACAAGTACCCCCTCAAAAACAAGGTTAAATTAGTTAGTATCATGTCCCTCTTTAACCTCAATAGGCACAGTATAGTTACATCCCTCTTCAAAATCCACAAAACCAAGCCTACATATCCAATCCTAACCAGAATATTGCACAACCAAAAATACAATTTCAACAATTGAATTCTAATCCATGTATGCATATTTTTGGTCTATTTCCCAACCAAAACAAAATACCCCAATAAATAACTCCATCATACCAAGTTCAAAGTGTTCTACTGGTGATCGCTCAACCATTTACCCAGGCTAATGTGCCCCCTCAAACCAATGTTCCCTCTAGTTTCCTAGCCCAAGAATTGCAACAGATGAAGGATGTGATTGTTATCATCAAATCTTGGGGAAAAACTAAAAATTTTAATTTGGATGATGTGTGTTCTTATCCATTCAACATGGAGTACTTGCAGATACCATTTCCTCCAAGATATGAACCACCAAAATTTAATAAATATAAGGGGAAAGGTGACCCAAAAGCTCATTTGATCAAGTTCTTTGTTGCATGTCATCCAACGGCATATAGTGACATATACCTATTATTTATATTCCCAATAAGTCTATTAGGACAAGCCTTGGAGTGGTTTTTAAAGTTACCCAAGAATTTAGTATCTGATTTTGATGATCTTTCAAACAAGTTTGTGCAGTACTTTTTATACAATCTTGAACATGAGATTTCTTTGGTTGACTTAACACAAGCCAAGTAGAAGGCCGGTGAGAGATTTTTAAGTTATATATAGTGATGGAGAGCCCTTGCAAGTTGATTCACCAATATTTTAATAGATAAACAATTAGCCATTATGTTTACCAAAAAATTGCATAGTGAGATATCCTTTCATCTAGAACTGTAGTGTACACATACCTTTAAAGAGATCATTGAAAAAGGTTTATTGATCGAGTGAGCCCTTATTAACAAAGGGATAATCAACATTACCTCATCCAATTAGAATTAAGGTACCAATAAGGTAAATGGTTTAAACCAACATCCAATCCAAGTGAAAACATCACAACCTACACAAGCCAATACCCAAGATAGACCAAAGCAATTCAACTACAATAAAAATGTTGTGGGAAATGATTAACTGAGTCACATCATGTTTAAATAGTATAAACACCAGATGCTAATCCAGTACTACCTTTTCATATCACTCCTACCAGACAACCTCTTCTATAGTAGCATGCACCACAAATGCAATAGCTTAGGCCCCCACAACAAACACAACCACCTTTGCCATTGCAAGTCCCTCCTCCAAGGATAACAATGCATACTCGCCATATTTTTAAAGACCTTGGAGAGCTTATTGAATCCATGTTTCTTAAACTCACCACTACTAATTTAATTAGATGGCATATATTGAAACATTATCCTTAGGGTATTCCTTATCCTGATTGGTACCATGAAAATGAATTCTATGAATATCATCGGGTCAATGGGCACAATTTATGAAGATGTGTGCAAACTAAAAATTTGATTCATAATATGTTGGAGAATTGGGAGATAACATTGGATAATAGTGCTTTCACTTCCAATCAAACCCTTGGAATCTATCAAAACCCTTTTCCCCAACATAATAACTAGCCGTAATATTAGCAACAAAAATAACAATAGTAATAAGAACATCATCTAGTGCAACAAAAAAATCAATAGTATCAAAATCAAAGGCCAAACCAACAAAACCAATTGCACCATAATAATGGATAGAACCAAGGTCATAATGGTAATAACCAAAAAACCTACCATGTAATTGCACATGACTACAATAGAGTTATAGGCCATATTGCAAGAGGTAATGTTAATACCATCTCCATTAATCATAAACCAAATTCTATTTAGATGATACCATTTCTAACCATACCAAACCAATCCAATCACTTTGGAAATACTTCCTTAACTTGGGACCCCACACAGGTGAATTGACAAATAAGGATTCCCACTTTTGGACCTTATACCAATAACTTGTCCTTTCCTTGTGACCATGCACAAGTGCACCAAAAACCATGACTTGTCCTATCTAGCCCAACACCATCACCATCATTTGTTAGCAATCATGGTCTTGTATTTAATCTTGATTATCCAATCACAACTTAAAGGTCAAAGATTACCATCCCATGCCTACAACCATCTGCCACTTCACCCATTATCCAACCAGTCATTCAACCTTGGAATAAGCCATTTACCACTGACCAAGAGAATAAAATTGTCATTTTGGAACAATTACAAAATATGCCAGAACAAATCTCCATTTTAGATTTGTTGTATATGTCAACAATCCACAAAAACATTTTGAATGATTTCCTGAGTCAATCCACTATTTCAAGTGACATATCCCTAGATAAATTCCAAGCTTTGGTTAGACACCTAGCTCCAACCAAAAAAGTCACTTTCAACCAAAGTGATATGTCATCCCTTGACCCACTACATAATAACTTGTTATACACTAAAGTTTACATAAAGAAACACAAAGTGAAATGTGTCCTTATAGACAATGGATCAAGTCTAAACATAGTGTCTCTTAAGCTCATCAAGCTTCTTGGGTACACTATGGCATATCTTCAAGCAAAGACAATAACCATAAAATCCTACAACAATGATGAATGAGAATCATAGGGCACCATTTGTTTTCCAGTTATCCTTGGGCATTTAACCCATGATATACTTTTCCATGTGCTCAATCTTTATTTGTCATACAACATGATTTTGGGAAGACATTGGTTACATGAAATTCATGTAATCCCATCAATGTTGCACCAATGTATCAAGTTCTCCCATTTAGGGATGGAATTTTGTATACCAAGAGATTTTCATCCATATGAGCACTACAAGCACCTAGAGGCTGAGTTCAAGAGTTATAAATATCACTTTGGCATGAATCCACTAGCCAAGTAGGATAAGGGAAAAACAATACTCATTGATCCATTAGAGGACAACTGCATTGATCTTAATACACTTGATTCCCTTTCCCACATGCCACCTCCTAAATTATCCAATCATTTTACTATCTCACCTAATGGCCTAGGGGAGTATGTGACCCATGATACCTTTCATATTGCAAACCTTCCATAGAATCTAAAGTCCTTTGGAAAACCTAAATCGAATCCACTTCAATAAAAATGGAAATAAAAGGATAAAGGTAAAGGATCTATCATGTTATTACCAACATATGGCCTAGAATTGGACCCTCTTGAAGGGTATGAATCATGGTTTTACAATGACAACCAAGCTGATTGTTATGAGAATGTAAAGTATCCTATTCCCAATAGGATCATGAAGAATCAAGACTATGAAGGAAGAGGCTTCGAAACTAATCAATAGGGAACACTTGAGCCAATTTCCTTGACCAAATATGAAGGTCCTTATGGACTATGATTTAAACCACCTGGGGTGACTCTATATACCTTACTCATGTTCCATCACCATCGGCTAGTGATGAATATGTCAGCAACAAAGCAGAGCTCAATCATAGCCTTTTTTATGACCTAGCTAAAACCAACCTATTTAACTCTCACTTTGTTTGTACCCTTAGCCCAATCATTCATCATGACCCATTTCCATTGTATTATCCCTAGCTGATAAACTGGGACTAGAAAGAGTCTAACACACTGATTAATGCATTCTAAAATGACAAGGATTTCTATGATTTTCTTGGCCTTAGAGACAATGTTCCATTGGGGGACCATAAATCAATATTTTCAATCAAATTGGATCCTACAACATATTTTGGAGAGTGGCTGAACACCCTTAACCAAAAGCAAATAATTAAAACATTGAGGTCCCAAAGTGAAAACCTCTTTGAGGCACATTCTGACTAGGGTAAAAGTAAAGACAAAGGCTAGTCTAGTGGTGAAAACCTATTTTAGGTGTTATTAGATGAGGGTGTTCAACCTTATTCAACTATAGCTCAAGAGACCACTAATGATGAACTTGTCTGTGAGTTTAAGTTATTTTTGAAGAATAAAAAGCTTTTGATCGAATCATTCAAGAGTTTCCAACAATTTTTGTTACATGGCCAAACCTTCCATTGGGAGACTTTGAATCATCATGCCTAGGGGAACTTGAAGAGCGAGTCCTAGCAAAGGACTCTATTATTAACAACCAATTCAAATCTTAGCCCACTATTATTGAAGATGGTTTGACCCTTCTAGTGGAAGATATGACAGAGGTTAACATTGAGTCCCTAGATGACCCAAAGTGGATCAAGTTAGGTGTTTCCCTTATTGAGAAGGATTATGAGGTCCTTAGCCCTTTTGAGAGAGTTTGTAGATATTTTTGCATGGGTATATTCTGACATGCCAGGTTTGGACCCCACCTTGGTTCTGCACCACCTTGTGGTCAATATTGATGATAAACCATTATAATAAAAGTTGCATAAGATGCATCCTCGCATTATTGTATTGGTAAAGAAAGAGTTGAAAAAAAATTTAGAAGCAGGATGTATTCGATCCATTGATTACTCAAAATGGATAACCAATGTTGTACCCATTATCAAAAAACCAAAAGGAATTAGAATCTATACTAATTTTTATAACATAAACAAAGCTTTCCCTAAGGATGAATTTCCATTGCCAAACATTGACATGATCATCGACTCCATAATGGGTTATGAAATGCTTTAATTAATGGATGGCTTTTTGAAATACAACCAAATTAGAATAGCACCAGAAGACCAACATAAAACAATGTTCACCACTCCATGGGGAACATTCTATTTTCAAGTTATACTATTTGGTCTTAAGAATGTAGGGGATACCTACCAAAGAGCCATGACTATCATATTTCATGATATGATGCATGATATTATTGAAGACTATGTTGATGGCATTCTTAACAAATCAAAGACCAGGGTTGATCACCTAGTAGTGCTATATAGAATATTTGAAAGATTACGTGAGTACAAAGTCAGACTTAATCCTAAGAAGTTTGTCTTTGGAGTCACATCAGGTAAATTTCTAGGCTTTATTATGTCTCATCGAGGAATTGAAGTTGATCTGGCCAAAGTCTAAGCTATTATAAAGATTATACCATTAACTAATTTGAAGTAGCTCCATATTTTATAGGGCAAGATCCAATCTATCTTATGCTTCATATCTCAATTATCCAACAAATGCCATCCTTTTACATATCTTCTGAAGAAAGGAGTCACATTTCACTGGGATGATCACTACCAAATAGCTTTTCAACAACTAAAGGACTATCTAGCAAATCCACCTCTTTTGTTGCCTCTTATGTCAAGAAAGCCATTCTTGTTGTATATATCAGCTACTAATAATTCCCTAGGGGAACTTTTGGCTCAGCATGATGACAATGGAAAGGAACATGCCATGTACTATTTAAGTCATACACTGTTCATGTATGAACATAATTATATGCCCATAGAAAAAGCTTGTTTAGCCATGGTCTTCACAGCTCAGAAGTTGTGGCATTACATGTTAAATAATAAGACCATGGTTATTTCAAAAGTAGATCTTCTCAAGTATCTACTATTTAAAATAGATTTATAAGGCTACATGGCTAAATGGATAATTCTAATAAGTGAGTTTGACATCAAATACATCAATCAAAAATATATTAAGGGGCAAGTTCTTGCAGATCAACTTGTTGAAGCACCCCTTGCTAATACAAAGCCACTCACATTCCAATTTCTTGATGAATCCATAATGACCATAATTGACACACCTCTTAAGGAGCAACACTAGAAGCTATATTTTGATGGATCATTCATATCACATAGATTGGAGGTAGGCTTTTTATTTATTACACCACAAAGGGATCTAATCCCTAAATCATTTAGGATCAGTTTTCCTTATACTAACAACATGGCTGAATATGAAGCTTATTTCAGGGCTTCACCAAGTGGTATAATGGAACATATCTCATCTCAAAGTTTATGGTGATTCTTAGTTAATCATCAATCAAGTTATAAACCATTTTTAGACCAAAGATGACAAGTTGGTTCCATATAAAGCCATGGTTGACACTCTCAAATGACAGATTATTGACATTCAATTTGAGCATATACCAAGGTCAAGTAACAAAACTACAGATGTTATGCCCACTATTTGATCTTTGATTTGATAAATAGACAGCTAAAAACTATTAGTTCCTTGTTGAGAATTTATTATCACCAGCTCATGAACCTTCAACCATTGTGATGATTTATGATATTATTGGTCCTAGTTATATCTAGTACTCAAACCCTTACAACTACCTTCATGACCAAATTTTACCACCTGACCTATCCCAAAAATAGACCAAAGCCTTCATACACCAAATATTCATTAAACCTTACTTGGATCGACCCTCTACCATCATATTTTTGATGGAACTTTACTTCATTATTTAACTTTGATATAATCTACACTAGCATTATGAGAAGTTCATGGAGTATATGGAGCCCACACTAACGGGGTCATCTTATACAAAAATCTCTTGATTATAGGTTATTATTAGTCCATGATGGATGCATATATAGCTACATATGTAAAGAAGTGCCACAAATGTCAACAGCATACTAATTTGATTCATGCCCCAGCCAAAACTCTGAAACCAATGTTGACACCATGGCTACTTGCTACATGGGGCCTTGACCTCATTGGGAATATCAATCCCACCTCATCTAATTTCCATAAACATATATTTATCACCATTAAATATTTCACTAAGTGGTTTGAATCTATACCCCTCACTTACATGATTGGAAAGAAAATTTCTAAGTTCATCTTCAATCATCGCATTTATCACTACGGTATCCCCTCTTACATTATATTTGATAATGGAGGATAATTTAAGAACAAGGATGTTGACAAGCTATATGTTGAATATAACATCACACAATATTTTTCTATGGCATATTACCTTCAAGGTAATGGCCAGGCCAAAGCATAGAAAAACCATTGTTAACATTCTCAAAAAGATTGTTTATGATGTCATTTATGATTGGCACCTTCAGATATTTCATGCCCTTTGGGCATACCATACTAATCATTGTACAACCATAGGAGACACTCCATATTCACTTGTTTATGGTATATAATCCATCTTTCCCATTGAAGTCAAGTTACCATCTATATGCATCTCTCTTAAGCATGTCCTAGATGACAATGACTATCAAGTAGCTCACTTGCAAGAACTAGAGTTACTTGATGAGAAATGCATGGATGTGGTGAATAATCTCCAAGATTATTAGAATCAACTTCAAGGCCACTACAATCAATACGTGAAACATATAGAATTTGAACTTAGTGATCTTGTCCTTAAATAAACCCAAAATAATACCATGGTTGAAAAGAAGCATAAAGTTAAGTTCAAACCCGATTGGGTTGGTCATTTCATCATTATAGAAAACCTTGGAATGGGAGCATATAGTCTTGCCACACCAAATGGCCACAAACTTGATGAGATGATGAACATTATCCACCTTAAGTGGTACTATGCTTGAGTGACTTGGTGTATTGTCTATAAGGACCATTTCAAGTTGTATCATTTTATAAAATATTCTTTGTAATTTTAGCATCCTACCATCTTATCACTTTTCATATCACATGTATGTTTTACCATACCTTCCCCATCAATAAATTTCATGTCTCCCTCCCTACCTAGCCCTATGACCTTGGTTCCATTCCATTTGGTTCTATCACTTCTTTTAGTAAGAAGATTCAAATTTATTTTCAATTGTTGTTTCACACATTATAGATAGAGGTAGTATTTTGGAGTAGTACGACAGATATTTGAGAGTTGCATTCTTAATTTCTATTTCCATTCTCTCTACCAAGTGTGCCTAATTAGAACCACCTATGGGCAAATCAATGTCTACCTGGTCTTGTCACTAATTATAACTGCCTATGGGAAAATTAGTGTCATTGACCTAAACCATTATTTCCTAAGTTATAATTGTCTATGTGCAAACTAGGGGAAATACTTGTTTATCATTCATTGATGTACCAACTAGCCCTTCTCTATGTCATATTATGCCTTTATACCAATTTTGCCTATTTTGTTTGAATTGACTGCTACACTAGTCAGATTCTTCCACTATAAGGCAGAACTACATTGACTTGAGGTCCTACTTTAGGACTATGTAGAAAGTGCTTGATACTTGTTGGGGTCAGTGCATTCACCCTTTCCACCATGCTCTCACTATTTTTTGAGTAACCTAAGTCACACTCTCACCATTTTTTGAGCAACCTAAGTAACACTCTCACCATTTTATGAACTTAAACCATTTAGTGTCTCGTCATTCTCAATCAAGTTGAGATACTCCAAATGTTCCAAAAACATTTGTAAAACTGTTAGAAAAAACCAAAAACACTGACCACTTCTTTTCCTTAAGGATTCTGGGAACACTTACTAAGTTGCAATCAAATCACTTGTCACTTAGTTTCCCCATCCATTTGGTCTTTTCTCCTATGCACTGGTCATTTTTCAAGACCATTCCTATTCTTCTATCATATCCATTCTATGTGTTTTCATTAGGTATCATTTTATTCCTATTCCTTGGGAGAACTAAATTTGGCCTAAATTTTTTGTTGGATATTACATCCATGGAACTATGTAAGCAGTGTCCACTTGCCTAGTGTATATGGAGATAGCTCAACCACCCCCTTCATTTTATTTTATTCCCCCATCATGTTTGTTTGATAACTTGTCACCTATTTTTTAGGGCCAATGTTTGTCTCTTTTAATTCATGTTATTTTTACTAACATTAGGACTAACTGTTATTTGTCTCTTTATTTGTTTCTTTGTTTATTTACTTATTTGTTGTTTGTGTGCTTGTTTGTTTAACTTTAGTACTATCACCTTGATTTAGTTTGTATGCATTCATTGAGTGATTACTTATGCATTTATACTTAAATCCATCCATATTCAAGTGTTTACATTGTCATCATGGTTTTTATCATTGGTGCATTGTTTTCTATTGAGTATTGGATTGTGTTTCAGAATTAGGACCATGTAAAGACTGTCTCTAGGCACAGGACCACCTTCAATCTATATATTGATGAAATAAGATAATAAGACTATAATGAAAAGGTTGTAAAACATTTGAATTCCAATCATATCAACATGACTTAAGATCATCACCCTGATGTCTATGATCGCTTGTACACTAGATCATCTTCCTTCATAGAGGTGTTAACAAGATTGAAAAAATTCAACATTAAGTCAGAGGCTAGGTTGTTGAGAGAAAAGAATCCAATTGAGGATCTATGGTAGATGGGGCCTACGTAATATCATTTTTTACTAGGAACATCTTCTAGACCTCCTCCCATGCATCCACAAGTAGAGACATAACAACCCAAATCAAAACTTGTACAAAGGGTAGAAGAAAAAAGTCATGAGGAGAGGAGACCTAGTAAGGTGGCATTTTCTACAGCTCAACCTGAAGAACTAGAGTCACAAGTTGAATAAATTGACATAATTGCATTGGATTTTGAGAAGATAGTAAAGGATGCCTTAAAATCACTAGCTAGTGCTTATGAATTAGATGAAGAAGAAGCACAAATGGAAGAACCTCAATCCTACATTGAGGAGAAAAAAAAGCAAGAAAAGGGAAAGGAAGTATCTTTGGACTTAGTTCTTATTGCAACCCAATCCAAAAGGAAAGTTGAGCTGACTCTAGTTCAAGTAGGAGGAAATAATCCAAAGTTGACTTTCACTCAACCTTGGAGTGAAATCAACTTTTTCAGTGAAGACAATCCAATTTATGGCTCTTCCATTTTAGAATACTTCATATATGGAAAGTTGTAAAAGGTTCCAATCATGCACCACCATTGGGTTATTACAAAGTCTATTAACATCCATGTGCATCATGAACTCAAGGCTTGGATTGTTACCATTCAATAGTAGGAAAAGGAAAGATGCATGGCTACCCTTAGAAGGTCAAGTGGGACATATATGGATGCTCTTAGAACTTATGGAGCACAAGTTGAGATCCCTACTCCTCAAGTGATAAAAAAATCAGTGGGAGTTTGGTTCAACCTAGAAATGGATAGCATGGAGAGAGTAATTGAGAATAAATCCATTGTTGAAGGTGAATAGTTCACCTTTCATAGGATTGAACCTTTTGTTGGTCTAATTCTAATGGTAGGGAAAAATCTAAGACAAGATAGGATGTTTAAGAAGAAGATCCTCAAAGTGGCCCAAACTCAAAGTGATCAGTTGCAAATAATGATTAAGGGAATATTATAAGAAAAAAAGAATTTGAAAGAGTATGTTATCTTATCGATTCATGAGGACAGATTCAATAAGTTTGAGGACACCATGGTTGACCTATTTGACTCTTTAAAGGTAGTCAGAACCAAACAAAGAGAAATAGAGAATCAAATCTATAAATCAATAGGCTAAGTTGGCCAATGGCAAGCTACAAGTCTTTAATGAAAGACTTGATTAAGGCCTTGTCCAAGAATCAGGTTCCAAATTTTATAACTATTAGTAATACACATTTGAATATTTCCATGGCCATATTGGTTGACAAGATTGAGGCCCTAGACAGCTAGTCTAAAAGAATGAAAGTCATTACTGAAGACTTCAAACAGCTAGAAGATGGAACATTTCATATCTTAGATAGTTTGACAAAGGAGCCCACATCCCTCAGCTCACTAGGTCTCATAACCAATGAAGATTTCAAACATAGGACCTTTTATTTCATGTAAGAAGGAAGAAACTAGGGGCAAAACAAGACAACACATGGTAATAGGAAAGTCATGGGCTTACTCCTATCATCTGAGGAGAAAATGGGAGATGTCAGAGGCATAAAAAAATATATTGAAAAGGTTGAGAAAAATATCAAGGACCTAGTTGATCAATAAGATGAGCTCTTCCTAGAACGTATGGTTAATTTGAAGCTTATTGGCGAGTAGCATCAAAAGGTAGTAGGATTTCTTCATTAGAAGAAGGGGAATTAATCAACACAGGGTCCAAAAAATTAGTTATGAATATTCTTTTGTATTACTTTATAATATTTTTAAAATAGAATATTTCTTTATAAAGTCATGTGCAATTTTTAAAATCACATTGCATATAGGTTAGTTCATTTGGAAAAGTTTAGTGTATTCTATAAACTTTGTAGAAATGATAGTTGTCCTTACACTTGTAATTTGATATGACTCACCATTATACTTCCTTAGCATTCTATAAAAAGAAGTATTACCATTGTAAATAGGAAGGGATTTTTTTGAGATAAAAACTAGTGTAAACTTTGAGTAACTAATGCAAGTAGAGAATTCTAGAAGGATTATCTCATTTTGTTTGTGTGAATTGTTATATGGTTTCTCTCTCAAATGTTTGTTCTAAATTTTAGATTTGAATTGTTCTTGTGAATTCTTGGTGTGTACCTTTGAATTTAGAATTGTTAAATTATGCTAATGTTAGGTTAATTGAAGGTTCCTTAGTTTGCTTCATTTTATTTACTCTACATTTTTAGATATGCATCAGCTATCTACTTAAAGGAGTAAATATTTAAATTAAGCTTAGTTATTATTTGCATTATTTCTTATCTTCCTTACAAATTTGTTTGATATATGTTGTGATTTGATTTTAAGATATTTTACTTCATACATTGGTTTTAAGTACATATCTAGGAAACATTTGAACGTTGTCATGATGTCTAAGATAAAGATCAGTCACATCTTTCTTCTCTGCCTTACCCTTCTTTTTTATTCTTTTTTAACCAACTCACTTTAGATTAAAGCTTCATTATATATTTCCATCTTAGTTTAGCTTTAGAATTAAGATTTAGCATAATTCACCTTAATTAGCATAGATCATCTTCTTATTTACAAAGATTTACAAGCCATGGTGGCTCCTAACCACTAACTAATATAAATATTGTGAAATAGTCATTTGTTCTACCTCTATTCCACCATAGATAATAGGATTATCACAAACTAAAACTCATGCCTTTAATTACTTGAATTCTAAATGAGAAGTGTTTATTAAACACTCTAGGCACCTGTGGTACACATTTAGGCATCAATATGTAGGCTTTGTTGGTGCTAGAAAGAGGGCCTTCTTTGTAGATTTATAGTATCTTTGCTAGTTTTCATGAATTCTATTTAAAGATCACTTTATTATTTGCATATTTGTGTTTATTTTAGCATAATCATGTAAAGGTAGGTGATCTTCATGGTTTCAGACTAGTCTTTGTGCTTATTTAGACAAATATTGACATTATTTGAAAACATATACTAGATTATGGTAAAGATAGCTTTAAAACTGTGAACCCGGTAGATTTGAGGTTAGTAATAGATGTTTTGTTAAAAGATTCTTATATCCTTTGATAAATTAAGTTTTTTTGAGCTTGAAATGTGTAAAGGTTGATCTTAATTACATATTTAGATACATCTTTGAACTGACTTGATTAAAGATTGTCTTCCTTTGTCATCCTTTATATTAATCTTTGAAAAAAATTCTTAATGTGTATTTATATTCATTATTCTCTATAAATATAGAATTGATGCATCATATTCCAAACAAGATTCAAAATTATCAAGCTATAATTACCTATAATATGGACAAGGTGACATTCAAAGACTAGGGAACCTCTGCTTGAGTTAGATGTTCATAGAAGAGCTAGGCAAGACAAAGGTAAGTGCATGCTTTTAAAGTCTTTGTCAACTTAACTAATTTAGGGTGCTCATGTTTTCAACCCCAATCAAGTTATGGCTTGGTTGGGTGGCTCTTCCATCAATGTACCAGGTGTATTACATGACCTTCCCCATAACCCTAAGAAATATTTGCCAATATTTAGTTTTACTAGTATTGTAACTATAGAGGAACATATTAAGTCATTCAAAGTTGCATTAAGATTGCTAAATGTGGTCCATGAGGATGTAGCATGTAGGATATTTCATTTTAATTTTAAATATGTTGCATATGAATGGTCTTTAAATCTCCCTAAAAATTACATTAATAGTTGGGACCACTTTAACAATGTCTTCATTGACCAGTTTGGCAAAATTATTAGTCCTTGTGTCTTATACCAATAATTCACTGTAATTAAAAGGGATGCAAATGAACCTATAAGAGCATTTAATACTAGGTTCCAAAAAATGTATAGCTAGATCATAAACCCTTACAAACTCAATGATGCCTTGGATTTATAAATATATAAAGATGTTTGGATCCCATGACCTCTATTTTAATAAAGAGGGTTATTAGACCTATGAATACTCTTGCCTTGGCCTATTCTGAAGCAGTGATCATCAATGATCAGATGTAACCCCAAGATAAAATGGCTTACTTTATTCCCAATGTCAACCCACATTTTCCTACCTTGAATGTCTTCCCAAATAACAATTAGAACATACCTGCTCTAAACTAAATCCCAACTTTAAACTAATTACCTTTAAGTCATGTTCATCCTACTCAGAACTTAGGATTCTTGAACACTATTACACATAGATTTAATCCAAGTGATAAAAAAGAATTAGTAACAACCACTGGTACTAATAACAATTAGGTTCATAACTCTAAGGAACTAAAAATGAAAATGACTCTATCTTAAGGATGGTCCAAAATTTAAGCACTAATTTTCTTCAACCTCAGAAACAAGTTGGTAATACTGGAGAGAGCTCGGGTAGGAACTTTTCTTTTCAAAGGTTCAATAAGCCTAATAATAGGTTCCATAATGATAGTAACAATAACAATAATAATAATGACTCATTTATTAACAAGAAAACAATGGATATAAATATTATTGATATTGTTTTACTTGATTATTATAGAGTACATTGCACTTCTAGACATGGTGAGATAGATTGCATTTAATTCTATAAATTTTTTGAGGAATTTCAAGAAGAGTTGCATATGTTTGAAGTGGTTCATAATAAATATAATGATGTAAGTACATCAAGATGTAAATCTACTGACCAAGACTTCATGGTAGAGACATTTGACTTCCATTTCCAAGAAGATAATGAATTTGATGATATTCCTAAAGAAGTTCATGCTTTCTAGTAGTTCCTGAAGAAGACTTGCCCTTTAAGGAAAAGGGAGCAGAAGCAACCCCTGACTACTTCAACACCTCCAAACAACTTCAATACTCCTCTGGAAACTAATTTAGATAATAACCTAGAGCCCCTAAATGGAAGTACTTCTAAACATAGTACTAATGCATTTAATTCTTCCAATAAAATTGGGCATAATATTTTAGAGGACATGAATAAAATTAAGTTTAACATTACATTGCATGTGTTGATGCAGATCATTGAGCAAAGAGACTTGTTATTAGAATCCTTATCTAAAAATCCTGGTAGGCCACCCAAAATTGACAATGCCAATGTTGCTAGGTATAAAGCTAAGATAGAATACCCACCTTTCTTGCCTAGTGTCAGAATGTTCGGTAAAAATTTACATAATTCCTTATTAGATTTTGGTGCATCCACAAACATCATGCTAACAGGTTTGTAAACAACTTAACTTGACTCCTATTAAATTTTATAGAGATGTTACTCAGTTAGATAAGTCTAGAATCAAAGTAATTATGGAATTATTAAATGTTCATATGCAACTTGCCTCTGAGCCAAGGATCTAGCAATTTATTGAAATCTAGGTGATGGACATACCTGGCACTTATGGGATACTATTAAGTAAAGAGTGGACAAAGACCTTAAATGGATATATTTCCACAAACTATTCTCATTTTTTATTTCTATGTAAAGGAGTTCTAAATCATATTAGAGTGGAAAGAGAACCTCAGATGATGCACATGATCACAAAATATAATGCTATGAATGAAAGGGTTAACATGTTAGACTCTGATGAGACCAACATGATGGATTCTAAATTAGGAGTCTATGCTCTCGAGACTTATAAGGTATGTAATCCTAAGACTTTTCATGCTTTGCATAGAATTTATAAATTACATTTTGATGGTGTTAGGTGTAAGTTTGGGTCTGGAGTAGGAGTTGTTATTACTAATCCTATTGGTAAGGAACTAAAACCTACTTATAGACTTCAGTTTCCTTGTACTAATAATCTTGTGGAGTATGAAACTTTGATTCTAAAATTGCAATTTGCCATTAGGCATAAGGTTAAAGAGCTCTTGGTTCATGGTGACTTAGAACTTGTAGTCAATCAAGTGAGGAGTAAATATCAGTGTAAATTATCATATCTCAAGAGATATAAGTTCAGAGTTTGGGATTTGCTAGAATATTTTGATGCTTTCAATATTGTTTCCATCCCTAGGGAGGAGAATAATGCTACTGATGATCTTGCCTCAGTTGTATCCAATCTTATGCTAAACCATGACTCTCAAAAATTTAGTGTTGAGCTAGTTTCATGACCTTTGATCCCAGATAATGTAAACCATCTACAATTTTTAATCATGACCAATAGATCTAGATTTTATGACCAACTTAGGAGTATTTGAGGCCCATGTCATAGATGAGGATAATGAGAATACTCTTTAAGAAGATGGTAGATATGATAACAAAGTCATTCGGCTAAATGAAAACAAAATTCCAAAAGGCATGATTGCCTTGGAGAGGTTATTTGATTAGGATAAGCTAGCTAAGAACACTAGGATTCCCAAGGTGAGTTGGAAGGATTACAAGGCATTTTATCTTAGACATAAACATCAATCTTAGCTAGTTAATATTAGAATAACATGTACGATCATTGAAGATAGAAAATCCAAAGACTTGATGTTGAAATATAAGGACATAATAGCATGGCCCTATGATGACTTGAATATTTTTGATCCAAGAGTCATCACCCATACCATACCCTTGAAGAAAAACTACAAACTTTTTAGATAAAAATAGAGACCTATCAACCCTATTTTAGAGCCTATGATTTTTAAGAAAGTCAAAAAGTTTTTATATTCCAAGATTATATTTCCCATTAGGCACTCTATCTAGGTCGCTAATTTGGTGCCAATTATGAAAAAGAAAGGTAAAATAAGACTATGTATTGATTTTAGGAATCTAAATAAGTCATCTAAAAAAGACAAGTATCCTTTTCCTTCCTTAGACCAAGTTATACAAAGTGTTTTTGGTTTTGATATTATGTCCTTTCTTGATGTGTTTTCAAGGTATAACCAAGTATTGGTGAATCAGGAAGACAGGATGAATACTACTTTTACTACCAAATGGGGCATGTTTACATACAAGAGGATTCCATTCGAACTGATTAATGTAGGGGAAACATTCCAAAGGCCCATAGATAATGCTTTCCAAGGTATGATACGTAAATGCATTATTATATACATCGATGATTTGAATATTTTTAAAAAAAATAGATAGGACCACATCATGCATTTATAGTAGGTATTTGAAAGGTGTAGAAGGTATGGGATTTCCCTCAACCCAGAGAAGAGTATTTTATGTTTTATTGAGGAAAATTTGTTAGGCCATATCATTACTGAGGATGGAATCTCTATAGATCCAAATATAGTAGATGTCATATCAAAGATAGAGCCTCCTAATAGTAGGAAAGAACTAAAATGATTCTTTGGCAAAATTAACTTTGTAAGAAAGTTTATTTTTGGTTTTGTAGAAAATGTCAAGCCTCTGAATGATATGTTGAAGAAAGATGTCAAAATCACTTGGATTGAAGAAGACAAGAAGGCATTTAAGGACCTCAAAGAGGCAATTGGACAAGCTCTAGTCCTGATAAATCTATATTTCTCCAAGGATTTTCACCTTTACTCTTTTGTTGTTAATCATACTATTACTATAGTTTTAACTCAAAAAATTGATGGATGTGACCATCCAATTTATTTCATTAGCACAAAATTTTAAAATGTTGATTTGAATTATTCTTTAATTAAAAAACAAGCATGTGCATTAGTTAAGGTAGTGAATAAATTTAGGCATTACATTCTTAAGAATATGGTGCATGCAATCCTACCTGACCCTACCATAAAACTCATGTTGAGTCAAAATTAATTATGATAAAGGAGAGGTAAGTGGATGTCTTTTCTTCAAGAATATGACATTGATATGAAGATCATAAAATAGGTAAGGTGCCAAGGTTTGATTCAAATGATTGTCAATGCTAACCCCAATCTAAGTGTCATGTAGGTTGTACAACAAAGTTTTTAGTCTAATGATTGGTATTATCATATTATCCACCTACTAATAAATGGCACTTGTCCTATAGGGTTAACTAAGGAGAAAATAAGATCCCTAAGACTCAAGGCATCCCACTACCTAATTAAAGATGGAGTGTTGTATAGAAAAACTTCAAAGGCATTTACTTGAGGTGTGTATCCAGAGAAGAAGCAGTTGAGATCATGAGCACTTTTCATGAGAAGTTGGGAAGTGGACATACATCTAAAAGGAAAACAACTCAAAAAATCCTTAGAGCTAGTTACTATTGGCACACAATATGTAAGGATGCCCATAAGCATGTAATACAATGCCATTAATGTCAAATTTTTAGTACAAAGGATCCTAAGGCAACCATGCCACTGCAACCAATTATGGTAGATAAACCTTTTGCCAGTGGGGACTAGATTTTATGGGGATAATAAAGCCAAATTCATCAAAAGGTCACAAATACATTCTATCTACTACTAACCACTGTGCCAGATGGAATGAGGTAGTGGCCACTAAATAGTGTACAATTGAAGAAGTGATCATTTTTTTAGAGGAAAACATATGCACCAAATTTGGAACATCGATCTCTCTAGTATGTGATAATCGATCATATTTTATATCTATTGAGATTATTGAATGGGCATATGATAATGGTATCACTCTCAAATTCTCATCCAACCATTATCCTCAAGGTAATAACATATTTGAATCAACCAATAAGAACTTGATGAAAGCAATAAAGAAGTCTAGAACAAACAAGCCTAGAACTTGGCATAAGATACTAAAATATGCCCTATGGGTAGATAGAATAGGGTCAAGCAAGATCTCAAGGCATCACCCTACCTACTGGTATATGGATAATAACCCATATTCCCCATTACACTCAAGCTACCAACATACTGGTTCATGTAAGAGTACAAGGAGGATGATCAAGAATTAGCAAGTTCAAGATTGTTAGACATTGTTCAGATGGAAGATGTTAGAGAAGAGGCTTTTTCCAACTTTATCAAACACCAAACCATGGTGAAAATATGGTTTGATAAACAATCAAATATAAATGTGTTTAGGTAAGGAGACTTAGTTCTTTTCTAGGACAAGGCATCTGAGCCTAAGGATAAAAATGGGAAGTTCACTCCTTTGTGGATAGGTCCCTATCATATTTTTGAGACACTTAGAAACAACACATTCAAATTGAAAGAGCTATAAGGATCAGAGTTCACATTATCCACCAATGGGTAGTACGTCAATTGTTACTTTTCTACTTCTCCCCCTAGGGTCTTCATGGAGTAAACTATAAGAATGGTTAGAGTTAGTGTAGGTAGGTGAGATTAGTTTCTTTCTATTCTTCCCTTATTATCCCTTGTTTGTACATATGTTTTTATATAGTTGTTTGATTTTCCTTTGCTTTCTATTTTGTGTGTTTTTTTATTTGTTCCTTATTTCTAATAAGTCCTTTGGGATAGTCCTCAACTCAGAGTTCATTCTAATTTCTCAAAAACTCAACATTTTAGGAATATAGGTATGAATCTTAAGCAAATATTGGTCATAGATCTAAAATATGAGCTTAATGATATAATTTATAGAAATTGGTAAGGACCAATAGATAAGTTAACTATTCCATAAGATCTTAAGCATTTTTTGACCTGAGCTCAATTTTAAGGAGAATTTCACATATGGGATGAAATCTTAACTTATTGGAACACCATCATGTTTTCACTTAACAAACATCCTTGCCTAGGATAAAGGTTACAACCAAAGTTAATTACTTGAATATCAAAAATTTGACCAAATACCTAAACTTGGCTATCCTAGTTCCCAACCTTTGCTAGAAAGCCCTAAAATGACCTTAAAATATAAAAAATAAGATCTTATTGCAAATTCAAAAGTTTTTTCAAGAAAAGGTGATTTTGGTAATGTCCATCGAGTTCTAGACACCCGATTGGTAGTGAAGCAAGGCCTTGAGTGAGCCCAAAGGCATCTCTATCAGGACTATGGATGTTTGGTTGGCAGTAGACCAATGCCCAAGCCATCATGAACTAAAACATGATCCTTAATGGATATCTAAATGTGCTAAAAATCAATGCTAATGGTTAAAGACATGAAACTTAGAAGTTGTTCCCTAAATCCCATATCAAATAGTAAATGGAATCAAAGTACACACAGAGAATGGCTATGTTTTGATGTTTGATCTTAATTTTGTAGGTATGAGGCTTATTTTGACCATAAATTGATCTTGATAAGGTTACTAATCAAGGAGAATAGATAATTTAGTTGTTGGTTTGAACCAGAGTCTCTAAATTCTAACATTTTTCTATGTTTCCCCTCAAAGTTGCCATATTTTGAGGTCAACATACCCCTAGTTCTAAAAATTGGGGACCCTTGTGTTAAAATTATGCAAATTTAAACTTTAAAATTGAAAATTCACTTGATCAGAGTGTCATTAATATGTTTTCACATTATCTATATTTGAATATCATCCACACCTTCACTTGGGTTGGTTTATTTTTGCTCATGGCTCTAGTTTAATCCTACCTAATATTACTAACAGTGGATCTTCTTATTCCAAGTTGTAGCTTCTAGAAACCCTCCTTCATGAAACCCTAGTGTAGGTTCTTTTAGACCAAATCCAAAAATTGGTGAGAAGAATTTATGTGGGAACACTCTAAAAATACCATGGACTTAATTTGAATTGTTATACTAAGGCTTGGGTGTGTTTTTAAACACAACTAAACCTTAGCCTAAAAACTATATACTTGGTCTCTTCATGTCTCGAACCCTTCATTCCCTTTTTCTTTTAGCATGGTCTAACTTTAATGTTTGCAGGGTCCTTTTATTATGTCCCTAGCTTGATCCAAATTTATGTTTACATTACCCCTCTTGTCATAAACTTAGACTAATATCTTAGTCCTAAGGCCCCGTTCATGTTTATTAACATAAACAAAGACCTTAGTCCTAATAATTTAACCTAAGTCCTTTTATGTTTTTGAGTCCTAATTTAAGTCATGTGCTTCTTGGTAGGATTAATAACCCATGTTCATGTGGATAAGGTCGATTAGGTGGAGTGAGATAAGCCTAATCTGCCTAAGACCTTAGCCCATGTGACCAATCCCACTCGATCACTTAGATCATGATCAATGGCCTGCTTTTGAGTGGAAGCCAATGATAAATGGAGCAAGATCATCATGGATCGAATTGGGTTCCTTTTCACTATAATGTAAATTTAGGTTAATTTTGACCCTAAGGTTTTTATTATATTTATCAATACAATAAAACCTTAGGATAAAACTTATGTTATGACTTTAATTATTCAAAGAGTCTTCATATTATTATGTTTTAAAGACTTATGTTATTCTTTGGTCTAAGTTCTAAATGGTCCTGAGCTCACTTAATTTTTCATGACCGTAAGATCCAATCATGTTCCACTTCCTAGATTGTAATTAATGACTTGTGTTTACTCGAGTGAGATCAATTGAATGATGTGTATCGATTCAAAGTTCCTTTGGGACCCACTATGTTTCATGGGATTTAAATTTGACATTCTCATGACCATCAATTGATGTTCATGAGACCATCATTGATGTATGTGAGACCATCAAAGTTTAGTCCCTATGATTAATTATGTGAGATTAAATTTGACATTTTCATAACTATCAATTGATGTTTGTAGGGTCATCATTGGCATATGTGAGGTCATTAAATTTTAGCTCAGAAACCAATATCACTTGTATGAATGAACAGGTTTGATCTCCATGCTGTAGGATCAATGGAGTCTCATTTAGAAAATAAACATGCTTAATATTTTGTACTTCAATGTTAAAATATATCTTTTATTTAGCTTTTGACCTATCATAGATTAACTGGATCTATTTAAAGCCATGTTTTGACCTGAGATCCTTCTAACTAAGTTTAAATTTGTGCGGAAGCAATTGTGAACAGCATAGACTTTGCTTAAATAGGATTTAGTCATGTTTTTTAAACATTTAACAAAACCTTAGTCCAAAACCTTATGCTTGGTCCATATATGTTTCATGATCTTCTAGTCTATTTTATTGGCTTGATCTAATCAATGCAAGGACTTTTTCTATAAAAAGTATCTTAGAGCTTTTACCTTAAATTTTTGTCATATTTATTAATATGCTAAAACCTTAGGTCAAAAACCTTACATTAAATCCTTTTTATTATTTGGGGTCCCTTTTTTAATATGATCTAAACCTAGCTTAAATATTTTAGCTTAAGGTTCATTTCATGTCTATTAACATGAAATAAAACCATAGTCTAAAGTATTTAGGCTAAGTTATTTACATATCCTAACCCTAATTTAAATTGATGCATTTTTCAAGATCTATGACTCATGTTCATGTAGACAAGATTGATCTGGTGAAGTGAGGTTGAGTCAATATTTCAATAGTTACTCCAAGATGGAAAGAAGGTGATAAGTGTCATGGTCACGACCAAAGAACAACAATCAGTCAATAGTGGTCCATCCCATAGATCGTAATCAATGGCCCACATCCAACTCAAAAAATTTAATAGAATGGAGTGAGATGGGGATAGACTTTTCAACAAAGCTTAGGAGACCCCTGGTAATGGAAATTATACATAACCTTAGAAAACATAGTAAATGTAGCCAATGGCATACAACTCTTATGATCAAGATCAATGATTCATGTTTATCCATGTAGAATGATACCATGGAGTGAGATAAAGCTATTGATTTTAATGGAAATGATCATGTTTTCAAACATTGATGAATAATCTACCATAAAAAGTGTCATGTAGATGCCATATAAATGCCACATGGGTAGAAAGCAACAAAACTAGAGATTTCATGGTCTTGAAAAAGGAAAGGTATAAATGCCAAGGTCTAAATCAAATATAAAACACAAACTCACTCAAGTATAAAAGCCATCACAATTAAAGTTCAAAACAGACTTGTAGAAGAGCCTTATCATATCCAAAGCCCTAATTTGATCCCAAATTAACCAAAACCAAGCCTGAGAGAGTCAAATTACCATCTGAACAAGTGCAAACTAATCCACAGGTGAACTATAGACTAATAGTGAGTAATTTTTGTAAACTCACAGTCATGGTGGCTTGGAAAAAACATAGAGATGACATAAAACTCTAGGGAGAGTCTTTACAGATACCAAATTTGATGATGTAGCCTTAAACACCAAAGATAACAACTAGTCAAATATTTTTTAGACCATTGAGGAGTTATCAGCCATTATAAGAGAGGATGAAAAGGTTACATCAATCAGCTAGAGATATTATGACATAGTTGCCATTCAAATGATGAGTCTCCTCTATGCGATGGCAAACCTAGAGTTACTACATTGCATAAATGTTATTGCTCCTATTTTTAAGGACTATAAAATTGATCAAGATATGATAGTACATGAACATAGTTTTAAAATGGTTTATTATGTCTCCCCTTTTGCCTTCAAAAACTACTAAAAGCTACCCAAGCCTCAGGTGGATTTACCCATAATTAGAGAATGACTTAAAAACTATCCTTACCCCATGGTTGTATTCAGGAACCCAAGTAATCTCTGACCTTAGTGGAAGGATCCCAATCACCCAATTTAGGGTTGGTATTAGGATGATTATGACATTGTTGAATAGATTATTTGGAAGCCCCTCCACCACCTATGTCAATAAATATGGGTCCTTTTTATGTATTTTTTAGTTGAGAAGGGCCTTACTACCCCCCTTGGAGAGATGATCAATATTTTCTTGATATAACAATTTTTTGTAATAAAGAATAAAACTAGCAACCATTTCTATATGATGTTTTATCTTTTGGATGCCTTGCTAGCCACTACCAAAACCCCCAACATAAAAAAATGGTCACCTAATGGGAGACAAATAGTCTCCCACTATTATTCTAAATTTCATATATTCAAATACAAGGACCATATTAAGTTCATATGTGACTACGCACACCCAATCTTGGTTGAGGCTATTATAGGGATCTCAATGATTAGGGTCAACCCTTTGATCAAAAAGTATGTTGAGTTAAGTGGGGATATTTGGCTATATCTAGATTGTATTATAATATAGATAGAGGTAACTCTAAGTCAACCCCTTAGGTTACCATTCCATGTACCCACAAAGCTGGCAGAGTAAGAAGTGGCATACCAGCTATTCCATGGCATAGATGGTGTATGCAAAAGAAAAAGGAAGGGACTAATCCACTCCTTTCCCTTAACCATTATTAGGACTATGTTTTAGAATTGGGACCATGTAGAGACTATCTCTAAGTATAAGACCTCCTTCAATCTATAGATTTATGAAATGAGACAATGGGACCCCAATGAAAAGGTTGAAAAAAATTTGAAGGCTAAGAAAATCAACATGAATTATGATCATCACCCTGGTGTCTATGATCTCTTGTACACTAGAGCATCCTCCTTCACAGAGGTGTTAATAAGATTTAAAAAAATCAACATTAAGCTAGAGGCTAGGTTATTGAGAAAGAAGAAACCAATTGAGGATCTATAGTAGATGAGGCCCAAATAATATCATTTACTACCAGGACCATCTTCTAGACCTCATCCTATGCACCCACAGGTAGAGACACAACTTGAAACACAAGTTACATAAAGGTTAGAAGAAAATAGACCTAAGGAGAGGAGACATGGTGAGGTGGCATTTTCTTCATCTCAGCCTGAAGAACCAGAGTCACAAGTTGAAGAAATTGACATAATTACATTAGATCCTGAGGAGATAATAGAGGATGCCTTAAAAGCACTAGCTAGTTTTTATGAATCAGATGAAGTAGAAGCACAAATTAAAGGACCTTAGTCCCAAACTGATGAGGAAACAAAGGAAGAAAAGGGAAAGGAATTAGCTTTGGACTTAGTTCATGTTGCAACCTAACCCAAAAGGAAAGTTGAGCGAGCTCTAGTTCAAATAGGAGGCAAGAAGGAAAAGTTGACTTCCACTCAACCTTTGAGTGAAATCAACCTTTTCAATGGAGACAATCTAATTTATGGCCCTTCCATTCTATAATACTTTATATATGGAAAGTTTCAAAATGTTTCAACTATGCACCACCATTGGGTTATTACAAAGTCTATTAACATCCATGTGCATGATGAACTCAAGCCTTAGATTATGACATTGCAATAACCAGAAAAGGAAAGATGCATGGCTACCCTTGGAGGGTCAAATGGGACATAAATGGATGCTCCTAGAACTTCAAGTGGATCACAAGTTGAGATCCCTACTCCTCAAGTGATAGAAACATCAGTGGGAGTTCAATTCAGCCTAGAAATGGCTAACATGGAGAGAGTAATTGATAATAAATCCATGGTTGAAGGTGAATAGTTCACCTTTCAAAATATTGACCCTTTTGTTAGTATAACTCTAGTGGTATGGAAAAATCCAAGACAAGATAGGATGTTTGAGGAGAAGATCCTTGAAGTGTCCCAGGCTCAAAGTGATCAGTTGCAAACAATGATCAAGGGCATATTATAATAAAATAAGAATTTGAAAGATTTTATTATCTTATCAAATAATGAGGATAGATTCAAGAAGTTTGAAGACACCATGGCTGACATGTTCAACTCTTCAAATGTAGTCAGAACTAGACAAAGAGAAATAGATAAGTAAATCTCTAAATCAATAGGCTAAGTTGGGGAATGGCAAGCTACAAGTCTTTAGGTGAAATAATTGACTAAGGCCTTGTCTAAGAATTAGATTCCAAATTTTATAATATCATCAAGGCACATTTGAATATGGCCATGGCCATATTGGTTAAAAAGATTGAGGCCCTGAATAGTTGGTCCAAAAGAATTAAAGACCTTGTCCAAGACTTCAAGTAGCTAGAAGATGGAACATCTCATATCTTAGATAGCTTGATAAAGGATCCCATAGCCCTCAATTCACTATGTCTCATAACTAATGAATATTTCAAACATAGGACATTTCAATTCATGTAAGAAGTAAGAAACTAGGGGAAAAACCAAATAGCAGATGGCAATAGTAAAGTCATGGGATTACTCCTATCATCTGAGGAGAAAATGGGAGATGTTAGAGGAATAAAACAAGCTATTGAGAAGGTTGAGAAAAATCTTAAGGACCTAGCTAATCATGAAGATGAGCTCTTCTTAGAACCTATGATTAATTTGAAGCTTATTAGTGAAAAACATCAGAAGGTAGTAGGATTTCTTCAAAAGAAGAAGGGGACTTCATTAACACAGGGTCCATAAAGTTAGTTAGGAATATTACTTTATAGCAATTTTTAATATTTTGAAAATAGAATATTTCTTTGTAAAGGCATGTGCAATTTGTAAAATTACATTTCCTATAGGTCAGTTCATTTGGAAAAGTATATTGTATTCTAGAAACTTTGTAGAAAGGATAGTTGTCCTTACACTTGTACACTTGTAATTTGATATGACTGACTGGTATTATACCTTAGCATTCTATAAAAGGGAGCATTACCATTGTAAAGAGGGAAGGAGTTTTTGGAGCTAAAAACTAGTGTATTTCAGCAATTAATGCAAGAAGAGAATTCTGAAAGGATTGTCTCATTTTGTTTGTGTGAATTATTATATGGCTTCTCTCTCAATTGTTTGTTCTGAATTTTAGATTTAAATTGTTCTTATGAATTATTGGTATGTACTTTTTAATTCATAATTTTTAACTTATGCTAATGCTAGGTTAATTTAAGGTTCCTTAGTTTGCTTCATTTTATTTTCTTTATATTTGTAGATGCACATTAGCTATCTGCTTAAAGGAGTAAATATTTAAAGTAAGCTTAGTTATTATTTGTATTATTTCTTATCTTCCTTAGAAGTTCACCTAATATGTTGTGATTCGAGTTGAATTTGTTTTACTTCATACATTGGTTTTAAGTGCATACCTAGGAAACATTTGAACTTTGTCATGATGTCTAAGATAAAGATCAGTCACATCTTTCTTCTCTACCCTACCCTTATTTTTTCTTATTTTTTAACCAATTCACTTTAGATTAAATCTTCATTGTATATGTCCATATTATTTTAGCTTTAGACTTAGTATTGAGCATAATTCACCTTAATTAGCATAGGTCATATTCTTATTTACAAAGTTTATAGGCCATGATGGCTCCCAACCACCAACTAACATAAATATTGTGAAACAATCATTTGTTCTACCTCTATTCCACCATAGATAATAGGATTATCACAAACTACAACTCATGCTCTAAATTCTTTGAATTATAAAATGAGAAGGGTTTCTTAAACACTCTGGGCACTTATGGTACACATTTAGGCATCAATATAGTCTTCATTTAAGGTTCACAATTCATGTCTAATTTAATTTCAACCCTTGTTCGATAATACAAATTTTGACATAATAAGTATAATTTGTATCAACCACAATCTAATGGATAAATTGAGGTTACCAATAGGGATTAGGATAACATCTTTATTTAAACAATAGTTATACACCATCTTAACTAGGCAAAACATGTTTTGGAGGTTGTATGATTTTAAGTCCCACCTAGGTTCAAATCTCTAAAAAGGCATATGAGGATAGTTGTGGTCATGGTTTATATTATCAAGGCCATTAATGGTTGTTAGTTATTTTTTAGACTAGTGATGGCCATTGTTAGTATTCTCGGGTTGGTTGTGACCATTGTTGGTATACCTAGTATATGTTGTAGATGATCACTTGGGGATCTAGGCCCCTGATTATGTCCCAAACCAGTTCATAACTCTAATCAAAAGTGAATATCTATAAAAAAACATGAAAGTTTCAACCAGGAAATTGGGCATTAATTTTTAATTCCAAATAGAAAAACCACAAAGGGAAACTTTAAAACACATGGTTAGGCCCTTATGAGATCAAAAAGGTGTTTGATAATGGATCAATCAAGCTATGCACAATTGATCTACTTAGATTCTCCTTGATGTTCAATGGTCATCATCTCAAGTTATATAAGAAACCTTTTTTCAAAGAATAATTCATTTAAAATATCATAACATAGAAAATGCCTCGCATGAACATAGATCTCAATCACATACTAGATGGGCATAGTGGTCCAACTACTGATCAGTTGAAAGAGTTTATTAAATCATGGACAAAACACTTCAGCCCAAGATCTCTAGTGTAGTAACATCACATGTAGCAATTTTGGTTAGAAAACCATCTTGTTAGCTAGCCAAAACTACATACAATGTCCCTAAGTTGAAAACTAGCTTGATGGCCACTCAAGAGTAAAAGTCAAAAAAAAAAATGCATAGGTGGAAAATCAAATTTGTTACCACCTATGTAGGAAAAATAGAAATAAAATTCATATGATTAAGAGAATCTACAACCTCTTAGATGATATAGGTCCACTTTCCATTGTTTTAGGTAAATTTTGACATATAACATCTGCACCTGCAACTTCCTATGTTTTAAAAATCTACTTTAAGTTACTACAATCACCCCTATATTGACTTGCAACATTGATAGGATTATTTTTAATAGGCTAGATCTTCATTATAATTTTAAGATCCAAAATTTTCTCATATCATATTATCTCATAGGGTGGAATAATTATAGTATTTGTTTCTATTTTAATAAGATGGATATTTCACAATTGTTGCAGGTCCCCAAAATGAATCTATAGCCATTACTTCCTATTTCATTTCTATAAAATATCCATCTCCAACAATAACTTGCAACCTTTCACCCCCAACTCTTTATTCCTAAAAACATGAACGCATTGATTGCCTTGAGGGTATTATATAATCTCATGATTTATTTGGTATATAAGGGATTCATCAATTCAAAAGCTGGTAATTCCTCTTCAAGCTAAATATTCCCACACAAAAATTTGCATGGCATTAGTGAAGCATTATATCCTTTCTTGATCATTCCAAGGAAAAATTCACCAAGGAAAATTACTTTTTGAGATCTCAACTATCTTACATTACTCCATTTCACACACTTGATGGCTCATATCATAATGTTTCAAGGTGACACCTTCATCCATCTACAATTGAGACATCATTAGTAAACCAACACTTTAAACTAGGTAATTATGTTAGAAATTTATAAAATATATATTTTTATTTTTATTCATTTTATTTTATCTCTTTATTATTGATATGGCATGAATCTTATGAGTTACATCCTAAAATTTCACTATCCCATGATTATTGTACCTTTGTTCACCCATGTCATCCTAATTACATGTATTTTCATTGCACCCTGCATCATGTTCCATATCATTACTTCCTCATGTACCCCATTATGACTTTGGCTTCAAACTACATTTCCTTCTCATCTTATTGGTTGTATGTACCCCTATTGTCACATATATTTCACTTGAGGGAAAGTGAACCCATAAAGTTGATGGGGATAATCAAGGACATCTAGCACATTTGGTCATTTGAGGGTAAGTTGATTAACAATTCACACATAATATATCAATTAAAAAGGGTGATAAACAATCAAAATGGCATGAGTGCACTGGTAGATAGCTTGAAATCCGTTACTGAGTGATTATCACACCTCCTAAAACCAAAAATATAATCCTTAGTGAAGGGTATGTATTATTTTTGAACTAGAAAGAGGTATGGGGAGTGACAAGAAACCACTAAGCAAGACATACATCATAAAAATGGGAGGAGACATAAATATAATGGAATCTAAGGATCATACAGTACTAAGGAACTATGCAAGAATGGTGACTATATTTGAAAATTTAGGGTGGATGGTTTTTATTGAAAGACTTACAAGTTATGGCCTAAATATAGTCCAAGGTTTTGCTCACACCTTATGAAATGACAAAGATAATGTCAAGGGAATTGAAATGGTTTTAATGGAGTCATTAATATTTGAAGCAACTGGCCTATCTCCCATAGGATAATAATGGATTGATCACCATGTAGCCTCTGATGCCAAATAAATGTTCTCCAAATGAGGAAAAATACTTTATTTTTATGCCAAAGGTACACAGAGATTATCTCTCCCTCCTCCTTGGTACCAAGTAACCATTTTTATAACTAAATATTTCACTTGTGAGGGTAGGTTATTTTTAGTATACACCCATCATTTGAATCTCCTAAGCCACCTAAGTCATAGGCATATTGTGAATGTCCTCAATTATTTCCTAAATTTCTTTAAGGATGGATAAGGAATACCAAAAAGGAAAGCCTATGGCATTAGCTCACCATTGTTTGATTACATTGATAGTAAAGTGAGTTTTGGACAACAATAGACCTAACATTACTTGGTCAAACTTTGTTTTAATGCTTCATCTTGCACCATAGGATATTGCTCAGTCTAAGGCACCTAAAATGGCCAAACTTGTAGCACCTCCTCCCCCTGCCAAAAATAAAAATACCTTTGAGGCTTCATCTACCATACCTAGGAGACACTCCCATAAATTAAGACCCAAAAGAATAATGGTAGTTCAATATTATTCTAAGGAAATGATGATTGGCATCTCTTTATAAGAAGAAATTTTTAAAGAAGAGGGTTTGAGTGTTAGTGAAGAAGAAACTAGTGGGAGCTCATGGTTAGAGGAATAAATAGAGGAGGATCCTACAGCCAAAAAATAAATTTAAGAATAATAATAAAGGGAAAAGTTTGTGGTATCAGAATAAAAATAAAAAACCCATGTCCCTCATAGCCTAGAATTGAATGACCATGAAAAACACACTAGCATAAGTGGCATAATAAAATTAAGAAAGAAGAAATCAAGAAAGAGAACCTACAATAATTGAAACATAAGAACCTGAAGCAATTGAACCACAAGAACCTATAGTGATTAAACCACAATAACTTTAAAAAATTAAACCATAATAACCTACATCAAATTAACCTCATACCTCTATAGAAATGATTCTTGAAGAACCTACAGCTAATAGATCTAAGCAACCTATATCCATTATTCATGAGGAATATGTAGCTTCCAATTTCATAAAGGGATGGATGGTCTCTATTAAATAACTAGGTATGCCAAAAGGACCTACTGAGACCCATGTAAATTGTGTTTCTAGTAAAAGACACTAAGATATTATTGAGGCATTTAAATTAATCTAGTTCATGACTTATAAGGGTAAATATAAAAGTATATTCCTATTGATAAAGGAAAATAATGCCTTGAAATAAAAAAATAGGTAGAAAAGGATAAGGAATTGAGAAAGAAATGACTATTGTTGGTTTTTTTTTGGTCCCTAGGGTCTGTGAACTATCTATGAAAATGTTATAGTGTACAATAAGTGAACAATAAGAGAATATGAAATGAGAGTTTTTAAAGTAGACAAAATGTTATCTTCCTCATTAGGCAATGGGGGATGAACCCCTTGTGACTTTAGAAAGATGTGTGCCTATATAATTTCTTATTTTTATTCTAAACACTCATGGTCTAATTTTTTTCACAAGAGATGTGAAAAACATTTAAGTTGTGGGGTATGATGAGACCTAAAAATGGCCTCATCAATGTATAAAATCCATTCCTAAAAGGTTCCTTTTTTGTCACATTTTCCATCTCTAAGACTCATATTATACTAATGTGCATATATATATATATATATATATATATATATATATATATCCACTAAATTAATGATAGAGGCTTAATATATTTATGCACAATAATCGTATACCATAACTCCCATAAGAAAATAGACTCTGCAAACTCTAGCAGCCAAAGCTTTGCCAAAAAAATGAATATTTTTTAATCCCCATCCCCCTTCTTCATTTGGATTAAATAAGGAAGACGGGGGATGAATAAGGAAGAAGGGGGATGGGAATTTAAAATATTCATTTTCTTTGCAAAGTTTTGGCTGCTAGAGTTGCAGAGACTATTTTCTTAGGGTAGTTCTGGTAGATGGTTATCATGCATAAATATATTGAGTTTCCATCATTAATTTAGTGGATTCATAATCCAACTAAATTGGCCACAAATGACTCTATCATTTGGAATTCAGTGATTCAAAGATTTCCTCTCATTGGCAACTAGTTAGCTTGGCAAATTAGGAATGAAACAAAATTCAAGATTTGGGTCAATCCATGGTGGGGAGTGGAAATTCATATAAGCTTTTGGTACACATTATTTTTTAGCTACATGATTTTAGTTTTGTTATCTACCATAATTATATGATCCTTCCATGACCTCTATATGGCATCAAGTCTAGTTTAAGGCTCATCAATTAGGTTATGAAGGTAGATATATTGAAAGTTGGGGTTAATACATGGATATTTTGATCAAAAGTCATGAGAGGATTAGAGCAGAACTTGTTTGGACTAAAAATTAAATGAAGGGGGAATATACCTCAAAATTTAGATACAAATCCATGTTCTCTTCTGATGGAAATGGTAATTAGCTATGGTGATGGAAAGTTATTTGTAAGGTTAATTCTCCTTAAAAAATGTGAACCTTCATGTGGTTGGCTCTTAATAATAAAATTTTAACTTGGGATACCTTATTGAGAAGAGGATGGTCGGGGTCACGTATATGTTCATTATGATGAATTGTTTTAGAAACTATGGATCATTTACTCATTGATGGTCCTTAAACCCAAGTTATGTGGGATGAAATAGATGTTTTAGTAGGAAACCAAGGTCTTGGAATGGGGATACACTTATTGAATGTTTGAATAATTGGTTTGATTATAAGGAATTAAATAAATTTAGATATTTACCATTTTTTATGGCATAAGCATGTGGTTGGCATGGAATTCTAATGTTTCTATTAGTTTATGTATCCCTAATTTCCAATCCTCTATTAAGATCTGAAGTGTTTTTGAAGGTCTAAATTTTTTGAAGAAATTGAAGGTCCCAAACAAATTTCTAAGGTAATGATTTATTTTTTTAAGCCCTAGGGGTATTTTTATGGGGAAATTCAATGTACTTTAGTTTATTATGGTGTGGGTGGAGTTATATATATCAGTAACAACATTTTTTTCATTTCAAAGTGGTGTTGGGTCGTAGGACTAATAATTATATGGAATTGCTTGCACTAAATTTTCTCTTCAAGATTGTTTGGGATAACAATATTGATAGGTTGCAATTGATGGGTGACCCAATGGTTGTTATCAATTAGATGTTGAAGTTGAATAGAATGGAGATTATTTTCTTAACTCTGATCTTCAAATAAGTGAACCAAATGGATGGAGTTTTCACTAATGTTTCTTATAAATATGTTTAGTATTGTGAACTAAATATTTTGGCCAATGAGTTATCCAAAGAGGGATTGTCATTGTTGTTAGGATAGTGGGTGAAGATGGATACTAAGGACGGTATCCCACAGTGTTCTCTCACATGTATTATCTTTGATCCTTAGGATTGTTCCTCTTATTGGAAAGAGGTTATTATAATTTCTTTGCTCCACTTTGAGGGTTGATCTTCTAGTTGTGTTTATTTTTTTATTCATCCTTGCATTATGGTCTTGTTATTAGTTTTGGTTCATTTATTTGGCACTTGGGGGTTATTTTCTCAATTTTTTAATTCAATGCTTCATGCATTTACATGATGTAATTTTTTTAATGAATAAAATTAATTATTTTTTCTTTGTAATATATATATATATATATATATATATATATATATATGCAAATTAATCTTGAGTTTAGTATGTTATTTCTAAGTTTCCTACTGTAATTTAATGGTTCTATAATGGTTTAATATTTTCATGGCTAAGTGAAATAGAAAATATATGTGTTTTATATGTTTAGCACCCACATCCAATCTATTAGATGAACATGTAGACATTGGTTAGGTAGACTTTGGAGCCATAAAGTAGCTATAAAAACTAGGAACCACCCATAGAAACTAGCCAAGGGAACCCACAAAAACTAGTTGGGACCACCCACAGCGACTGTTGTAAGTGGACATTTTCCAGAACATCATAGAATCTTTAACTATAATTTCTAAATTATTTTCCATCTCATCTAATGAATTGAAAAAATCATAAAATGTGACAATAATTTGTTATAATGATATGAGGACTTTAATGGATATTGTCTTCTTTGTTATGACTGTATGTCCATTCGGTTTTAGCCATTATAACATGTTTCTTGTCTTGGTCTAACAACTATAACATTTGAGATCTTATGGTTGTAACATATCATGATTTTTTTTAGATAATAAGGACCTACTTCCCCTATATAAGGAGAGGATTTTTAAGGTAATATCTAGTGTAGAAAAGATAGAGAGTGAGTAAGAATTAAATAGAGTTGTTGTAATCCATTATACTTTGTCATATTAATCATTCTATTATTACAAATTTGATCAATGTAATTGAGGTTATTTGAGATAAATTAATCATAATCAAGGAATGGATATAAGCACAATTCTAACATAAGAGGTCCCACTCATAAGGATTTATTATGACAATCCCATCTATTAGTTAGATCTTTCAATTATATTGTGTGTTTCTATACCAACTTTGTGTATGCACCTTTTATGTTTATATAATTGATTCCATTACAAGTAGTTTGTTCTTATGTATGCAATTCCAAACTCATATCCCATACCTCTCAAACCTATATCTTCTAACCTGATCATGATCTTTGATGAGGAGGAGATCAGACAAGTGATCAAATCAGAAGAATTCTTCTCAGCCAAAGGTCTCATCTGTAGATTCATGGATTACTGGCCAAAACTTCAAGAGATGCATGCCTAGATCTTAAAGCATTGGCAACCCCTCCTATCAGGTACTCTTGATATTTACCCTTATGTAAAAAGTTTTTTTTATTATTGTCTTCCACAATATTTAATACACGAAAGATATTCAAAATGATTTCTCATGTTTGAATCACCACCCCCTTATCATCAAACCATGTTCCCCTACCTTCAAACCCCTCACAAAACCACTTAATGAAAAACCCATTTGGGTTAATTTGCCCCATTTTCCTCTCTATTTTTGGATTGAATCTAGTCTAAAGGCTATTGGTAATTCATTGGGTGATTACCTGCAAATGCATCTTGATACTGATCATGTTTATCACACTACTTTTGCCAAAATTTTAGTGAATATTGACACCTCCAAGAACTTGCTTGAAAATATCACTTTACAAGTTAGGGACCACTCTTGGTCGCAACCCCTAGACTATTAAGGTTTATTATTTCATTATTGTAGTTGATTTAATATAGGCCACTTAACCAAAAATTTCATTTCCCTCAAGAAAAAAAATAAGGAATCCTCTTGGTGGAAAGACTATAACATTAACTTTCTACAAGTGGATGTTGAAGAAGGCACAAATGGTTTTGACAACAAGTCTCCTTTGGAAGATCATGAACCCTCTATTCTCAATGAGGACCTTAGAATTCCTCAATCTAAAAATGTTTTATTGAAATACCTAATCTCTCCAAGGAAATCCATGAGCATGGTAGTCCCCTCCACACTAGTCTCCTCTTATGATAAATCCTTAGGCTTGGAATTATCTAGGGTATAAACTTATGATGACCCAATAATGGAAGACAAATATCAGTGTTTTGTTGTTGTAAAAGATAACAAAGGCTAGAAAAAGGTTTAGAAAAAGAAAAAAGGTACTAAATCAATGTTACATCCTTCCTGTATGACCCTACACTCAGGGGGAATTCGGGCAGAAACTAATGGTTCAGAGGGTCTTAGAACAAAGCCACATAAGATAGTTGTTGAAGGTAGAAAGAAAGTATAATATCACTATTAATTCACATAAAATGGTTAGGTAGAACCACTATTTGTTTTATCTTCTTTGTTGTTTTGGCACGTTGTTGTTGTGCTTGCCCCATTGCCACTAGTAAAGGCATTTTTTTTGTGCATAAATGATACATCTTTCTCTCCTTTGTATTATTTTTCTAGGATCTTCAAAACTTATGACATTTACCATATCAAATAAAAAATTTGTTCTTATGTGTGATTGGGAAGCTTCCAAATTAATCTAACTTAATAAATCAATTCTAGCCAATTTACAATTCTATAATTATGTCATTCATTTCTTGAAAATGTGTTTATTTTTTACCATTTACATTCTTGAAAAGTGTGTTTCCCTATATGCAACCAGTATTACCTTATATTTTTGAAGACTTTAGTCTTATATATAATGTTGATACCTTACTATAGTATACAGATCCTAGGATGATAATTTAATTAAGGAACATCATCAATAAACTAAGTGGACGCCCCTCTAGAGTACATTTATCAAATTTTATGTGCCACCATGTCAATTTTAATTGGTGGTTTGATTTTTCTTATTAGTGTGCAAAAATATCCTATGTAGATTTATTTAAAGTGAACCCACCCAGGGCATGAAAGTATTTAAGAGCGTATAGCTTTCCAATAAAATTTCAAGATAGTGCACAATAAACCTACATAGTCATATTTATAGCTCCATCCTTCCATAATATCATAACAACAATCAACTATGATCATTCTTTGTCCCTTTGTACTTAATTTTCATAGCCTATTTTTTATCACTTCGTCTTGTTAATATTACTTAGCTAATTAGATAGATTTAAATTTTAGATTTTCATAGACATCTTATTTTATTTATTCATTACATTTTTTTATTCCTTACATTATATAAAATTAAAATTAGGGTAAACACTATGACAAAGCACCATAATGCCTCTATAGTTATTGTATTGGATAGGTTTTTGAAGATTATTATAATAGTTGCATGCAATAATATCATCACAATGTAACACATTGTATGAAACTTATTTGGTCATTTTTTGGTTCACTTTTGACAACCTTCATCCATTATATATGATTATGGCCTAGGGTTTTTTAGACTCTTTTGGAATGTCTTGCGGGAGATGATAGATCTTGTACAAGGTAAATAAGTTACAAATTTATACATTTCTAACCAACTTATATACAATCTCAAGCATTTCTATACTCCTATGAGTGTAACTCACCAATTACTCGTATGGGAGATGCACTACTCCAAAACCATTGGGATAACTCAGTGTTACAAAAACACTAGTAAAGCTTCAAAAACACTTATATTGGATTAAATAAGAACATTGAGAACCACATCAAGCCTTTCATTCTTTTTTATATCACTGGACCCACAAACAAGAATCTATGGCTAACATAACTTGGTTAGTACATCCAAACCTTGGGAATCTAGCAACATGGATTTTATGTTGAGACTATTTATGAGAAAATACCATAATGGCTTTATGTTTGTTCTAGTGGATATGTTTTTTACTACCAACTTATTCAATCATTTTTGGGTTCACTTTTGACTACCGCTATCCATTGTATATGATCATGGCCTGAGGTTTTATATTCACCTTTGGCATGTCTTGTGGGAGATGTTGGATATATAACTAAACCAGTCTATAACATGATATCATAGATAAAAGGGAATTTTGAGATGTCATTAATGTAAATAAAGACCTCAATAAATAGTAACCTTGTGTATTTTAGAACCTTTGGGGATTATTAGTTTCATGAAAACATTTTCCAACTTTATAAGATAATATGAAAAATCATAATAATTATCTTTGCTTTTATCTTCAAGGGCATATATAAGAGTCTTACACTTGGGAGAAATAATATTTGTTTTTATCTTCAAGGTCAAATATAAGAGTCTTGCACTTGGAGAGAGGTGAGGTAAGGGTGGAATTGATATGCACCATGGGGCTCAAGATGGTGGTGTCGAGGACAACCCAAAGACTTAGCTAGTAAATTATTCAATTATAAAACATGTCATAGTATATAACCATAATAGTAAGTTCTTATAAATTTGAATCCATGAGATTGGAAGACTATTGTTACTTTTATTTAATGAAAAAAATAATAAATAATGCATATGCATAAAATGTGCATCAAGGTTGAGATTGAGGATTCCCATTATCAGAATGGGGGAACACTTTCTAACTAATTTTTCCTAGATTGAAATATGAAAAAATGACCATTTGTTGCTTCTTTTCCCCTTGGGGTTGAACAGTTTACAATATACCATTACAAAAAATCAATTTACAAAAGAGGATGGTTATAAAAATGTTGAAATTTTACAACAAATGAAATTTCACCTTATATTAAATATGCATTTTGTCTTTTAGATGCATGGTATGCTAACGTGTGTGATAGCATGTCATGAGCTCTAAAAGTTACATTTGGTGTGGCATAAATTATCTATTTGGCCATTATGTTTTTTAAAAATTTTAAGTGTTGTTTGATATGTTTATTGGCTTTGTGTAAGCACAAAAGGATTTGTGGATGGCCCAAATTGGTTTAATGGTGTGAAATGTAATTAAAGTGCACAAGGTGCACAAGTAATTCAAGATAAGAGAATGGAATAGCATGGTTACATTCAAATCAATCACCCCTTCTTTCCCCATCATATCTTCAATTAACTACAAAAAGTAAACTTGAAGCTACCAAAAGTTGTACCATTTAGTTTGATCAACTATTGTCCTGCCTCATCCACATTAAATACTAGATGTGTGCCTTCATGCGTGAATGTAATTGTGAATTAAACATTTTTTTCCTTTTGCACTTACCAAAAACATTTAGGATCCAAGTCTAAAGGATGTTGATATTTGGTTGGCTCAATGGAAGGAGGAAAATGTGGCTTAAGCAATTCTACATTGAATACTTGATGAAGACCCAAATATTATGGATGCTTAAGGAAAAATTATTTCTCTAAATGTGCACTTAGTATAGTGTAAGGACCATAACACATAGTTTTAATCTCCCTACGTAGACCCTTAATGCTTTCTGTTGGAAGATGCAACCAAAATTTATTACTAACCTTGAGTCCATGTGACGTGCAACATGCATCATGGAACTTGTTATACTTTTATTGGTGTGAGAGTATCTATTAAACCTTCTAGTGAAAATATTGGATATGTTACAAAATTATTTTTCCTTTGCCCACTTTCTTTTTCTATGTGCACCATTTTGTACTAAATGACAGGGAGTGGGATATTTCTAGAGGTGTAACTAGATAGAACCTAAGATGTGTGGAATGAATTATGGCCCATAAAACTATTAAGAAACATGTTTTAGGCATGCTAAATTAATCATAAGTTATCATCACATGTGTGGGTGTGTGTTAGTATACATGCATAACAAATGGACTAGTGTGTGGTTAAAAACTTAGGTTTGCCTATCTCTCTAAATATGGCTATAATGATTTCATGTAAGAAGAGGATTAGAGTGTAAGGCATTGTGCCCAGCTTCTTCAACCATGTTTGGATTTAATTTTGACTACCTTCATCCATTCTATATGATCATGGCCTAAGGTGACTGGCAAACCTCAATTTTAGTCAACACCATATAATTTCCTAAGTCCCCCCTACATTATAATTTGAAGTAATATTTATCATACACCGAATTATATTTTGAAGATCCTCCTAATTCCAACACAAATATTTCAAACAACAAGGATAATAAATGAGAAAATAAAAACTCAAGAAGTTTGTACTTCAAAAACTAGGAGCCAAATTACCAGGGATAATGATAGGAATAAATATACCAACTAAAATTTGTAAAGATATAAACCAAAGAATAAATTATATTAAAAAAAATAGGCTAACCAAATTTCTTTACTCGTAAGCTCGAAAGATATAAATCTAAAAATCCCATAAGAGATGAAATTTTGTGGTGATAAAATTAACCAATTTTTTTAACAACCTAATCCCTAAGACAAAAAATATTCTACCTCTCATTATATATCTTTGGATTTGCATACTATTGATCCTTATATATCCCAAGATTCACACATTATCGATCCTAATAAATATTTGGAGCCACAACCAGTGAATTTTAATTCACTCCCAATAGACTTTATTTCAAATATGGACATGCACAAATTAGATGGAAAGGACCCGCTTATATGGATTGACCAAATGGATCGAATATTTTGCATTGCACCAAGTCTCATGCTTTAAAAAAGTCCCAAAAACACCTCTATATTTAGAACCTAGTCTATTTATTTGGCATTGTTGCTTTTGTAGTCAAAAGAGAAAGAAGATTGTCACATGGTCAAATTACTCAAAGGAGTTAGTGGTGCACTATAGTAATGGCCTAGTAGACAACTACTTCAGCCAATTAGCCAATATGAGACAAACATGGATAGTCAAGGATTGTATTCAACAATTCCAAACCCTTATTTTGTGAGTGGAGGATGTTCCACAGTATTTTAAAGGACTTATTTTGAGGATGGTTGAAGGATCATATACATCATGAGGTAACATTATTTGACCCAACCTCCTTATTTGGTCCTATTCATTTAATAAAAAGAGTAGGAAAAAATGCCCACTAGGGAATATGCATTCACTAGCTACAAAGATTGTGTCACTCTAACACATTCCTTCCCTTAGCCAACAAGATTGATGCCTTAGAAAATAGAAGGAAAAAAAATTATTTTTCTTTCATTTTGATATTAAATGTAATAAATGACATAAATGTGAGAAGAAACTAGTATGAATTGAAGCAACAACCAAATAGGAGTTGAAAGAGACACCAGAGTAAACATCAGAGGATCCACAACCAACCATCACCTACCATGATCTATCATGGATTAGTGCATTGTAACCCTCAAGGTAGTAGGATTTATGAAGAACCAAAGGGTGATAGTGCTAACTTATTATTGGAATACTCACAATTTCATCGACTCTAAGTTGGTTTACATGTTTAAACTCATATGTCTTTTCAACTCCAAAATTGGAATTCATGATTGTTGATGGGAGTATAGTCATTTGTTTGGAAAAATGTCACATTATCAATTTTTTAATGTGGGATTATTTCTTGGATAACCCAATAATTTTCATTCTTATCGGTGGGGCAAATATAGTTTTGAGAGTCCAATGCATTACTATTTTGGGCATAATGTAGATGAACTTAGAATAACTCTTGATGTAATTTTGATCAAAGAGAAAGACATTAGAATTAATGGTATTAAAAACAAAGGCACAAAATATGGTAAGCTCCCATCACATATAAAAGTTACTCAAAAAAGTATCTCCAATATTTGTGACATAATTATTTTCAATAGAAGCCCATCAATCACAAGCATCAACACAATCACATCTTCACACTATCATTGAAAATAACTACATCATATTTGTAGACATGAAAAAGGGAATTCCACCCATAATATATCATGATTATGACATTTAGATTGTATTAGGTAGTCAACCACTCAACATCATACCTTAAAGGTACTTGTTTATCCATAAAATTAAATGGTTAAAAAGATGGAATTACTTTTCACAATCAAAATGCATATTCTTATCTAGTACTAATGGTTCATAAGAATAAAAATAATTGTCTCATGTGTATAGAATATAAATAACTAAATAAACTCACCATTAAATAAATGTGCCTTGTTCCAATAATTGATTATTTGTTTGATGAGTTGTGTGGAGTTAGTTTCTTACCAAACTATATCTTTATTCAAGTTATCATCAAATCATAATCATGGATTAAGATATTCCCAAAATTTCTTAACCAATGAATTGATAATAAAACCCATGTAAAGAAGATATGTAACTACATGTCTAATAAGTTCACTTGTCTTACCTTTTTATCTCATAGGTGTTCCTTTTTTAATTTAGAATATTTTATGAACATTTTATGCTTCTATAATATTTTGTCTTTGGTGAAGTATCCATCACAAACCTACCTAATAATCAACATAAATTCCCACTCAAATTTTAAGGTAGGACTACTTGACATCTTCCCTATAATGGTAGGTTCAGAAGGTTGTGAATATAAAAAAATGGCTAGGGAAGAATAAGTGACTTAAATGATTTTCCTTATTTGTATTGTTGGATGAAGTCTTACCCATGAAAGGTCATCCTAACTCATCCTTGTGCATAAAAAATGCCAAAACTTGGTAGGACACATTAGAGATAACTCCAAACTAAACTCCAAATTATTGTTCAAGTTCTCAAGGTAACCCATGAGGGAAATTACATCTAGTTTATAAGGTCAATAATGATAGATAAGGGAAATAATAGGAAAAATTGAATCATATAAATTTTTCACCCTATGTGCTCCCTATTCTAACAAGTTTATCTATTAAATGTCATTGTCTTTTATGAGTCTAAAAGGAAAACTCAACAGTGTGATAAAAAGTGGGTTATGTAATGTAAGGCAATGTATGACATTACTTTTGATTATAGAGAAGAAACAAGCTCAACAAGCTCTACACTCTTCAACATGTATAAACAAAATGCATAATTACTAATATCCAAAAAAAGTGTATAATAAAAAGCATTTGGGATTGAACTTTTAAGCTCCCCTTCGATTTTATTGTAATCTAATTATCTAGTATAATCATTAAGCCTCCATCAGCGATAGATAATGAGGATGGACATTTTCATTAGGGGCATGGTAGAGCCTATCCCCATGAACTTTAGTTCTTTGGTGGGTTTCATATAGTTTTTTCAACTTACATCTATCAATAAGCAAGTTGATTAAAGGTTTACATGTCCATCCTTCATAATCACAATTGTATTTGTGTTTGATCCTAAATAGGGGTTTTATCCTAAAAGGGTTGTCTACACTTAGGCTTGTCAGGATGCATTTCTTGAACATAATTCTAAAATATTTATATTGTTTATTTTTTTGCTTTTTTTTAATGTCTTTGTTATCTCTAAGCACATAAACTTTCCCTATATGTAAAAACTTAATTTCTTAAAAAGAATTTCAAAAGATGGCTTACATTGTATATATCCAAGGTTGGTCTAAAATCACATTATAAAAAATGTCTATTCAAGGCATGTTCTCTAGGTAAGTCTCTAGATACCTCTTATGTTCCTTGCAATTGATGGACATGATGAAAACCACACCTCTTAGATTCTCAACCATCCAGGTAGAGGCCTTATAGTAGATTGGCCTAGGTTGTTTTGGTTTATTAGGTTGTTTGTTATTGGATTTAGTGTTTCTTGTGAAATTTTTGATGTGAAATGTATAATTCCTTTGTTCAATTTCCAAATTTAAAGGGGAAGAAGAGAGATGAAGATGGAGGGAAGGGAGAAAGTAAAGGCAAACATTTGGAATTAGTATCAAGAATGCCATAGGGTGTTGCCAATGAAGTCCAGGACCCAAAAGATGACATCATATCATTAGAGCACAATTCATTACTAATAATTTAATGTATAATATGTGCTATACAATTGACAAGTAGTTTTGCATCATGTTGTTTTTCTCTTTCCTATCTTTTTTTTCTTTCAGAGGCACATCTTCTAATTATGTTTTGATTTTACTTTCATAGGTAGTGTGGATAGAGATTTTGGAGGTCGCTTAAAATAATTGACCATAAAATTAATCATACATGTTTGATGCAGGGTTAACATCCACATTCAAATCTCATTTATACTCACCATTCCCAACTATTACTAAATGTTTGAGGTAATTTTTCCACTAGTTATTTCTAGCATAGAGCTTTCTCAGTGCTTTCATGCAATAACGTATATTTACATTTTATTCATATCAATCTCAAAATATTATTTTGAAACCTCCTCAAGAATTGAAATCATTATTATCAATTTTCATCTTGTGGAAAACTTCTTAGGGTTTCTTAGTGTGGCCCAAAATGAAACCTGTTATTTTTCCAAAGCTCTCCAAGAATTTTTTTGAAATATGCATTTATTTTATCCATTTCTTAGACATTTTTCCCCACTCAAGGATTGCATCATAAATATTTTTGACCTAACACCAAAGGAGATAAAACAAGTAAAAAATAATAATATCGACTAAATGGAAAAATCTAGAGCAATGCAATCAATGTTATGCAAGGACATGTCCCCTAGATTTTGTTTACATCTTGAACATTTAAAGGACTTGAAAGGGACATCCCCATTTTATTTTTTATTTTTTAATAAAATTTTGTTGTTTACTTTAGAAAAAATAATGTTTTACCATTAACCAAGACTAATATCAATAAAGATTGTAATAATCTGCACCGAATAACTTACAAAAAATATATTAACAATATTTACCCTCTTGGTAAGGAGAATTATGGTCAATGTTGAATCCCCATTTCCATCTATATACAATGTTTTTCAAGATTAAACCAAGGAATGTGCCCACCTGCACTCTTATTTTGAAGGTCTTGAATTGCTTAGAGCATGACCAATATCATTAAACTCTCCACTAGAAAAGCACTCACAAATAATACTTTGCACTATTAAGCCTCATATATAAATGTTCCTTAAGTGTTACACAAGACATATCCCCTATATTTTAGTGACACCCCAAATTTTTCAAGGATTTGGGCACTTAGAAATTTTCAACATTGAAATAGGAAACCATGTAGGGAGTTGTGATCAACAAGCAACTTTATGTATCAACCTAAGCATAGGAGAGAAGGAAAATAGTGGATAGGGAGAAGAGGATCAAGGGTGATGAAAAAATGGATGGTCAAACTATTGTGAAAACCACTAGGGTAGTGGGCACCCAAAGTATCCCAATGGTAGAGGAAGGCCCAATCATTAGGGTTCATGACAAAGAGATAAAAGAAGAAAAATCACATATTAGATAATGTGCCTTGATCTAAAAATTTATAGAGTATTGGCCTAGCATGATAGATCTCCAAAAGTGGTTGGGGAAGAATTAGAGTACCAAATATATGAATCAAGGAAATCTTCTCTCTTAAGGGTTTTTTCAAGTCAATTTTAACTCTGCAAAGCAAAGAGATGATATTTTTAAAATCGGCCCATGGTTCTTGTGGTAGGTTAGACTGTATATGAGACTATGAGACCTTGGGAGGAGGGACTCAATCCAAAGACAAATTAATTAACCTTAGTCTTTGTCTGGTCCCCATTGTATGGCCTCCCATTTGAATTATGGAAGGATGATATTTTTAAATAAGTGAGAAATCAAATGGGAAAGTACATTTGCATGGAAAAATAAATAGAAGTGGGGTTTTTGGTAGTTTATGCAAGGATATGTGTTAAAATGGATTTGTCCAAGCCAATTCCCTTAGAAATAAAATCCAAATCCAAAGAATGGTCACAAGATTTATATTATGAAAATGTCCCTTTCAGATATAGAAATTGTCATTCTTATGGGCATTTTGTAAGGTATTGCCTTGATCAAAATCCAATCCAAGAATAGGACAGGGAAGGGTTCAGGGAGTCAAAAAAGAATCATGGGGGTGAGGGGGGGAAGGGCAAGGTGAACAAAAAAATGTGGAAGCTAAAGGAAATAGACACGACAAACAAGTTTAGTATTTTTTAGTCACTCCTTGAAGGGGAAGTAAATTTTGAGGAGAATAATACCTCTTTGGTCAAGAAACACTCCTTGATCAACCTAACATTCAAGACCAAGGGAAAACTTCAAAATATAGACAAAGTCAAAATCCTTCAATAATTCACTAAAGGATTAACATGAAGAATCAGAAAGGGGGAAGATTATGTAAGAAGACTAAGAACCCGATGAATAAGATCAATTAAAAGAAGACTATGGTTTGGAATATTTGTTTAATTCACGGTCAAAAATATTTTAAATCAAGCAGGTATAAACAAAATAGAAATGTAAAAATCAGCTCTAAAGTCAGTTCAATGAGGGAAGAGTATGCCTAAAAGGCCTCCCCTCTCAAATTCAAGGAATATGGAAGCACAAATCAACATTGAGAAAGGTTCAAAAATAAATCTCTGACACATTACCCAAATTGTAGGAGCGAAGATCTAGCTGGTCAAGGGGAAGATTAAAAGGGGGTGGGGAGGGGATGGGGGGCAGAGGGCACGAGGATGGGAATTAGCAAGCTTCAAAATCAAGGAAGAAGAATATTCTAGTTCTAGAGGGGATAAGCCCATCACTCATAACAACAGGGGTTCCAAACCCCCCTTGTGTTAACTCTCTCATGGAATTTGTGAGGGTTCAATGCCCTACATAAGCATATGCTACTAAAACATCTTATTTTAGACTTTAAAACTAGATATATCACTCATTTAGGTAACCAAGATAGAGGCACCTCTTTTTAGCTTAAGTATGAAGGAAATTTAGAGAATTAGTAACTTTGCAGCAAAAAGTACATTAGGCTCTTCAGGGGGGTTAGTTGTTGTCTAACACCCACTTAGTTTTTGGATTTTTGCTAAATGAATGTGTAAATTGGCAAGCAAATAGATTTGATGATAGGGACAAATCAAAGCTTCATTTGTATCAATGTATATGGCCCAAATATAAATCGCAGTTGGAGTCTCTGCTAGATATCATTAGAAAGTCTTAGAATCATATACCTTAATAAAAAATGGATTTTGGGTGGGGAATTCAATACCATCATTTCCCTCATGGAAAAATATGTAATTTCTCTCACAATCTACCATGAACTTTGTTCAATTGATAGAAGAGTTAGTGTTTGATGTAAAGCCAAAAGATGGAATGTACACTTGGTCTAATAGAAGAATAGGAATGCCTTTGTAGCTAAAATATTGGACATGTTTCTTCTAAGTTTATTTTGGTACATCTCGTATTGTTTTTTAATCAAAAGTTATGTTGGTGGTTAGTTTTGTCACTAGCCCATCAACCTCTATCTTCAGTGTCTCCTACCAAAATAAGGCTTTTACATTTGAATTAATGTGGACTAAATAAGACTCCCTAAAAGACAAAATTAAGGAATGGTGGGACTCAAAGTATTTGGGATAAGTATGTACATGATAGCCCAAGAAATGAAGATAGTTAAAAACTATTTAAAATTTTAGAATAGAAAGGAATTTGGGCAGTTAATAACAAAAAAAGTATAATCTTCATAACAAGATTTCTGCTATTGAAAATCTCATATAGTAGAATGGCATGACTAAGGTTTTGAAATCAGAGGAAGAAAAGCTTATGAGGCACTGGAACAAACTTTTTTAATAAGAATAAATACATTAGAAATAAAAATCTAAAGTGAGATAGCTGAAAGAAGGGAATAAAAATATGGATTTTTTCATAGAACAACTGTAATGAGTATAAATTTTAATAAGATCTCCAAAATCAATGCCCCAGTAGTTGAAACTTTCATGGAAATGTGGGAAATCAATTCAAAATCTAAAAGTGTTTACAAATCTCTTCTTTCTAAATTTATACAAGATAGATAGGTTGTTAGAAATGAGATGACGAGCCATATCCCAACACTAATTTATGATGTTGATAATCGCTTCCTCTCTACTTCTATCAGTAATGAATAAGTTAAGTTAGTTGTATTCTCTCTAAAAATAGATAGAGCCCTTGGATCGGATGGATTTCCAACTAGTTCCTTTCAATTCTATTGGGACATTGTTTGGAATGATGTCACTATCGCAATTCAAGAGTCAGGTAGAATGAAGGATATTCTAAAATGGTTAAATTCCACCTTTATTGCCTTAATTCTGAAAAAATAAAGTGCCAGCTACTTTTATTCATATAGGATTATTTTTCTTTGTATGTCATTTACAAGATCATTTCTAAAGTTATGGCCAACACGCTAAAAAATCTCTTGCCCAAAATCATTTCCCCGAACAAGGTGGATTTGTAGTAAGTCAAAAATTATGGATGGAATTGTAATTTCCCATGAACTAATCAATTTTGTTTCTTCTCAAAATCAAATCAATACATTGATCAAATTGGATATAAACAAATCTTTTTTATATAGTTTAGTTGGGACTTTTAGCTCTATATTATGGAGCAATTTGACTTTAATAAAGATAAAGAGAGATTGGGTGTTCAGCGGCAAAAAATCAAAAATGTTTTATTTTTAGATAAACTATGAACCAACATGGTTCTTTGGAGCTTCCAGGGGTCTTAGACAAGGAGATTCACTATCTCCTTATATTTTCATCATAGTTGTAAAAGCCCTTGGTTGGTGGCTTGAAAGGAATATTGGAAGCTAACAATGCTCCTAAGATTTCCCACCTGCAGTTTGTTGATGACATTGGTTTAGCTGGAGCTACAGCCATACCTAAAAGACACATTTAATCAAGCCCTTGACCTTTAATGAAGAATCCTTTACACAAAAGTCAATAAAGAAAAGTTTAAAATCTTTTTCTTTAAGACTTAGGGATGCCCAAACTACCATATGTATAAATTTAGATATAAATCCAAAAAAGTTACCTTACACCTATCTAGGTATCTTTCTCTTTGAAGGGGAAGCACATGGTGGATAAGATCCTCAAGAAGTTGGAAAGCTGAAATGGAAAGTGGCTTTCTTCACATGTAGAATACAACAACTAAAGTCATATCTACAAGGTATGACCATATACATGATGTTAATATTAAAAATCCCTTTCAAAGTTGAAAAATGCATAAGATCCATTCAAATTATATTCTTATGTGGTGAAACTAATGAGGTCAAGAAGTTGCCTTTAATGAAATGGGATCAAGTCATTTTTCCTTACGATTGGGGCAGGTGTGGGTGAGGCAATGGGGTAGGTTAGGTTGGAGCAAGGCATGAGGGGACTAGGGATTTGGATCAACAAGAAAATGAACTATGCCCTAGGAGCTAAGCCAACCTAAAGACGGTATTTTGAACATCAATCCCTCTGGATCAAAATCCTCATAAAGAAATATTTATACAATATGACCCCTGAAAGGATCTTCAGTGTCAATATTCACTTGAAAGGCTTTCATATTTGGAATCTAATGACAAAATAAATAAGCATCTTAAGACCTCATATAAGATGGAATGTGGGAAAAGGTAACAAAACAAAGTTTTGAATTGAAGAATGGATAATCCCTTCTCCACTAAGCAGTTTGACTCAACTAAACAATTTACAAGCTTGGTACACTGATAGAATTGGCATTTATGTCTAGGATAACTTCAATAATAATAGTGATGGGTGGCAAGCCCTGTGAATAACTGATCATCTCCAAGATGAAAAATAATCCCTCTTAGCTATGCTTAGATATTTCCATTTTTCAAAACAAGAAGACGAGTTAATTTGGATGGGGTCTAAGAATGGAAACTATAATGTGAAAGATGGATATAAAGTTCATATTGCTATGGACCTACAAGGCTTTGATCCTTTTCCCTCAAAACAAATCTAGTTCAGGGATGGTCTTCCTAAAATCAAATGCCTTTATTTGGACAACATGCTAGGATAAGATTCTTACTGAGAATAATTTAAGAAAAATAGGATTTCAAGGCCCCTCTTGGTGTATTTTTTGCAAACAAAATGAAGAAGATACTAACCATCTCCTTCTGCATTGTCAATTTTTACATCAAATATGGAACTCTTTGTTTCACAAGTTCAACCTTTCAAATGATCTTCCTCAAAATGTTAAAACCGTAGTCTTTGCTTGGCCATTAAATATCAAATCTCCTCCACCACTACAAATTTGGAAATCCTATCCCAACATTAGTTTGTTGGAATTTATGGCTAAAGAAAACAAATAAATATTTGAAGGGGAAATGAAGGATGAAGAGGATATTTTGACTACCATATTAATGTCAATCAAAGAACTTCTGCTTACATGGCCCTTAAAAAAAAGGGAAAATTGACCTAGAAGATTTTGCATCTTTTAAGCACTGGAAAAGCACTGTTGTTGGGGTTCTTGATAAAAGGGTTGGGAAAATTAGTAGAGGTAGTTAGCATATTAGATAGACCCCCCACAAGGCATAACTATCAATTTAAATTTTGATGGGGTTGTAAAAGGAAATCCTGGATGGGTCAGAGCTAGAGGCATCTTTTGAAATGACAAAGGCTAACCCATTCTTGGCTATAGTGAAGCCTTAGGAAAGTGAACCAACAATTTTGTTGAGGTGAAAGCATTTTGGAGAGGTCCAAAAATTTTCCTAAACAAAAATTGGACTAACTAACATATTGAGGGATATTCAAGAGTCATCTTGGAGGTTGTAAGGAAGGGAAGCATCGCTAGCTAGTAACTCTCTAATGTAATAGAATATTTCAAGATCATCCTAGAAATTTTCAATAATTATGTTTTCATTCACTTCACATGTGAGGATAATCAAGTTGTAAACCATCTTGCCAATGTTGGTGTAGGTCTCAGCTCATAGTGGCAATCCTTGATATTTGTGACCAATCCTCTCCTAGGGTACATGGTTAGAACCTTAGTTGACATGGATATGCACCCCTCAAATGCCAATCATGACGTTAATTATGATTTGGCATAGGGACAGGGGATTTTACACTTATTTATTAATTTTAAGATCCACTAAAAGATTAAGATGGATGGTTGAATTGATTGAGAAGAGACAAATGACACGTGTGGAGAGCCTTAAGGTGTGAACTAGGAATTTGACTCAAGAGAAGTGATTAGTATTGTGTTAGTCCAAAAATACAAACAAATTGATAAAAACACACTAATTAGCATACATCTATAAGCCTAGTTACTAAGGTGAGATTAATAATAAAAATAAATGAAAAGCACAACTAAAAAGTAAAGAAAAACAAGAATCATTTACCTTCCTTCGATACTCCAAATGCTTATTGTAGTGGCTTGCTTGACTTGTACTCATGAAATCTTCATCAAAGGAGGCTTGGCTATCTCCTCTTCTCCTTGGCACCTTGTGGCTTTGGCTTGGCTTGGCTCAATATTTTGACATCATAACTTTGGCATTTGATAGCTCTTGAAATTAATTTGACATGGTAACTTTGCACAAATTAAGATTAAAAATGATATTCATGGCCTTTCTATTTATAGATTTTTAAGAATGACCAGAATCAACCATGACCATCCATCTCAAGATTGAGATGTGTGGTCATGGATTAATTGAATTATGTAATTAAAATCCATAATTTTTCTCATCATGACTTTGGAAGAATGGATATTAATGAGGCATGGGAGGTAATAAAGAGGAATGGGAGACCCATAATCATGATATTTGTGGCATTTATGCCCTACATATATCTTCCTAAGAAATAAGGTCACCTAATGATATAGATATTAAATATTCATTTCTAAAAATAAGATTTCATAGAATTATTAATTAGGCCTTGATTTAGATTAATTGGCTCTTAAACATGATTAAGCACTTTGTGCACAATTACTCAAATTGATCAAATTGTCTTATTATTGGTCTAAAATTTGACTAGATTAGAATTGCAAGTCAATGTCAGATGCATTAGATCTATTATCCCATTTAATATGTTGTTAACACAAGATTAAAAAAATGCACATTTCTTGTACAAGAAATTTGATAAAAAAGTGCAATCCAAAGCACTCAAGTGTAAAATTGACATTTTGACTTGAAATGATTTGATCAAAGTTAATTGGCCCATAAATTGCATTACCTCATTTAATGATACTCTAACCAAAATTGGCACTTGAATATATCAATTTCTACTCATTTAATGTGATTTAATGTTTTTAGGCCTAATTATGCACTTTGGTGGAAATTGGCCAAAAGTTTGGTTGGAGGTTATTGATGGCCAGATTTAGGTGTATATAATTTTCTCATATTTGAAAAGGTGTTGCAAGCTATAATCACAGTAACATCTTCTCAAAAAATTAAAATGTATTGTATGCCTAAAACTACAATGATGATAAACTAACTGTATGATGGTTTTCCCCCTTTAGGAAATAATTGGCACAAGTAGGTCGGTAAATGATCCCTTAATAAGAAGCAAAATGAGGGGACCAAGGAAAGAAAAGATGATGGGGTGAAAACATAATGATTTTGAAAAAATAGTTAAAATCACTGAGAATACAATTGGGATGGTGTACAATGGTTTTTCCAAAGATGGTTATAAGCATTGTACCCTCGATAGTGACAACATGGTATGATAACACAATAATTTTCCTAAAGACGGTTATAATCATTGAGAAAGTGGAGCTGCCCCAATTAAGACAGACAAACAAGATAACAATGTGCCCCTGTATGGATAGAAAAAGTAAAATGATGAGAACACAATAATTTGCCCAAAGGCAGTTATAATCATTGAGAAATGTAGGTGGGATGGTGTACAATGATTTACCCGTATGCCATTATAATCATTGGACCTTGATTATGGAAAACATGATAAAATTAATCGAGTATGATGATAACTTAACACAAAGGGTAATGATGAATTGGAACAACTTACTAGTAGGGAGATGCTCGTCCAAACTAATAAAAGTTAAAATTCTTTCATGGTTAATTACTCTACTTGGGATATGATTGGGATTGAATCGAGATATCGATGCTAAAGAGATGTTGATGCCATCATTACCGAATGGAATTCTTGAAGCTGAAGTTTGTTGTAGCATGTGTCAATGGGCATCATGGTATAACATCATGAGGACTTGCCCGAAATAAGCATGAGGACTGACTCTCATAATCTAATACTTAATAGAAAACAATGCACCAATGATAGAAACCATGATGACAATGTAAACATATGAATATGGATGGATTCAAGTATAAGTGTGGAAAAAAAATTACCCAATAAATACACATAAATTGAATCAAGGAAACAATGTTGAAATCAAATAAACAAACAGACAAACTAACTAAGTAGAGACAAACAAACAAATAAACAATGCAATAGAAACAATATAAACATTGCCCCTAGAAAATAGGAGATAACTTAACAAACAAACAAATTAGAAGAATATAAAAAAAGGAAGGGGGTGGCCGAGTTGTCTTCATATGCACTAGTTGCCTACATAGTTCTATGGATGTAATATTTATTAAAAAACTTCAAGCCAAATGTATTTATCCCAGGGAATGGGAAGAATATGATAACTGATAAAAACAAATAGAATGGATGTAATAGAAGAAGAGGAATGGTCTTGTAAAATGGCAAGTGTGAAAAAAAAGGCCAAAAAATATGGGAAAACTAAGTGACAAGTGGTTTGATTACAACTTAGTAAGGGTTCCCAGAAGCTTTAAGGCAAAGAAGTGGTCAAATGTTTTTAGTTTTTTTTAACAATTTTACAAATATTTTTGCAACTTTTTGAAGTATCTCAACTTGATCAAGAATGATGAGACACTAAATGGTTCAAGCTTGTAAAATGATGAGAGTGTTTGTTGGGGATCAACCAACAATTTGATTACACTTATGAAAGCAATAAACGCAGAATTAAATCAGAATGATAAGTAACTAGAATGATAAATAGCAAACAATGAGAAATACAAGAAACAACCCTGAAAACTTGTATTAAACTCTTTACAGAAGGAATACAATTGAAGAAACTTCTTTCTTCCACACCTCTCTCAGATGTACAAATCTCTCTCTAAATCTCTTTCCCTCAAGAGCTCTCTCTCTCAAGTATAATCAACTCCAACAACCTAGAATGATTCACATATACAATTCTGTACTGTTCAACATTACATTCAATAAGCTAAGAAGATCTATCCTATTATATAATAATTAGGAAACTTGAGCATGCATTTACAACCAATAGTTATGCCTCTTAAACAAGGGCTCTAAAATAGTCTTACTAATAATAGAGATGCAGACTTAAGACTATGACTTAAATCTATCATGCAAACACTCAGTTTTATCCATGAAAATAGCTCTCTGGACGCACAGGTAATTGATGCCAGTTCCTGCCTGTTTGCCTGTGACCGACGTCGGCCGATCCCTGTCGACATCGGCATCTCCCGAACTGATCCTGACCAACGTCGGTCGCTCCTGACCGACGCTGGTGACTGTGTAAACCTGCAACTATCAAATCTGCTCACTTGGTGAAGCTTTTAGCTCCACACCTTAACAATCTCCCACTTGGAGATAAATAGTTGCACCAGTACCTGTACAGCAACATCTTCTAGCTCCTCCATCTTAAACTCAATCATGAAGACCAACAGAAGTTGAATGAAGATTCAACTTCTCCTTTGTAACTGGCTTGGTTAACATATCCACAGGATTCTTGTCTGTATGGATTTTCTCCAGCTTCAACTCACCATCCTCCAAAACCTGTCTTATGAAGTGGTACCTAAGTTGTATATGCTTTGTTCTTGAATGAAAGGCTGAATTCTTAGCCAAATGAATTGCACTTTGACTATCACTTTATAATCTATAACTCTCTTGCTCCTTTCCAAGCTCTTTCATGAACCATGTCATCCATATCATCTCTTTACTAGCCTCTGTGACTGCAATATACTTTGCTTCTGTAGTTGACAAGGCAAAAACCTTTTGCAACTTTGATATCCATCTAATCGCCATTCCACCAACAGTGAAAACATATCCTATGGTGCTCCTCTTTCCATCCAAATCACCTACCATATCTGAATCTACATAACCATGTAGAGAATTATCTGAACCTCCATAGCACAAATGCCTACTGTTGGTTCCTCTCAGATATCTAAGGATCCACTGAACTGATTTTCAGTGTTCCTTTCCTAGATTGGCCATATACTTACTTACAACTCCCACTACTTGGGCAATATCCGGTCTAGTACATACCATTGCATACATTAAACTCCCTACTGCGAAAGAATATGGAACTCTACTCATGTACTCTACCTCATCATGTAAATTAGGACATTATTCTTTACTCAACTTAAAATGTCCAGCCAAATGTGTGCTTACCGATTTTGCATCCTGCATATTGAACCGTTTCAAGACCTTGTTCACATAATCCTCTTGAGACAAAATCAACCTGTGATTTTTCCTATCTCTCTTAATTCTCATGCCAAAGATTTTCTTTGCTGCTCCCAAATCCTTCATGGCAAATGTTTGAGCTAATTTCACCTTAAGCTCAGAGATATCCTACATGTGTGATCCTGCAACCAGCATATCATCTACATACAACAATAGAATAATATATCTACCATTATCTAATCTCTTAAAATACACACAATGGTTAGATTGACACCTACTGTAGCCATGCTCAGTCATAAACCTGTCAAATCTCAAATACCACTGTCTAGGAGCTTGCTTGAGGCCATACAAGCTTTTCTTCAATCTGCACACTAACTTCTCCTTACCTTCGACCTCAAACCCTTCTGGTTGTTCCATATATATTTCCTCATCCAAATCTCCATGAAGAAACGTTGTCTTAAAATCAAGCTACTCAAGATGCAAATCCTCAATAGCAACTAAAGACAGTACAGTTCGTATAGAAGTCATTCTAACAACAAGAGAAAAAATCTTGCCAAAATCAATACCTAGATTTTGTGCAAATCTTTTCACTACCAATTTGGCCTTATATCTCATCTGTCCGTTCTCACCTTCCTTCAATCTGTAGGTCCATCTATTCTTCAGTGTCCTCTTACAAGTTGGAAACTCAACCAAATCCCATGTTTGGTTCTCTCTCAAGAACTTCATTTCCTCAACCATGCCACGCTCCCACTAATTCTTGGACTCCACCTGTATTGCTTCTTGAAAACTCTCTGGTTCTCCACCATGAGTAAGTAATAAATAGAATAATGAAGGGGAATATCAAATTGGAGGTTTACTTACCCTTTCTGACCTCCTGATGGGCATCTGAGACTCATTCACAACACGCTGTCCACCCAAATTCTCTGACAGTGACCGACCTCGATCACTTCCAGGCTTGTAACTGGCCGACGTTGGTTCTGCCTGACTAACGTCAGTTCCTATGCTGCCGACGTCGATCATTGTTTGATCGACATCGGTTTTTGTTCTACTGATGCCGGTTCCTGCTTGGCTGACGTCGGTATCTGTGTTTTCCTTTTTGTGATTAATTTTTCCTGCGAGCTCATTTTGGACCGTCACCTCATCCAATTCTCCATTGCTCTGCCCAGATTGATTCAACTTCTTCAGCTGATCACTATACATCACTTTTTCATTGAAAACAACATCATGGCTCCTAATTATCTTGTTAGTTCTTAGATTCCAAAACCTGAATCTGAAATCATCAGAGCCATAGCCAATAAATATGCACCTCATAGACTTAGCATCCAGCTTCTTTCTATTTTATTTATCAACGTGCACAAAGGCTTCACAACCAAATACTTTGAGAAATGAGAGATCTACTTTTTTACCTGTCCATGCCTCTTCTAGAATTCCACCATCCAGAGCTGTAGAGGGTCCTCTATTAATCAGGTACACTACAGTATCAACAGCTTCTGCCCAAAACTCTAAGGGCAAACCAGCATGTAATCTCATACACCTTGCACGCTCCATGATTATTCTGTTCATCCTTTCAGCAACTCCATTTTGCTGAGGTGTCCTTAGAACCGTTCTTTGCCTACAGATTCTATGCATATAACAATACCAGTTGAACTTATAGCTGCAGAACTCACCACCATTGTCAGATCTCAGGAACTTCAATCTTCTGCTTCTTTCATTCTCAACCATAGCTTTCTAAATCTTAAAAGTCTCAAATACATCAGATTTCTTCTTAATACAATAGACCCATACCTTTCTTGTAGCATCATCTATGAACGAAACATAGTACTATGATCCTCCAATAGAAGCAACCTGAGCCGGTCCCCACACGTCTGTGTGAACAAGCTGCAACTTATGCTTCTTCTTTGTTGACCCAGTCTTGAGAAAACTCACTCTCTTCTGTTTTCCAAAAACACAGTGCTCACAAAAATCCAGATCTATGCTTTTCAAATCTGAAAGCTTGCCTTTTGACTTAAGAATTGACATTCCCTTCTCACTCATGTGGCCAAGCCTTGAGTGCCACAATTTTGCATCCACATCTGAAGTAGATAATACAAAAGGAGAATTGTTAGTAACACAATTACATAAATAGAGAGTACCTACTCTCTTACCTATGGCCATTACAAGTGCACCCTTGGTCACCTTCCAAGATTCAGCTGTGAGAGTTACTGTACAACCCTCATCCCCTAACTTTCTTGCAGAAATCAAATTCCTCTTCAAGCTGGGAACATGCATAACATCTCTCAACACCCATGTGTTGCCATTTTGCATTTTCAACTGCACTTTTCCTTTGCCAATAATTTTACAAGGCTCATCATCCCCTAAATACACTATTCCAAAATCTCCATGGATATAGTTGCTAAAATATTCTCTATTAGGGGTAGCATGAAAAGATGCACCAGAATCTAACACCCAAGATTCTATATTATTATGCAAAGAGAATATTAAAGCATCTTGTGCAATACCTGCAACCTTTGCTTCTTCCTTTCCTTCGTGCTGATTGTCCTCCTTAGGCTTTGACCAGCAATCTCTACTAATGTGCCCTATCTTTCCACAATTCCAGCATTGTGGCTTCCTGCCATTTCTAGATTTGGATCTACCTCTCACCTTTGACTTAGACCTTGATCTCCCTTTCTTGCTCTTCTCTTTTTGCCTTCCCCTGATCTCAAAACTTAAAGCGTTCCCTGATGTTTTCTCTATGATTTTCCTACGAATTTCTTCATTCAAGATCACACTAACAACATCCTCTACTTTTAAAATATTTAAAGCAGATGCAGTATTACTAACTGCCATTACCAAGCTATGCCAGCTTTCAGGCAAAGAACATAATATTAAAAGAGCTTTAATTTCATCATCAAACACAATATTGACTGAACTTAATTGATTTACAATTCCATGGAAATCATTTGGATGATTAGATACAGATCCACCTTCCTGCATACACAAATTAAATAACTGCTTCATAAGATATACTTTATTAAAATCTGAGGGTTTTTCATACAAATTTGCTAAAGTAGTCATCAACTCTACCGTTGTTTTTTCCTATGATAAATTAGATATCACAGTAGATGCCAGACTCAGTCTTATAGACCCCAGAGCCTTTCTATCAAGAACTTCCCATTCTTCATCATCCATGTCTGTGGGCTTCTTTGCAATCCCACCTAACGGTAAGTATAATCTTTTTGATACAGATAATCCTCTATCTGCATTCTCCAATGTTGATAATTTTTGCCATTAAACTTTTCCATTCTCAGTTTACTTTCTTCTGCCATTGCTTCTCCCACTCAAACAGAAATCTCTGCAGAAACTTTGTGAGTATCCTGTAATCAATACACACTACACAGATCTGAACCACCTGTTAGTGAACCTGAGCTCTGATACCACTTGTTGGTATCAAGCTCTAAAACCTGAAACCAAGCTCTGATACCACTTTTTGGGGATCAACCAATAATTTGATTACACTTATGAAAGCAACAAACGTGGAATTAAATCAGAATGATAAGTAACTAGAATGATAAATAGCAAACAATGAGATATACAAGAAACCACCCTGAAAACTTGTATTAAACTCTTTACAAAAGGAATACAATTGAAGAAACTTCTTTCTTCCACACCTCTCTTAGATGTACAGATATCTCTCTAGATCTCTTTCCCTTAAGAGCTCTCTCTCTCAAGTACAATCAACTCCAACAACCTGGAATGATTCACATATATAATTCTGTACTGTTCAACATTACATTCAATAAGCTAAGAAGATCTATCCTATTATATAATTATTGTGAAACTTGAGCATGCATTTACAACCAATAGTTGTGCCTCTTAAACAGGGGCTCTAAAACAGTCTTACTAATAATAGAGATGCGGACTTAAGACTATGACTTAAATCTATCATGCAAACACTCAATTCTGTCCACGGAAATAGCTCTCTGGATGCACAGATAACCGATGTCGGTTCCTTCTTGTTTGCCTGTGACCGACGTCGGCCGATCCCTACCGATGCCGACATCTCTTGAACTGATCCTGACCGACGTCGATCGCTCCTGACCGACGCCGGTGACTGTGTAAACCTGCAACTATCAAATCTGCTCACTTGGTGAAGCTTTTAGCTCCACACCTTAACAGTGTTCAAACTTAGGTTGCTCGTAAAATGATAAGAGCATTCAAACTTGGGTTACTCATAAAATGACAAGAGCATTCAAACTTAGGTTGCTCATAAAATGACAAGAGCATGGCAAGGGGGTGACTGAGCTAACCTCAAGTATCGAGTGTTGCCTACATAGGCCTAGAGTAGGACCTCAAGTCACTGTAGTTATACCTTACAATGGAGGAATTTGACTAGTGTAGCAGTCAATTCAAACAAAATAAGCACAGGTGGTAAAAAAGAATAGTATGGCATATGAAGTGGCAACTTGGTATGTCAAGACTTAATAAACAAATGTTGCTCCTAGTTTGCCCATGGGTGGTTATAATTAAGACATAATGTCATAGTTCAATGGTACTAATTTGACCAAAGGTGGTTATAATTAGTAGCAAGACTAGTGAAAAGAAAAGAATAACAAACAAATGATGCAACTGCCAAAATTTATATCATACTGCTCTAAAATACGATTTTTGTCTAAATTACTTGAAACAACTAATGAAACTGATCAAATTCCTTGATACTGAAAATACATAATGAATGGAAAAAACCAAGGTCAAATGGCTAGGGTTTAGAACATGTCTGATTGATAAAATGGAATGGTAAAATGGATAAGGCTAAGAGGATGGATAAGAATGATATTTGTACAAAGAAGAATAGTGATAAAATGACACCAGTGAAATAGTCTTTACAGATAATACACCTTAGCGTTCAAGCATAGTACCGCTTGAGGTGAATAATATTCATTGGCTCAAGAAGTTCATCTTTATCTGGTGTGGTAAACCTGTATGCTCCTGATCCATAATTTGTAGTAATGATGAAAGGCCCTATCTAGTTTGGTTTGAATTTACCTTTATGCTTCTTCTCAGTCATGGTATTCTTTTGGTTTTCTTTAAGAACAAGATCACCAATTTTAAATTTTTTATATTTGACACATTGATTGTAGTGGCCTTTGAGTCAATTCTGATATTCCTGAAGATTATTGAGCGTTGTTGTGTATTTTTTATCTAGTAGGTCTAGCTCTTGTAGATGAGCTACTCGATAGTCATGATCATCTAGGATATGTTTGAAAGATATGTGTAGTGAAGGTAATTTGACCTCAATGAGAATGATGGCTTCAGTACCATAAACAAGTGAGTATGGAGTGGCTCCTATAGGAGTATGATGATTGTTACGGTATGCCCAAAGGGTAGGGAATATCTATAGGTGCCAATCATGATTGGAATCATTGACAATCTTTTTGAGAATAATGATAATGGTTTTGTTCGATGCTTCGGCCTGGCCATTACCTTGAGGGTAATATGCTATAAAAAAATGTTGTGTGATGTTATATTCGATACATAGCTGGTCTACATCCTTGTTCTTGAATGATCCTCTATTATCAAATATAATGTCAGAGGGGATATCATAATGGTAAATGAGATGGTTGAAAATAAATTTGGAAATTTATTTTTCAATCACATAAGTGAGGGGTATAACTTCAACCCAGTTAGTGAAATATTTTATGGTGGTAAGAATATGTTTATGGTCGTCATATGAAGTGGGATTGATCTTCTCAATGAGGTCAAGTCCCCATGTAAAAAATGGCTATAGTGTCAACATCAGTTTTAGAGTTTGTGTTGGGGCATGAATCAGATTAACATGCCATTGACATTTGCCACACTTATTTACATATGCAGTTGCAGTTGCATCTGCATCCAACATGGGTCAATAATAACCAGTATGTAAGAGCTTTTTGGATAGGATTGCCCTGCTAGAATGAGCTCTACATACTCCTTCATGAATTTCTCTTAACACTAGTGTAGACTCTATATAAGTTAAATAATGAAGCAAAGTTCCATCAAAACTTCAATGGTAAAGGGTGGATCCAAGTAGAGTATAAAGAGTGAAATGATGAATAAAGGCTTTGGTTTGTTTTCGAGATAAGTTAGGTGGTAGAACTTGGTCATGAAGGTAGTTGTAAAGGTATGAGTACCAGATAGAATTAGGACCAACAATATCGCAAATCATTATAACAGTTGAAGGTTCATGAGCTAGTGTGAATAAATTCTCAACAAAGAACTGATATTCTCTAGCTTTATGTGTTTATCAAATCAGAGAACCAATAGTAGCCATGACATCTACAATTTTATTATTAGCCCTTGGTATATGCTCAAATTGAATATTTGCAATTTTTTGCTTTAGTGTATCGATCATAGCCTTATATGGAACTAACTTGTCATCTTTGGTCTGAAAATGGTCTGTGACTTGATTGATGATTAATTAAGAATCACCATAAACCTTTAGATGAGATATATACCATTGTATTACCTATCGAAGTCCTATGATAAGTGTTTCATACTCGACCATATTATTTGTATAAGGAAAACTGATTCTGAATGATTTAGGGATTAGATCCCCCTGTGGTGTAATAAATAAGAGCTCTGTCCCAGATCTATGTGCAGTAAATGAACCATCAAAATATAGCTTTCACTACTACTCTCCAAAAGGTGTGTCAATGACAGTCATCATAGATTTATCAAAAAAATGAAATATGAGTGACTTTGTGTCTGCAAGGGGTGCTTCAACAAGTTGATCTGTAAGGACCTATTTTTTGATTGCCTTCTGATTGACATACTCTATGTCAAACTTACTAAGAAACATGATATATTTAGACATTATACCTTGTAAATTTGTTTTAGATATTAGATACTTGAGTGGATTTACTTTTGAAATGACCATGGTCTTATTATTCAACATGTAATAGCATAGTTTCTGAGTTGTGAAGACCATGGCTAGACAAGCTTTTTCAATAGGTGCATAGTTGTGTTTATATGTGACCAAGATTCAGCTTAAGTAGTATATTGCATGCTCTTTTCTATTGTTATCATGTTGAGCCAAAAGTTCCCCCAAGGCATTGTCGATAGCTGATAGATACAATAAGAACGACCTTCCTGGCATAGAAGGTAATAAAACAGGTGGATTAACTAGATAGTCCTTGAATTGTTGAAAAGTTGTTTGACAGTGGTCATCCCAATAAAATTTAACTCCTTTCTTCAAAGGATGTGTAAATAGATGACACTTGTCTAATAACTGAGAGATGAAGTGTTAGATTGACTGGATCTTACTCTGCAAACTGTGAAGTTACTTCAAATTAGCTGGTGACAGCATCTTGATTATAGCATGGACTTTGGTCGGATCGACTTCAATACCCCTATGAGACACAATGAAGCCAAGTATCTTTCCTAAGGTTACTTGAAACACATATTTTTTTGGATTTAGTCTGACTTTATACTCTTAAAATATTTTAAATATCCTACGTAGCACTACAAGGTGGTCGACCCTAGTTTTGGATTTTCTTAATATATCGTCGACATAGTCTTTAATAATATCATACATCATATCATGAAATATGATAGTCATGGCCCTTTGATGTGTAGTTCCAGCATTCTTAAGACCAAATGGTATTATCTAATAGCAAAATGTTATCCATGGAGTGATGAACACTTGTATATTGGTCTTCTGGTGTTATTATGATCTAGTTGTATCTTGAAAAGCCATCCATGAGTGAAAGCATTTCATAACCTATCATGAAGTCGATGATCATGTTAATATTAGGCAATAAAAAGTCATCCTTAGGACAAGCTTTGTTTATGTCTCAAAAATCAGTGCATATTCTGATTCTTTTTGGCTTTTTGATAACAAGTACAACATTAGATATCCATTCTGAATAGTCAATAGACCGAATACATCTTGCTTCTAAGAGTTTTTCCAACTCTTTTTTTACCAAGACAGCAATGTGAGGATGCGTCTTATGAAATTTTTTTTCACCAATTTGGCATCAAGATTAACCCTAAAATGGTGTAGAACCAAGACGAAATCTAAACTTGGCATGTCAGAATAAACTCATGCAAAGATATCTATAAATTCTCTCAATAGAGCTGTAAAGACTTCATGTTCCTCCTCAGTGAGGGACACACCTAATTTTATCCATTTCATATCTGATGGAGTTCTAATGTTTACCTCTATTATATCTTTGACTATAAGGGTCGAACCATCTTCTAAGATAGTAGGCAAAGACTTAGACTGTTAGACTATATCAGGGTCTTATGTTAGGACTTTCTCTTCAACGTCTCCTAGGCATGATGAATCTGAGTCCCCCAATGGGATATCTAGCTATGTGACAAAAATAGTCAAAATTTTTTGAAGAATTTGATCAAATACTTATTGTTTCATAAAACTAAACTCAGATCCATAGACAAGTTTATCATTGGTAGTCTCTTGGTCTAAATTCAAAGAAGAATAAACACCCCATCTAACAGTGCCTGAAATAGGTTTTCACCACTAGACTGGCCTTTATATTTACTTTTTTCCTGATCAAAAAGTGCCTCAAAGAGGTTTTCACTTGGGACCTCAATGTTTTATTTATTTGTCTTTGGCTAAGGGTATCATCTGCTCTCCAAAATAAGCTTCAAGATCCAATGTAATTGAGAATCTTGATTTATGATCTCCCAATGGAACGTTGTCTCTAAGGCCTAAAAAGTCACGGAATACCTCATCGTCTGAAACTCATCAATCGATAAATTGAATTCTTGTTGGTCTCAATCTATCAATTAGGGATAGTATAATGGCAATGGGTTGTGAAAAATGATTGGGATAAGAGTACATATGGCATTGTTATCGAATAGGTTAGTCTCAGCTAGGTTATCAAAGGTGAGGCTATGATCGGACTCTACTTCATTGTCAGCATCATCATCACTAGCCATCAATGATGAAACTTGAATAAGATATGTAGGGTCACCTCCATGCAGTTTAAATCCAAGTCCATAGAGTCTTGCGTACTTAGTCATAAAAGTTGTCTCAATGGTTCCATGTTGATTCGATTTGAGGCCTCTTCTTTCATAATATTGATGCTCCATGATCCTATTGGGAATATGATACCTTGCACTTTTATAATTATCAATTTGATTGTCATTGTACAAACATGATTCATTCCCTTCAAGAGGTTTTGGTTCTAGATCAGATGTTGGTACAAACATGACAGGTCCCTTATCTTTGTTCTTTTATTGCCAATGCATCTGTGGGGTATTTTTAGGTCACCCAAAGGTCTTTGGATTCTGAATAAGATTGGTAATATAGAAGGTATAATGGGTCACATACTCCCCTAGGCCATTATCTAAAATGATGAAATGATTGGAAGCTTCAGGAGGTGGCATGTAGGAAATAAAATCCAAGGTATTAAGATCTATGCATTTATCCTATGGAGGATCAATAAGTATGGCTTTTCTTTTATCTTGCTTGGAACTTGGATTCATGTCATATTGATAATTGTAGCTTTGAAACTCAGCCTCAAGATGTTTACAGTGTTCATATGGGTGTAAATCTTTTGGAATATTCATTTCCATCCCTGAGTGGGAGAACTTGATATATTGGTGTAGTATTAACGGGACTGCACGAATCTCATGTAACCAAGGCCTACCTAGAATCATATTATATAACTCAAGATCAAGCACATGGCAAAGTGTATCATGGATCAAAGGCTTAATGATAGTTAGTAAGCTAATGGTGCCTTGTGATTCTCTTTCCTGATTATCATACGCTTTGATAGTTATCATTTCTAACTAAAGATCTATCATTGTGTACCCAAGAAGCTTGATGAGCTTTAAAGACACTATGTTGAGACCTAATCCATCGTCTATAAGGGCATGCTTCACTTTATGCCTATTTATATAAACTTCTATGTACAATGGATTATTATGGAGCGGGTCAAGGGAAGATATATCACTTTGGTTGAATGTGACTTGTTGGGTTGGAGCTAGGTGTCCAACCAAAGCTTGAAATTTATCAAGGGATATGTCACTGACAACAGTGGATTGGGTTAAAAACTCATTCAAAATGTTCTTGTGGATTATTGATGTTCGTAGAAAATCTAAAATAGAAATTTGTGCTGGTGTCTTCTGTAATTTTTCCACAATATCAAACTTCTTGTCTTGGTCAATGGTGAATGGTTTATTCTAAGGTTGAACGATTGGTAGGATAACAGGTAAAGTGGCAGATGATTGTGGGCCTAGGATAGTAATCTTTGACCTTCGAGTTGTGATTGCATAATCAAGATTAGATGTTGGCCCATAATTTCTAACAAATGTTGGGAATGATGTGGGACTAGATAGAACAATTCTTGATTGTCGATGCACTTGTATGTGGTCACGTGGCAAGGGTGAGTTATCGGTATATGGTCCAAAAGTAGGAGTCCTAATTTATTAGTTTGTCTGTGTGCAATCCCAGGTCAAAGAAAGATTATCCATGTAATTTGGTTGAGTGGTATTGTTTAGCAATGGTCTAGATTGATTAGTACTCAGTCTAGGATTAATGGAGATGGTATTAATGTTGCCCCTTGCAATATGACTTACAAACCTATTGTAGTCATGTGCAACTACATGGTAGATTTGTTAGTTGTTATTATTCTGACCTTGGTTTTTTCCATTGTTCTGACATTGTGGGTTCTATTGTTGATTTTATTGATTTCGTTGGTTTGGCCTTTGATTTTGATACTATTGATTTTGTTGTTGCATTGACCGATGTTGTTGTTGTTGATTGTTATGTTGCTGTGTATTATGTTAGGAAAAGAGGTTTTGATAAATCCCAATAGTTTGATTGGAGGTGGAAGCACTATTTTCTAATGTTATCTCCCTATTCTTCAATATATTCTCAATCAAATGCTTGATTTGCACACATTTTTGTAGATTATGCCCATTGACCCGATGATATTTACAGAATTCATTTTCATGGTACCAATCAAGATAAGGAATGACTTGTGGATAATGTTTTGGTATAGACCAACTAATCAGATTAGCAATGGCAAGTTTATAAAATACATACTCAATAGGATCTCTTAGGTCACTAAAGAAACGACGCGTAAGCATAGTTCTCCTTGGAAGAGGGGTTTGTAATGGTAAAATTTGTTGCATTTGTTGCATGGATTTTGGTTATTGTGCTTGCAACGTTGGTTGGAGAGGTTGTTGGATAGGAGTACGCTGAAAAGATGGTGTAGACGATGTTTGCACTATTTGGACATGACGTGACTCAATTAATCCATTACCCACAATATTTTTATTAGGTTGAATTTCTTTGGTTTATCCTGGATATTGACTGGTGCTGGTTGTGATGGTTGCATTTGGATTGGATGTTGGTTTTGGCAACTTCTCTGATTGGTACTTTGATTCTGATTAGTTAATGTAAGCTTGATGATAATTTTATTAATAAGGGATCACTCAATCAACAAGTCTTTATCGATGATCTCCTTGAAATTATGTGCATATTGTAGTTCCAGATGATAAGCTATCTCACTATGCAATTTTTCAGTAAACACAGTGACTAATTATTTATCTAGTAAACTGTGAGTGAATCGGCTTGCAAGAGTTTTCCATCACTATAGATAACTTACAAAACTATCACTAGTATTTTGTTTTGTTTGTGTTAAGTCAACTAATAAAATTTTATGTTCGAGATTATAAGAAAAGTGTTGCATAAACTTATCAGAAAGATCATCAAAATCTGTTACTGAATTTTTGGGCAACTTTAAAAACCACTTCAAAGCTTGTCTAGCCAAGCTCCTTGAAAACAACAATAAAAGGTATATATTATATGTCACTAGTTGACATGCGATAAAGAACTTAGTTAAATTGGCCTTAGGGTCACCTTTCCCTTTGTATTTGTCAAATTTTGGTGGTTTGTATCTTGAAAGAAATGGTATCTGCAAGTGCTCTATGTTGAATGGATAAGAACACACATCATCCAACTTAAAAATTTTAATTTATTTTCCAACCTGAATGGCAACAATTGCATCATTCATCTATTGCAATTCTTGAGATAGAAAACTAGAAGGAACATTGGTTTAAGGGAGGATATTGGTTTGGGTAGATGGTTGGGAGGTCACAAGTGGGACACTTTGACCAGGGTATGATGGAGATATTTTTTGGGGTATATTGGTTTGGTTGAGAAATAGATCGAGAATATGCATACGTGGATTAGGATGTACTTAAAATTACATATTTGGTTGTGTGATATTTTATTTTGGGTTGGCTATGAAAGTTTGACTTAGAAAATTTTGTGGTTGGGATGGAGGGATATAACTATATTGTGCCTATTGTGGTTAAAAAGAGACACGATGTCAACTAATCGAACCTTATTGTTGAGTAGGAACTTGTGGACCAAGACCCTGTCTCTAAACTTGTGGCACATTTTAAACTAATTATTTTCTAGTAGGTACTTGAGAAACATGGGAGCCTCCTTGTTGCATGAATCCTTGTTGGGAAGCGAAAGCATGTTGAATATTTGACATCTGTTGTTGACTAATATTTACATGTTGGCTATTCATCATTTGGTTTTAAATTGGTACACTCATCTGTGACTGGAGAGATATATTTTCCACTTCCTGACAAGGTAGAACATTAGTTGCCCCTTATTGAGGTGACAATATATTTGGCCTCGATTGCGTTGGTACACTAGATTATGCCTATTATTGTGGAATACTACTCGTCACTTGTTGAGGAATAGGATTCATCACATTCGGCTGTTGAGGTGACATTGGTTGTTGGTTGACTACCCAATCCTCTTGGTTACATACTTGATGAAGCAGTTGCTTGAGGTTGGGATACAGAAACTCCTACTCCCTGGCATAATGGTCCACTCATGGTATTAACTACAGGCACATGTTGTTGACTAGTTGTTTGTACGTTAGTATCACTTTGATTTGGATTGGACATTGATTGCACATTGTCCACTATATTTTGCTCATTATTCTACGTAGAAATAGAAGACACTTCTTCAATAATGGGCATATACAGCAAGTTGTCTACCGAAGTGTTTTGCACGAATGGGTCTAAACTCTGATTGTCTTGTCCAGTTAACTATATCAAAATCCCTGTTGAAGGAACTAAGTCAATAAGAGGTTTGCTCGCCATGGTCATCTAATTGAAATTGCGTACTAGATTCAGGTAGGTTTGATATGTTGTTTGCATTTGGTTAAAATGGTCTTCCATAAAGTTTTTGCCTTTATTAGGCATATTAAAGTCATGATACGTTGTTTGGACTAGAGCCAAAGGATTGCTAGAAAAAACATGTTGATCATAAATTATGTTGTGGGGCATTCTCACTAGGCGTGGTAAATTCTCATGAGGAAAGTTTGTTGGAAACTTGGCCCCTACCTCTATGGCTCAAACCAAAATATTGTCTTTATTCTCCAACAAATGAAGCTCAAACAAAAATAAATCATACGTGGAAGGTGTATTAGTAGAGCATCACTGTTGAAAAATTGGTTCGTCCGCTGTGAGTATTATAGCTAGGTATTGTGCAATTTGTTCTTAGTCTTGTTCTGAATAAGGTGGTGTATTAACCAAATAGTTAATCAATTGATCTTGGTTTTGTGCCCTTAATTGAGTATTATAAGAGGGATAAATATCCATCTCATAAGTAATATATCCATGTAGGGGTCTTGCACTATTTCTTCCTGCACAACCACATTATTAATCTCTGAATTGTACATGAGCCCACTACGGTGTAGAAATACATGTTGGGATCCATAGTCAATGCTTTGTGATAGAAATGGAAGAGAGTTCTACAAACTCTAAAAGGAAAATGTCTAAAAAGATGATGTTCAAACTTGGTCTAGATTTGTCAAAAAGATCAAAAGGTTTATGTAAAGATTTGTGATAACACAAGCCAACATTAAGTGTCTAACGTTACACGTCCTACACAAAAAGATTAAGTAAATGAACCAAAAATCGAAATACCAAACATTAAAGTCAAAGTGTTTCAAGTCAGTTTAATCTAAGAAATTAAAAATTGTTAGGTCTTTGATCAAATACGGTGTCAAAAGCTAGGCTCAAACAAGGCATGTGCTAAGACTCTTGGTCAAACGACGTCAAAAACTAGACTTCGAAAAGAGATGAAATTTTTAATCTAACAGATTTGAAATACTTATAATAAATATTAGGCATTTGATTCTTGGACATGGACTCCATCAAATAGGTATATAAGGTATGAAACAAAAGACACTTTAAAGATAGTTTATTTTCTCACAAATAATGATATAAAACTTGGTTCTTTTGACAAATAAGCTAGACAAAAGTGAACGAAGTAACTATGCTAGACAAAGGTTCACAAAAGTATACTCGAATTGGTTGAAAAATGTAGAAACAAATTTGAACTCTATGCAAGAGGGCCTATGAAACAATATCTGAAATGTTTTGGGCAGCATAACAGTGTTAGACTACCCAAAATATGTGATAAAATGCTTGTTTCAAAAACTCTCGAAGGCAAAGATAATTTCTCACAAATTTGACAACATAACACTCTTTCTTGACTCAAAATGTTGTGCATAGACTCAAAGTGCAAGTGTTTAGCACGAAATGACTTAAGTCTATCAAGTGGTGATAACGATCATGAGTCTTAAATGACCTTCAACCCAAATTGAAAATTGAATCTACGTTCTCTTAAATTTAGTGTAAATGACGAACCCACTTAACACATCAACTTTATGAACTTATAAATGTGCTATTTTGAATTTATATTATAAATGAAAGACTTAAACAACTTTGACAAAGGTCTAGACTTAATTGGACAGCATAACTGCACCAAAGTGTATAATATGACTCCAAATTTTGATGAACTTTGAACAAGGCAAATTGATAATTCCACGTGGACAACATAACGCCTCTTTGTTCAAAGAAAAATGAGGACTATATGTTTGGTTTGCATCGTTTGTTTACACCAAGTTTTGACTCCAAACAAGACTTTAAGACAAAACTAACTAATTAATCACTCTTAGATTTTAAACTGACAAGGTTGCTTAGTATTTTTAGAATCCATCAATATATGTCATTTGAGAGGATTTTAATTGTTCATCCAAAAGTAAATGCACATTATATAGTAGGGTTTTTATACCCCCCCTCTTCTCTCAAATGACAGTCTTGCAACATGGACCTTGAGGTGCATCTTGCACCAACAATACTTCCATGATAAGTGAGTATTTGTCTAAGATCTACAAGTTTCTGAGCATTTTAGGGGAATCAATTACACAATGACTTTCACGTCAAACAATTCAAAAAAAAAAGTATAGATTTTGGGTCTGTATCACTTGACTTGTTGCAAAAAGGTCTACTCATTTTTGCAACCACTACATCTTGTTGTTCGCTCAATGTAGTGTGATGTTCAAAGTGCCACTACATCCCGTGTGCAACTCTAATATGGAACCAAATGAAGTCAATGTCAGGTGGTGAAACCCCAGATCAAAACTTCCTTAAAGAACTCGTGGAATGTAATGACGTCCCCCTCACAAGCCAAGTTTATATGAAATAAAGAAAGCATAAAATAGAAAGACTTTAGGGTCGTTGTCAAGGTCACCCAATATTTTTATGAGTTTTTGGGGAGTGCTTTAGATGACATTCTTTCTATGCCTTAGACTAAGCAATTTGCAAATAAAGAAATCATTTTTTATTCCAAAAATTCCCTAAAGAGGACAAATGGAAGAGCATACACGCAACATCCTTGTATTTTATGAAAACAAAGTGTTAATTGAAACAAGTAGTGAACACAAACTTTAAAAGATGAGTTCATTTTTAAGCCCCAAATTGAAAGGTGTGATGGTGTTATTTTGACCCCTTAGTCTTAAGTTGTAACTTTGAAAGGCTAACTATCAAACATTTATTTTAAGCACTTAATTGTTTTATTAAGTACTAAAACAAAGTTCTAGTTCATTTTAAAAGCATGCAAAAGATGGTCTAAAACATGTTTTAATAAATTCAAAGTTTGTTGGTTACCGGTCTACCTTTAAGACATCATCCCAAAAGCAAATGTGTTAAGTTAGACAATGTTAACATAAATCTAAAAAAAAAATTAAAAATAATATTAAATATATGAACTCCTGCAAATAACAAATTAGAAGGCTAAAAATAAAATATAACAACACAAAATTTTGCACATAAAATATAAAAACTTGCAATTAATATTTTTAACATAACTTTTAAAATATAGATCAATTTGCTACGAAATTTTGAGAAGTTGTCAATAACTTCAGGGCGCACATCTATGCAAAATTTGAAGTCCAAACAGTCAATAAAAAAATTTATCGACTCTGTTCTAACCATTTTTTATCAAAAAAATAAAAAATAGAAAGTGAGAGTCACTAAAATAACTATAAATTCTAAAATATAAAAAAAAATGTGCAAATTTTAGAGCATATTCATGACATTTAACTATATGCATACAAAATTTTAGATAAAAATATTAAGTAAATAAAAAGTTATGACTTCTTTATTCGTTGTTTTTACTCAAAGCAAAAACAAAACAAAACAAAATCAAAATATGAAACAAAAAAAAGTTTATAGATTGCGCTCTCATGAAGATTGTCCCACCAGACATGCCATTATGTGAACTAAGAATTTGACTCAAGAGAAGTGATTAGTATTGTGTTAGTCCAAAAATGCAAACAAATTGATAAAAACACACTAATTAACATACATCTATAAGCCTAGTTACTAAGGTGAGCTTAATAATAAAAACAAATGAAAAACACAACTAAAAAGTAAAAAAAAAAAGAATCATTCGCCTTCTTTTGATGCTCCAAATGCTTATTATAGTGGATTGCTCGGTTTGTGCTCATGAAGTCTTCATCAAAAGAGGCTTGGCTATCTCCTCTTCTCCTTGGCACATTGTGGTTTTGATTTGGCTTGGTTCAATATTTTGACATCATAACTTTGACATGTAAGAGCTCTTGAAATCAATTTGACATGGTAATTTTGCACAAATTAAACTTAAAAATGATGTTTATGACCTCTCTATTTATAGATTTTCAAGAATGACCAGAATCAACCATGATCATCCATCTCAAGATTGAGATGTATGGTTATGGATTAATTGAATTATATAATTAAAATCCATAATTATCCTCATCATGACTTTGGAAGAAGGGACATTAATGAGGCATAGAAGATAATAAAGAGACATGAGAGACCCATAATGTTGATATTTATGGCATTTATGGCCTAGAGATGTATTCTCAAAAAATGAGGTCCCCTGATGATACAGATATTGAATATTCATTTCTAAAAACAAATTTTTAACAAGTTTTCATGAAATTATTAATTAGGTCTTGATTTGGATTAATTAGCTCTTAAGTGTGATTAAACACTTTGTGCATAAATTACTCAAATTGATCAGAATACCTTGTTATTGGTCCAAAATTTGACTGAATTAAAATTGAAAATCAATGTCAGATGCATTGGATCTGTTATTCCATTTAGGATGTTGTCAATACAAGATAAAAAAGACACGTGTCCCGTACAAAAAATTTAATAGAAAAGAGCAACCCAGAGCACTCAGATGCAAAATTGACATTGACTCGAAATGATTTAATCAAAATTAGTTGGCCCATAAATTACATTGCCTCATTTAATGATACTCTGGGCAAAATTGGCACTTAAATATATCAATTTCAACTCATTTAATGTACTTTAGTGTTTTTAGGTCAAATTGTGCACTTTGATGAAAATTGATCAAAACTCTGGTTGGAGGTTATCAGTGGCCAGATTTAGGTGTCTACATAAGGCTCATCACCCGTCTCCACACTAACCATTCTTGGCAAGTGATGATCGGAGTGGTGGACTCACGGCGCTCCCACAAGTACGCCCTCTTTTCTTTTTGTTGCCATACAATTGCTTTGTTTGCTCTATTTGGATGCCTTGTGGAGTTGGTATTGATAAGGGAAGTTTCTTTGATTTATTGAAGAATTTTGAGACCAAGGATGAGTAGATTTCTATTCACCTTTCTCTAATTTTCTTATCCCAATTGACTAGCTTGCATAGATGCTCTTGCAGACGAAGTTTGATAGATATCTCTTTGTAGTGGGTTTTGTTTTGTGCAAACAATGTCAATACTTTGAATCCTCTGCATTTATCTATGTGGAGTTTGGTTTTCTAGGTCGGTTTGAGATGGGTCTTTCCGTTGGTTTTTCAAAAATCCTAGACATTCCCATCATGCATTTTGTGGAAGTCCAAAACTTCTTGAGCACTTCAAAATCTATGCTGGTTTGAAAACTATTTCTATAGAGAGGTTGTTTAGAAGTTTATTCTTTGCAACAGTCATGGCCGACATTGGTTCATCTAGAAAAACCAAAGAAAGTAATAGGAAAGGAATCCACTTTTAATATTGTCAAGGAGATGAATATCAACATGATTAACACATATTCACTAGAGGACATCCACAACTCTTTTCTTGGGTTGGTAAATGATTTTAAACGATGACAACTTCTTAGTGCAAGGGACTTGATTGATAAAAACACTTATTATTATTGAAGAAATTTTGAATTTTTGGATAAATGTCTTGATAGAGGGAATTGAGGATGGAAACATTTTGAAGTGGATAGCCGCAACCTTGTTTCAACCTCAATTAGTAACAAAGATGGGAGAAGGTGCTTCTGTTGATTGCATCCTACAAGCCCAGAAAGACTCTGGACAGTCAACGTCTAGACCAAACACTTTAAAAGTTGCTCAACATATTAGGGTGCAAACAATGTTGTATAGTGCCAACAACACGTGCTATGCATGAAGATATTAAACAGTTGGAGTTCTACTTGGGTGATAACTGGGGCAGAGCATGGTGCTCCTCAAGGCTCTTGTTGTGGATGACGTTTCAAAAGGATAAAAGTTAGATGCAATCTGCACCAAGCTTGGTATTGCCAATTCCTAGTTCAAGGAATCACAGTTGGCAAGATGAAGAGCATGAAAGAGGTCTCACAGTGATGCCATTAGAGTCCAGTGAGGAGAATGCAGAGTCGTGCTTTAATGTTGTTTTATGTTTCCACCTTCATGATACTTAGTTTTTACTTTCAATCTAAATTTTCAATGCCTACAATTGAAAGGCTTGATCTTTTAGTACATGAAGTCTTCAAGATTTTGAATATTATTATAATAGACAAGGAGTAGCCCCTTTTTTATTAACCGATCTAATAATTTTATATTAAAAATATTAAGATTTATGTTTAAAATAATATTACAAAGTTCAAATTTTAAACATTAAAAACTAAACTAAAACTAATTAAAAAATAGGCAAAACATTTCAAGTATATTTACTTTTTCAATAAACTATTTTTGATTTGTTAAGTAAATTTCAATGTTAAAATTGTGTAATGTTAAAATATTGATGATTTTCTATATATATATATATATATATGAAAGAAAAATCCATTTGGTATGCATAACCTCTCCCAACCCCTTCTCTCGATGAAAGCGCAACCTCTCCCCCTTTTCCGACCCATCCACATCTCCAAGACTTAGGCAACTATGTGTTCCTTAGAATCAACAAGTAATTGTTCCACACGATTGACACATACAATCAATGAGCTGCCCAATTTTAGCAGTAGCTTGATGCAAAAGGAAAACTGCAGTTCAGTCGTCACTATATAGATTTTGAATTGCTTGGTTTGCTTGAAAGGTAACTATGTGTTCCTTAGATTCAACCAGTAGTTGTTCCACACAATTGAACTGACACCGTAATCAATGTGCTGCCCAATTTTAGTAGTAGCTTCATGCAAAAGGGAAACCTCAGGTCAGTGGTCATTATAAAGATTTTGGATTGCTTGGTTGCTTGACAGGTAACTGTAACTGTGTGTTACTTAGATTCAACAAGTAGTTGTTCCACACGATTGAACTGGCACAGCAATCAATGTGCAGCCCAAATTTAGCAGGAGCTTCATACAAAACAAAAACTGCAGGGCAGTGGTCATTACATATATTTTGAATTGCTCCGTTGCTTGAAGAGGGTTGTTGAGAAGGTTTGGTAGCCTTACTGAAATTGTATTAAAAATAATTGTAGAATATGGGTTCAAATCAGACAGGGAATCGAGGCTTCAAAAATCCCAGAACCAAGGCCCCTTCCTACCAAAGGCTTCAAAAGCTCAGAATAGCACCAGAACCAAGGCTTGCTACCTAACAAAGGCTTCAAAATGCCCAGAATGGTCCCCAACCAAGGCCCCCTTCCTAACAAAGTCTTCGAAAAAAACAGAATGGCCACAGAAAATCTCAGCACAAAATCTAACCATGCAATCTTTAACACATTGCTTATTAAAGCAGACCAACTATGCGTCTTGAGTTTGGCGAGAAACCACTGAACCTGCATACGAAGGTGTGCTCATGGTGATTATTTGTACTAGAAAGGATGAGATCCGAAAGAGGAAGAACAGTACGTCCTCTGCCTTATACAAAAATTATTTTCCATCTTAATCAAGGCTCGCTTTTTCAATAAGGAACACAATACACTTTGAGACACATTCCAGTCATCAGCCCATCTAAGGGACTTTAAGAAAGATATATTTTGCCTCTGCACTCTTGCACATCAAGGAAAAACTGCGGGAAGCAGATTTCCTATCCAGGAGAATGAAGGCTACTCAAGGAAATTGAAAAACAGCATCCACTGATGTTGAGCATGAGCCAACAGCTGAAACAGATGCCTGGCGGCTTTTGTCTGCTTATAATGCACACTATCCACTGGGTCAGATCCACTCCCAGAAAGATTCAAGCCAATAGCCACCAAATCCAAATACTCAAGAACCATCTTGATACAATGTAAAAGTTCTGGAAAAAATAAAATTTATTAGAGGAATTTTGCATTCCTCAAGCACCTTATCAACATTTTTGAATTAAGGGAAACAGAGAGCTCAGGCATTGATTTAATCAACTTCCATACTAATCATTTATAATCTAAGGGCTGTATTGTGAGAAAACGTTGAAGCTCCTTGTATCCAACTACCTTAAACAATGAATGGTGATATGATACATAATGAAATACATGATATATGGATTTCAGCTATTTATTGAAGTTGGCTTCAAATTGTTGTCTAGACATTAACGGGAATTGTTTATCCTTTCATGTTACACCAAAAAACACACAGCATGCACCGCTTTACTACTGCTTGAACCCTTAATAATCAATGACAGAATACACTCAAGGTCACGAGTGATAGCCTATAACTTGGTTCACAATTCCTTGAACTACCCTAAAATAGGATTGAAAGCCTTCCAATGCAAATACTAAAATAATATTAATATTAGCATCATAATGCTTAAATTTTTTCAATACTAGAATTCTTCGGATGGGTCTGGTACCATCCGAACTTGTTCATCATTATTATCAAGGCTGTTGAATCCAAAACAAAATGGGCAATGGAACAAAATGCTGCATTGCCCACAGTGAAACTTCTTTTCAAATTTCGTTACACAGAAAAAAGGTTAACAGACATTAGCAATTTTCACCATTGGAATTTAATCAGACGGCTGGTATTTTAGCGCACAACCCAGCATTTACATCATAATCATCAATACTATTCAATCCAAAATAAAAATGCCACACTGCTGACAATGCAACTTCTATTCATTTTTTGTTAGAGGCTCTGGAAAAATAGGGGAACAGTTGGAAATAACTTTAAATGGAAATACCAAAATTAGTTGAATCGAGTATATTGTTGTATTATTTGTGACCCCATAAACTTGTATTTTTTGATAATTGGAATTTTATCAGATGGGGTTGGTATTTCAGCACACATCCAACATTTTCATCATAACATGTAAATACTATTGAATCCAAAATAAAAAGGCCACATTAACCACAATTCGATTTCTAACCAGAACAGGGTAACAGATATTAACAATTTCTACTGTTTCTCAGGTTCCTCTTTCTTTGCCAGGTACCTGCAATAACAGGAATTTCAATAGGCGTCAAATTATGCATCAACATAATAAAATGTTAAGAAATGCAACTCTACAAACCACAGACTCCCTACTGTTTTTGAACTCTTGCCAACTTCAAAGCTCTCTTGTTTGAAAATACCAAACCTAATACCAGCTAGAGATGAATACTAATAGACTATAAGGAATCACAGAGAAATTATAAATCTCCAATGAAAAGCCTAGGACCTAAAGCTGAAGGTATAGAGGTCAGGCAATATTTACCACATGGCTGCAAGTGTAATGCAATTTCTTCCCTTCAACATACAGATACAAGTGCACATTGTAAATGGTTTCTAGCTATTTCTTAAACATAACTGGACTGGAAATATATAAAAAAATAACTGTGCAAAGAAGCACTCCAGATAAATGAGCGGAAATGAATCTTTACTAATAGTCAAATTAAGAACAAAAGGCCATCCTCTAAAAGAGAGAGAATCCAACAAGGAAGCTAAACTACCGATAGTATTAAACGATTGACCACAATGCTTGGCTAGCAGCAAGCTTAAGAAATAAGAACAAAAGGCCATCCTCTAAAAGAGAGAGAATCCAACAAGGAAGCTAAACTACCAATAGTAGTAAACGATTAACCACAATGCTTGGCTAGCAGCAAGCTTAAGAAATGAGGCAACTGAAACAGCAATATTCATAGATAAAACTTATACAAGGTAAACCACCTAATCACGCTGTAAATATACATAGGAGTTACAGTACATTGATACATCAAGATCATTTGGAAAGAATTTCTCTGAAAATTCAAGAGTCCCAGTCATTTGGATAGCATTCCTAGAGAGTCTCGAAACAAATACTTCCATACCCATTAGCAGAAGCCCATCGAGAAAGCTGATAAAGTTGCACAGTTTCATTTGAGGCATGGCAAGCCAAAAGCAGGTAATTGCGTGGCTGTACCATCCAAGCAAATCTCATGAACAATCCAGAATACACGCACAGTACTGCAGGACCATAAATAGAAGACCAAATCAGACATTTATCGCTAAATGAATATCAAATTTATATGTTTTCCATTGAATAAAAAATAGTTTTAAAAATAAAAGTGGTAGGTACGTTTTATAACATAAATACTATTCTAAAGATAGTCAGATTTGAATAATTAAGGCATGCTTATAGATTGAATGATTTGCAAGACCAAACAAATAGTTTTAACTTTTACCTAATACTAGATTATTCCGATAACAATGGGAACCGTTGCATCCATCTGAAATGGGTATTCTTCACCTTATTTTAAAAAATATTGTTCTAGAGATTATTCCAATAACCATAGAGACCAGTGCATTACGAAATCGATACTCTTCACCTTATTTTAATAAAATTGTTCTAGAGATTACTCCAATAACCATAGTTACCAAGTTCAGAAATCCGGATCCATTCAAGAGGGCGAAAAAATCTGGAGTTCTTGAAAAAGTTCAGAAAAATCCGATTTGGAATATATAAAGACATGTGTGAGCATAGTTTTATAAATATCTACGTTACCAGATACGCACCGCCCCCCCCTCCCACCTGGTCTGATATAGATATGATACGTATCCGATACGGATACAGGCTGTATACATGGGGGATACGGGCAGGATACGTCCTGCCCGTATCCCCTGCATATCCAGCAGAAAAAACATATTTTTTTATTTTTATTTTTCAAGTTCACTTGATAAAAAGTCAAACACAGACTTTAAAAAACGATTAAAAACAAAATTAGTATGAAAACCTCTCGGCAGTTTCAATGGCTGGCAGTGTTTTCAAAACGTGAGCCTCAGTCGATTCATCTGTATCTTCTTTATTAGGGCTGTATACAACAGCTATGAAGGTTGCCAGAGCAAGTCAGCAAGTCTTCCAGCTATTGGATCGTGTTTCAGCCTTGCCAAAATAAAGGAAATAAATGTCTGTAACATGATCAAGATGAGGGAGCGGTTGAAATCAATAATGTCTTTTTTGCTTATCCTTTATGTCCCAGAAATATGGTTCTCCAGGACTCTTTTTGTGCAGTACATACGGTAAGATCATTTGCACAGGAATAATATGAAAGCTCAACCCGTGAATAAGCTCAAAGAAGAGAACAGGTCATAGTCTTAAGTTGATTTAACACCAGGTCATCTCATTGTAATCTTCACCAAACTGCAGACAGTGCATTTTATTTTGTCTTTATTTTTGTCCATACGTTGTAACATTTGCACTATGTAATTGTAATAAGACTAATCTAAGTTTGAGCATTGAATATTATGATATTTGGTATTGAATTATTAGTATGTTTGTGGTTATTTAACTTATTTATTATGTTTCCTCTATGCATATTATGTGGCCAATTTTGCTTATATGGCTATATTTTTTTTATATATTTTTGTACAGCTGTATCCAAAATGTATCCAAGCCCCCAAAAAATATCCCCGTATCCACATATCCGATTCTCGTACCCGTATCCATACCTATATCCATATCAGTAACGTAGATAAATATAAAACATGCAAAACTGACGAATACAATGAAAAAATTAATAAAATAATATAAATATGTCAATATTATATCATATTTATGGTTTCTGTCCCTTTTTTTTTTGCGCAGAAAACCTTAAAAAAATAAAAAAATAAATCGAAAAAAATAGAGGCGACCCGGATGAATTTATCCGGGCTGGCCAAAAAATTCAGATCTGGACGGATTTTGTCCAGATCCAGCCGGATTGGGTAACTATGCCAATAACCATAGACCAGTGCATTAATGTGATTGGGGTCTTCTGCAGCTTATACTACTACTCTGATCTGAACTTCTTAAAACAACAGAAATTTGACAATACATGAGTAATCTTTTATTGACCGCTACAACTCTGGTCTGAACTGGCTCCTTAAAACAACAAAAAATTAGACATTTTACTCCAAAAAAGAACAATATCGGCAACATGAAAATCAAATCTCTCATGTGACAGAGCAAAGTTCTCAGTTCCGGGAGTAATACAGCTCTCTTAATTATTATTTCTTACTGGATTTCTCTCTAAAATGTTCGACGGCAGCATTTATGACTTTGATTCCAAAATTTTGAAACATGCCATTTTTATAACTTGCACACAAGCTCTTCCTAACTGGTATATTGCTGGCAGAAGAGATCTGCCAATAGCTAGTAAAGGAAACCTGGAAAGTTATATAAATGAAAGCTGTAACATCTCATATATAGCTGTATGCTGTATCGTTAACTAACGTCCATTTATTCCTATATATCATGGAAAGACAAATCTTTCAAGGACATGCTCACTCCTCCCCAGATGGATTAAAATCCAAACCAAAATTTTCAGATGCCAGCCGAAAAAACTCTACAACTTCCTATCCGCCTGGAAGGATCCATGTGTATCTTTGAGCTGTGATGAAGCGAAATACTTACAGCAAAGGCACCATACAATATGGATTGTTGATGCTGCAGTGGCCTTTTCTGAGTCCAAAATGTAAAGTAAGATTCCTTCACCAGTGGAGACAATTGCTGATTTAAAACACCTCTCAACTGACTTAATCTCTGCTTGTGCAAATAAAATCTTCATCAGACATCACAGTCAATCCCAGAAGTGTCAGAACGATGAACAATTGTGCCAGTACAGCAAGAGTGCTAGACAACACAATCTGAGGCTGATAGTTGGTTGCACAATCTCAGCCACTCTTGGATGAATTCAGTCAGACATATGACCTTTATTGCACAAACCCACCCCCCAGACCCAAGCAGGCCCCTCGCAAACAGGCAACTCCGTACAGATGGATGAGGGCATTTTTGCTGAAGGGGGGAGCAGATTGACAGCACAAAATATCATATATATTTGAAAGAATATTCCCACTTGCTAAATGTAATAGTAGTTTGGGAAAGCCTTGTTTATACTATACTATGAGACAATGTTTAGGCCATTAGTTTAAAATGTAGAAAATAGATGCTACAAAAAAACTAATGTCATGTCCCCTTTTTCAAATAAAGAAAAGAATAATTTAATAATAATATTTTAAGTGGTTCCCCAACATCGTTTTATAATTACAACTTAAAAGGGGACACTTAGTCATTATTATTAATTGAGTGGAGCCAAAGTTAATTAATTAAACGAAAAGTAATTATTATTATGAGGAAAAAAGTGAATATTAAATGAAAAGTAATTTTAATTACTTTAGGCTCTGGAGGAATAAGGTAATTATAAAAAGGTTGGACGAGGAGAAAGCAATTCATAATCATTCAATCAATTTTCAAAACCCTCTTCAAGCTTAAGCAGCCATTGTTCAACTTTTCATCATAGAGGATGAAAACCCTCCAGTGAAGGGGCTTGAGGATGAAAACCCTCATATCCAATAGGTGTTTCCATTCAAGGACCACATTTGTGCTTATCAGAATTAGAAGATTTCAGTTTCAGAGGTTTATTTGACAGAGGAAATTACAAGGAGTCAAAAAATCAGGGTTTGCAGGGAGCCACCATTTATTTTCAGAATTTATGAAGTTGTCATGTCAAGCAAAAATTTCAAAAAAAATCCCATGGGGTCTGCGCTAGATGGGCATTACCTCTTTTTGGCCTAGATTCACAATTTCAGCCTGCTAGGCCCAGATCGCAGCTATTAGGGTTGCTGTTCAGGGAGGCCATACCACTATAAGGATAGATTATATCAATTATGGACTAGTTCGGGGTGTGGAGCAAAGATTGCTGCTCTTTGGCAATTTATTTTAGACATTTGAGCGACCCTAGGGCAAAATCGTAGACATCCAAGTCAGACTGTGCATTCATTACAACAGTGCTTCAACTTGAGAACAAATCGTGACAAGTCCAGCAGCACAGCTATCATTATCACTGTTGTTTAAATACTACAGTCTGTAGACTCTTTCCAGCAGCATCCGTACCACCTCCAAACTATGGTTTATCACTCTCATTAGGAAAAATTCGGTTCTTTATTTGTTTTGTTAAATATCCTTTCAAATACTGAAATAAGAGATTAATATGGTTATTTATTTATTAATTCAAAGTGGGTTAACATTTATTCTGCAATTTCAGAGTGAGATGAATTGCAAAAAAACTTAAAAGAAATTCCCATAATTCATATTAAGTTTTCAGAATTCCATATTTTGTTGAAAACTCACTATTTTGTTTGGAAGGGATCTTATAGTGGGTATCAAAGCAATGATTTTGTCAGCCTAGGTGCGGAAAATTGAATCTTGATCACATATGCAAGAGGAACAGAAAGAGTTGAAGTATTATCATAATAGGAAGGGTCAAACACCTGAGAAAAACAACAATAATAACATGGGTGAGCGAGAGGAGAGAGCAGTCCCTACAGACGAGATGAGTTACCTACGTGAAATAATCAGCCGTGGGCAAAAGGACACAGAAATAACAATCTAGATGACCCTCAAAGAATCTATGGCAGGTATAGCACAAGTCATACAAAAAATCAACATAGGTAAAGGAAAGAAAAAATTAGAAGCAAGCACTTCAAATAATGTTAGGGTTTCGATAGCCCCACCTCCAAAAACCTTCCGTGCCAAATTCCTATAGAAGAAGGAAGAACCCCTTGAAGAAATAGATCCTTTATAGCGGGGTAATGAATATTCAGTGTATCTTGTAGAATATGAGGGGCTCAGCTATGAAGTGTAGCAAGCTCTCTCTTTCAAGAAATTTTGTAAAATAGAAAAGAAGAACAACATTAGGAGAGGGAGAAGAAACCGACTGAATCAACGACAAAGAGACATACAACAGAGATTGGGTAAGATTACTCTTCTTACATTTGATGGGTCAAATAAATTTACAATGAGATCATGGTTATGAAAGTTAGATACATATTTCTAGTTGAATCCCATGTTTGAGGATGCGGCAATTAAGTTTGCTACACTCCACTTGGAGAGAGTAGCCCATGAGTGGCGGGGGTACCATGGCATGGTCATCCAAGGGCATGATTCCATTGCCATAGTAGATGAATTCAGCCAAAAGCTAACTGAAAGGTTTGATAGGAAGGACCCAGAAATACACTTTAGGGAGTTAGCCCAACTCAAATAGGAAGGTAATGTGGACAAGCTGTATCGCTGATTTTCAGAGATTGGTTGTGATGGTACCGGATGTGACAGAATGAAGGTTAGTGGTTTTGTTTGTTGAAGGCTTGGCTGAACCTCTCAAAGGTTTAGTGAAAGCTTTTGACCCTTTGTCACTACATGAAGCAATCAAAAGGGCTCTAAATTTGGAAACATCAACCCCAAAGGGAAAATTTCTACCTATAGGACAGCAAATGACAACTGGTGGGCAGCCAAAATCAATAGCTTATGGGCAACAAGGGACATCAATTGTTGAGCAACAAAGGAAGCCATTTCAGCAAGGGGTTCCTCAATAAAATGAGCTGCCAAGAGCAATTAAAGAGATAGAAACAAGAACTAAACTCAAGAGAAAGAAGTTATGCTTCACTTGTAGAGATCCATGGGAACCAGGGCATAGGTGTCTTCCAAAAGGACATGTGCATTACATAGAAGTTTTATCAAATAATGAGACAAAAGAAAAAGCCGAAGTGGGAATGGAAGCGCTAGTGGAAGAGAAGTCTACAAGAGGCACCCTTGCCACATTTATTTCAGAAACCCCTTGTGCCACCCTTTTGGGAGCACCTAGGTATTACCCTTTCCGAATTTGTGGAGTTATACAGGGACAAACTCACAGTTTTATTGATATTGGGACAACCCACAATTTCAGTGATGAGGGTTTGGTAGCCCAAAGAGTGCTGAAATCAAAAGTTTTCGAGGGCTTTAATGTAATTGTAGTTGATGGTTTTACTATTCCTTAAACCAAAAGGATTCAACAGTTGAAAATTACACTTGGCAATTATAGGGTATGTGTGACTTCTATATGGTTGGCTTATGAGAGAGAAACAGTTTTAGGGTGTAGTGGTTACATTCCCTTGAGAAATTCACACTAAATTACCAAACCATGGAGTTGAGATGTAAATCTGATGGGAAAGAGGTTGTGCTTCATGGTATGGCCAATGGAGCCCCTACGGCAATCACATCGAACACAATGAAAGGTGTAACATTTGGTAGTACTCTCTCTAGATCACAACTGATTTATGATTTAGCTGTCATGAGTTCACTCCTGGGGATTGTTGAAGTGTTATGGCATACAAAAATTCCAATCATTCATTATATCAGAGAAGCATAGCAAAAGCTAACCACCTCTCAAGGAGGAATGGAAGTAGCAGAAAGATTGGTTTGGGATCTTGGTATTTGATGGGACGATTCCAGCATTGCTTGATGACAAACAATCTTTGGGAAAGGCAAACTGTCATGTCCCCTTTTTCAAATAAAGAAAATAATAATTTAATAATAATGTTTTAAGTGGTTCCCCAACATCGCTTTAAGTTTATACTTACAACTTAAAAGGGGAAACTTAATCATTATTGTTAATTGAGTGGGTCCAAAGTTAATTAAAAGGCCAAGAGGGAAAAAGAAAAGTAATTATTATAAGGAGAAAAAAAGTGAATATTAAATTAAAAGTAATTTTAATTACTTTAGGGTTTGGAGAAATAAGGTAATTATAAAAAGGTTGGGTGAGGAAAAAGCAATTCATAATCATTCGATCAATTTTCAAAACCCTTTTCAAGCTTGAGCAGCCATTGTTCAACTTTTCATCACAGAGGATGAAAACCCTCCAATGAAAGGGCTTGAAGACGAAAACCCTCATACCCAATAGGTGTTTCCATTCATGGACCACCTCTACGCTTTTACCAGAATTAGAAGATTTATTTGACAGAGGAGTTTACGGGGAGTCAAAAAATCAGGGTTTGCAGGGAGCCACCATTTATTTTCAGAGTTTATGAAGTTGTTGGGTCAAGCAAAAATTCCAAAATAAATTTCATAAGGTCTACCCTAGTTGGGTGTTGCCCCTTTTTGGTCTAGATTCGCAATTCCAACTTGCTAAGCCCGTATTGCAGCTATTAGGGCTATTGTTCAAGCAGGCAGGGCATACCACTGTAAGGGTAGATTATATCAATTCTGGGCTAGTTCGGGGTGTGCGACAGAGATTGCTGCTCTTTGGCAATTTATTTCAGACATTCCAGCGACCCTAGGGCAAAATTGTAGACATCCAAGGCATATTGTAGATTCATTACAGCAACGTTTCAACCTAGGATCAAATTGTGACAAGTCTAGCAGCACAGCCATCATTATCACTATTGTTTAAATACTGCAGGGTCTGCAAACTCTTTCCAGCAACCGTTGTACCACCTCCAAGCTAGGGTTTATCACTCTCATTAGGAAATTCAGTTCTTTATTTGTTTTGTTATCCATCCTTTCAAATACTGAAATAAGAGTTTAATATGGTTATTTATTTATCAATTCAAAGTGGGTTATCACTTATTCTGAAATTTCTGAGTGAGATGACTTTAAAAAATTAAAAAGAAATTCTCAGAATTCATATTAAGTTTCCAAAATTCAATATTTTGTTGAAAATTCAGTATTTTGTTTGGAAGGGATCTTACAACTAAGAAAGACATTAAGAAATTCTTTCAAGGACAACGCTGTAAGATTGAAATTTTGCTTCAGAAAAAATTTAAAAGATTGTCTTTCAAGATAACTTGAAGAGAAGAGAAATCTCAAAAACATTGAATTTTCACTAGCAAGCAAAATGTTGAGTTGACTGCAGAGAGAGACGGATTGTCTGAGACTAACAGTCCACAGACAGGCTCTCAAACTCATACGGATGGGCTGCTATGTAGGAATGGACAAATCATCCCAAGGCAAATAAACCAACTTCCTTCTCCCAGATGCCTGCTCCCTTCCCAAACAAATTGCTCAATTCCTCTATTATTGACGAGGTGGGTCAAGACAGATGAAGAATCCATCAACAGAAACCTTGACCATCGGCACCAAACTGGCATGTCGAGATGTGTCAATACAGTGGCTTCCTTGCATCAGGATACCCTCTGTTGAAGGGATGGTGTTGCCAAATGGTGGTATTTTCTTTCTCCCATCAATGATGTCTTCACTGTTCGATTTTTGGCTGGTTTGTTTGTTTTTGGCCTCTCCTTTTGAAAATTCTTCAATGTCTTTGTTTATATCAATGCCCTCATCATCCTTCAATCATCGAAAGATCTTCTTGCTTTGTTGTGCTCTACTCCATCCCCATTACTTCCTTAAATGCTTTGTTGGCCATATAGTTGGAATGGTCGAAGTGGTTATTTGCCAAAATCAAAACTTATTATTTTCCTTCTTTTTAAAACATTTCGCTGCATTTTTTGTATTTCATGATTAAAAGAAACGTATAAATCTTGATTTCTCCATTATTTGCTCCAATTTCGAGATAGGGTTACTGAGCAAAATACTTTGTGTAAAACCTCCTAGACTTTATATTTTTAGAAATGCGGCTCCAGTGCATCTATTTTTAGCATTAAAAGGTCTATTTGTAGCACATTATTCTAAGCCTTCTCTTTGATTATATCTTTTTCTTCAAGCACTGCAACATATGGCCTATATTTGGACAAAAATTACACCCTGATGATTTGTCCAGGGAACTAGAAAAATTTTGGTCTCTTTTTCTTCTTTGTTGGTGAAGAATACTTGTAATGCGTCGCAATTAGTTTCTTTGTCCAGCTCAGTCCCAAATTCTACAAAGTTTGAGTTTGGCATTTTCAACGGCATCCTTTACCAATTCTTTGTCCAGGGTCTCACGTGATTGCTCTTCTTTCCTTCACCTCATGCACTCTGTACAAACCCAAAAATCAGCACTTAAAAAATAAATTGTGTTAGTCGTACTTGAGCCCTAAAGTGCCTAGCTTGAGATTCACTCTTCGCATATGGTAGTCGTGCCAATGTTGCTGCTATTTTTCACCAATTCGATCAACCACTTCACACTTTGTCTTTTCTCATCCAATTTGCTTAGCTCTACCAATCAAGCATGTACACTCTACTAATCATCAAGCTTATTATTTGTTGCTATCCTCCAATTGGAACATAAATTCGATCAGACCCACAATCCCCTAACCCTAGATAAGTTGAAAAGGTGTATGCTTGATCAGCACCTTGTAGGTTGTGTTGCATGCCAACAAGGAGTCACTCTTCCCAGTCATTTCCCTCCATGCCAAAAGATTTCTATATGACAGACAAGAACCTTATTAGTCGCCTCTGCTTGACCACTGACTCTAGGATAGCAAGGGCTGGAAAATGAGTGAAAGATCATGAATTTGTTCGACAAGTGTTGAATGATGAAATGTACCTTTTTCTCACTTCTCAGTTTCAGGGTTATTCCAAACTCAAATCGAATAATAATCTGCTTGTGCAATAACTTGGTTGTGCTTGCAGTTGAATTGTACTTTGCCATACAATGATGTGAGCTTTAACCTACTTTTTCGGGTTCTTTGTCACTACAACAATGTATCAACATTGTCACAGACACCCTGGTTTCTTGAATGGGCACATGAAGTCCAGGCCATGTCTCTTGAAAATTTCTTCTTGTTGCATGGACACAAAGGCAGAGTCTCTCTTTAGTGTCTTCAACTCTTCCCCTTTCTTTGGGAGGTGTCACATGCTGCCCAGGCCAAATCCCATGAGGTATTTGGGGGACAACATTCTAAATGAGGATCTAGATGTGTTATATGCATGTGCAAAAGCAATATGAAAAAATATTCAGAATATAGACAATAATATAATTGAAACATAGAGTTTTATCACTCTGTGTGTTTCGTACATGGCATACTCTAGAGGGAGATGTATGGTTGTTTACCATTTGCTACCTGATGCTAACTACCCATGCAAATACGTATAGATAATATTACGAAAGCCTCAAAGGTTAAAGAACTGTTATGGAAATTGTAACGGTTGCACTTCCATATGTAACTCTTCACCTTCCAATGGTTGACCTTAACAACCTCAAAATTTGTCGGTCAAAATACAACCCATTAGGAGTGAATAAAGTAGTGTCGCTTTGATGGTGGTGTGAAATAAGAAGGTTCACAACAAAAAGATTTATCATGGTGTAATGAATGAGGTTTATAAATTGGAAGAGATTTGCAAAGAAGAGATGAGCTTCACAAAAAAGAAATTACTTCACAACAAATGACCTTCGCAATGAGGGAATGAGCTTTGCAATGAAGAATTTGCCTCGCAACAAAAAATAAGCTTTACAGAAAAGGACTTGCTTTGCAATGAGGAAATGAGCTTCAAAACAAAAATCTAAGCTTCACAACAAAGGATTTTGCAATAGGCACATAGAAGGCTTGCAAACTCCCAAAAAGATGTGAATGGAACTTGGGAAGGTGTGGATCCATTTCCAAGGTGCTTGTTTGCTTGGATCACTACTACCCATTCCATGGCATCTCAAAACAATATCAACCACCACAAGCCTGCCAGTATGACCTTCCCAGTAGAAGCATTTGGCCCCATTTGTCCCCCATATAGTCCTTTGTGAGTTTCCCTAACAAGTCCTAAATCTCTTCTCGCATGCGGAAATGATGGTCATGTCCAATCTTGTACAATAGCTTATAATTTAGTAGGAAAGACCTCTACTTGACACCAATCACCTTTCATTCCACCTTACTCATATCTTGTATAAAACTAGCCATTGATAGTTAAACACCAATATTCATGTATCAAGACAACAAGATGCCCATGTGAAACTAAGTATTTGGGAAATCACTAGGGACTCTATCAAGCAACTCTATTGATCTTATCCACAATGATTGATCTATAATGACACGATCCTACCCCAATATAGCTCTAATCTCGAAGGTCAACTATAACAATAGCAACCACCTAATCACTCGCCCATAAATCATTGGCTTGTTCCCCAAATACATCAAGCCCTAATGGTCCACATAGAACATGAAGGGGCTACCCAAATAGTCTATTTGAAAAATAGATAGGGTGATCGAACTTATAGAAAACCTCTTGTGCAAGCTTGTGCCCAATGACAAATTTGGAGGCATCAACATGCACATGGAGTCCCTTGCTCTTGTTCGGGTAGGCTAAATCAGCGCACTAAAAGGTCTCATTTTCAAACCTTGGAAGGTATTTTGTTGCTCATTGGTCCAGATGAGCATCACGCCATTCCTCTTTTGTGCTTAAAAGGTTACAACATTTCCCGAATGGGACCATAAACAAACAATTATTTGTATTAAAATCTCTATTGCCAACAATCGGTCATTGGCTCGACCATTTGTAGACTAGACTAAGATGGGGCACTGATGACTCCCTACAAGTTGACAGATTTTGGAGTCGATATCACCTTCAATATTTGGTGGGGTCCTTAGGCAGTGTGATGTAACACTGGCGTGGCCTAAACGTCCATGTTTTCGTTGCTACCTAGCAAGGGACTTACACTAGAATTCTTGTTCAACATGGATGAAAATAGGTTTTCATAGCCCATGTGCACAAATGTTGGCACAAGGCCTCCTGGTTTGAATGACACAAATTTTGGTGTCCAAGCTCCTTGTTGGATGGCACAAGTTATAGCATTAGTATATCCTTGTGTAGACACCTAAATTTGGTCTTTGACACTTTGGAAACATCAATTTGGCATATTTTCACATACTTGGACAACATACATATATCTGACTCTTGAGCACACTTTCCTCTGTCAATCTACCCATCCACTATTTTAGCCACCTTTATCTGCCAAACATTTATTCACGATCAACTTGGTCTATACAAGGAACATCTTTAGAATCCTAGACAAACATTCTTCATACCTCAGATCCTCATTTGCACTCCCAACACACTACCAGTAAACCCGGATAGTGTTTGTTACCACAAGTGTCTCCCGCTACCGGTAGTGTCCAAGGGCCCTCAACAACAATTTTTCAAATTGGGAAACCTCTAATAGGTTAGCCTAGACACGTTACATAGGTCGGTTGTAGCGGGAAATTAACAAAGAGTCGCCTATATATACAAATCATCCCTAACGTTATTATTCACCTAGGAATCACCTAACAAGACCTTGGATCATCTCTCACTCTCTTGGAACATTATTCAAAAAGCATATATACATATCAAGATTTCAAGAAGCAACCCTACAGCAATCCATAGAGTCAAATCTAAATACAAGGAGGCCAAAATTGCATGGTGCCAAATGTCAAAGATCAAAAGCAAGTTGATAAGAGTTGAAAAAGCAGCCATGCTCAACATAGAATACATTTCAATTAAATCTACATATTTCTTCACGAATCAATACAACATATTGAAGTCCTTGTTAAACAAAAACATGATCAAATTACCACCTATGCGAAACATATTTTCAAAATATAAGCCAGCATCTCACAAAGACAAATACTTTAATGCATATCATGCAAAAAGAGGGCATTCAATGGAGAGATGCATTGCTTTAAGAGACAAAATTCAAGAACTAATTGACCCAGACAAAATCAAACTTTCTCAAAATTCTTTGCAAAAAGATACAACTAATTAAAAAAATCAACTTCCCAAAGACATTTCAAAATTATTAAACTTCAAAATCAATGATCAAATCCAATGTGACCAAAACTTTTGACGAAAATGATCACTTAATCTATGATGAGACATATTGGGGGGATACTAATCGCCGCCACAATAAACGTTAATGTCTAATGTGGCATATCATGGGCCTAATCGATACATTACCCTACCAAAATCTTGTACATAGTTTCTTATTGATTGCTTGCTTGATCACCCTCTCCTAAGATGATTGATTGATTCCTCCATTCTTCAATTTTGACATAGATGTGTACATATGTTTTTGCATTGATCATTCTTCTACGCCTTTGTTTTGATTGCTTATCCCGGTCCAGACATTCATGCTAGCTATCCTACAATGACACATGCATATACACCCTTTACAACAGTCTGATCTTAGTACATATTTTTTGGGGCATGTTACACCTTGATGTGGCATTACAGTTGCCCACCTCTCCATATTAACTATTTATGCTTTTTTTTGTCATGGCAAACATTGAGCTTACATGATCACATATATTCTATGCCTACACATCTTATAACATTTGTGTACACACCGACTCTTTCCCATTCGGGGGCATGCACCTATTATGAGTTTTTTCACATACTCCTTTGAGACATGACTTTACCATACAATAGGATCATACCACTTTCCTTCACCTTCTTCAAACTACTTCGCTATTACACTTGATGCACATTGTGTTGATATATACTATTGATTGTTAGAAACCCTCCTATTTTTCTATTTCGCAACCTTGCCCCTTGTCCTTGCTTGATTAACTAAGTGCTTGCTTATGGCAATATTTTGAAAAACTACAAAAACATTCAAATATTCAAAAAAGCAAAACCAAGACCTATGCTCAACTTGCTTTGATGGTGCACATAGTTGTTTGATGTCATTTATTATATACATGGTAATTTACATAACTGTTCTCTATGCACAAACTTTTCACGATATACATGAATTAGATGCAGTACATACAAGTTATATATGAGACATGGACATATAGATGCATGACATTGATTACAACCATGGGCAACCTTTCTACATTGGGGGCATTCCCATGCTAAGGGTATCTTGACATATTTTTTTCAGGTTATATCTTTCTATGCTAGTCCATTGATCATATTGAGCTACTTAGACTAGTTCTACATGATTTACTCTTGTTCATAATTATTAGAGTGTTATTTCCTATAGAAATTGTACTTTGTTATACTAGATGTTGGCATTGATTGATTGTGTGGACTAACATTGCTTGCTCCATGTTTACTTGTTGTTGATGAGTGTGACATTGCTTGATCATTGATGTGTTCTATATTGCTTGTTCTATGTTTTGTGGGTACATTAACTATGTGTTGTTGCATCGTGTGTCAGTTGCGTCAAATGATCCTCTAGTCCATGTCGTGTTTGTGTCATGTTAGAGTTGTCATGTCTTCTATGCTCGTGTGATGCTTGATCGTGATGTGTGTGCTCATGGCTTATTCCATATGATATTGTGTGTGTGTGCATGTTTACATACCTTTCTATGGATCTAATTTATTGTTACCATGTGCTTTGAGTTTTGCATTCTATCACACATCTTTATTGTGTGATATATATTTCTATTGGCTTTGCCATGATTTATAGCATGCATCTAATATGATTCTTATTCCAAGATGCTTCATTGATGTATCTAGTTCACACTGACACCTGTTTCTAGATAGATTACCATCACTATATCTTGTGTGCTATTAACAAACAATTGCCCTTGCCTTGGATTATCTATTTCATATGGGCTTATAACGATTAAAATTTTTCTATGAGGGCATATCTTATCATGTCTATATATGTACTATACATGATTATAATTTTTCTATATAACACGTGATGCACATAACTCTTTCTTTTGAGATGAGTGATTCGCAGATTTCATCCCTCGTATCAAAAGCGGTGCATACAATAAGCTTGTTTCAAAGATTCAAGCCATGTCAGGCAACTCATTTCACGATTTTGAGACATGTTCACATGATTTAAAGGAACCATTAAGACAACATATGACATTTAAAGATGGATTTTGACATTGTATATAACTATGAGGAACCATTTTGACATTCTTTATCACTTTGAGGGACAGATTGATCATATGGCACATGGAGTTTGTTCATGCAAATACTTTTCTATTCTCTATATTGAGGATTGGTGGCGAACGATGTTACTACATGAGCACTTTGGGTCTATATCCGTCTGTAGCAGTTGATCCTTTTTACATACGAACTTGATTTCAGGGTTCCACAAGTAGAGGTTGCTATTGTAACACCTTTGTTTGATTCTTTGGCCAAGAAGAGAATAAGGCTATATCAAATTTTCTCCATTTCAAAAAGGGTTATTTAGATGCACAGGTCAGTGTGGTTGAGATTATTGTGTCACTCAACTTTTAGCACCACCTTCTCTAGTAGTAGTTGGGGGCACTCCTCAACTCACGTTTTCAACAGTTGCATCTCCTTGGGGCATGTTCACCCCATGGTTTTCTTCAATCAACATCAACATGTGGCAACTTGGTTTGCATACCATCAAGTGTATTTGTTCCTTAGCTTTTTCAAATTCTTTCAATAATTCAAATTATTTCATATTTGTTGCAAGTTGTCATTGATGTCATGTGTCTATGCACTGTCATTAATGTCAAAGTGTGAGATCTTTTGTGTTCAAGAAGGCATGCATAGGGAAGTTTGATAAAGTGAGTCGAGACTTGTGAGTGGTATGTGACATTAGTTGAAGCATAGTATGACATGAGAGTGCATCAACAGTAGCAAGAAAGTCTCAAGAACATAATAAGTCTGATGGTCTAATTCCTTGAGCATGAACATGACCTGTAAAAGCATGATGATGATGATACAAATGTGAATGAGCTTGAAGGTGTTGAATGCAGTGGCAGAGCATGTTAGAGGATGTTGGACACTATGTCAAACATGTGAAAAAGGTGGAAAGTGCATCTACAATGGCAGCGACATCAGGTATTGAGGCATAACCCTTGCATAAGAAACCTAGTATGATGGAACAAGCTTAGTAGCATGCTAAGAAGAGAAGTGTGAGACCTATGTGAACAAGGTTAGCAGTGTGTGAGCTCATGAGAGGTTGTCTAAATATGAATATGAAGTGTTGAGAGCATCTACAGTGGTGAAAGGGTCATACTCCAAACCTAAAGTGACTTGCAGTTGAAGGCCTAGTGTGCCAAGACATCTAGTCAGGGCAAATGGAGGATGAGGATCAGATTCCAAAGTAAGAGTGCTTGTGTGAGCATGGTATGAGTGCATTTTGTTGGGTGAATATTTTGTTGGCCAGCTAACTGGTGACCAAAATAGTACCTATCACCACATCATAGGGAGATCAGTCGGCCAGATGTGCAGGTTTACTGCATCAGCAGGGGACAGATCTCTCCTCTCATCAAGGGGAGGTTCCCTATAGATATGCAAGAGATGCATGAGATCTACTATATATATATATATATATGCGAAAAGTAATACGCAGGGGGTAGGACAAACCATCCATCTCTCTTCTTTCAGAGATGATGCTGACAAACCAAGGAGAGATCCTGGATGATGGGGAAGGTACTTCTATCAGAAGCAACTTTCAGCCAAAACCCAGATTTCTTTCCAAATAGTAGAAATTCTGGTGCAATGACAGAAGGCACTTCTCATCTTTCAGAAGTGTTCTTCCGCAAGCAGTAGGAATCTTTCAAGTAGCAAGTAACCGGTAACAGGGGTGTTGAGTGACTAGCAACCAGAGAGAGAAAGATACAAAGAACAATGGGGGCACCACATCGTCCCAAGGCTATTTACACAGGAAAGGAAAATGCAAACACACTGAAGGTACTTATGGGGGCACAAAGTCTCTCCACAGTTGGCCTTCAAGACACTTTTCTGATCACCTCCACTAGTTCTGCTTGTTAAATCAAATGGACAAGAAAGCTCCTAGAAAACAGACATATAAACAATCTCCTAAGATAGCACAAGCTATAACAGCACAAACTCTGCAAGTAACTTGTTTTCTCATTCAGATAAAGTAATATGACAAACAATCTGAGATCCAAAGTCTCAGTAATGCCTTTCAATTTGGACAGAGTGTAGTTTCTGATCACAGAGAGATCTCCCTAAAACAATAAGAGTTTACAATATATAGCAGCCAAAAAAGACTTGGCGCTTTTTCCCATGAGACGGCCTACGCTGCAGTCAATGCCTTGAATGCATTCTCGGTTCTGTCAAGGGGGCATGATGGAACAGAGGCGGCCGCCTTAACTCTGGCGTGTTGATTCATCTCAACTGTCCTCTTTTGAGTCCGGATCACCTGGTCAGTTCTTTCTAATGTTTGCGCAGCTATCCACTTCGCTTTTATTGCAAAGGAGACAAACAGGTCACGTCTTCAATGTTTAAAGGCTCGAGAAATCTGCCTTGCGGACTGTCTACCTATCGGAATTAACTCCTGCGTAGCTATTTCAGCCCCTCCCCCTTTCTGCTGCAATTTGAGTCTTCGGGCTTGTCTCTTCAACCAGTCGCTTGGTTCTTCCTTTAAGTTTCGCGCTCTATTTCAACGGATATTCCCTTGCTTTAAATTTGACGTCCGCGGGACCGTCAATGGTTCACTGTTTAAATGGTTCGGGTGGCCTTCGGATTCTAATTCCTTTGACAGACTATGTTTCTTTATTTCCTTCGCTCCGCGCCTTTGACACGTGGCATGTTCCGCTGCAAAACAGGAGAAGACACGTGGCAGCATCCCCCTGCTTTGAAACTTATTAGAAACTGTGTCCCAACAGACGACACTTGGCAGCGTCCGCTGCACTTTGAGGTTTGGTCTTTCTCGGAGGGTTCTTGCTTCTTCGGCAGGCTTTGGCTTTCGGGCTTTTTCCGTCGGGCTTTTCCTTTAGACAAAATGTTCGAAGGAAAGCTTTGCTTCTTTTCCTTAGTCGTTTTCCTGAAGGATTTCCAACTTTGTCCGCTTTTGCTCACTGCCCTCCGCAAGGGTACTTGGCCTCGACTTCGTTATTTGGCCAAGTCTTTTTGATTTTTTGAATCAAGCGCGTTGAACCAATTGGTCGTTGAACCCATTGAACCATTGAACCAAAATGGTTCAAGGTTCAACGGTTCAAGCCTTGAAAGCGTCTAAGTGTTGGAAACTTGCCCCTTTTGATTGAACTTGCCCGAAGAAGCCATTGACTTCGTTATTTGGCCAAGTCTTTTTGATTTTTTGAATCAAGCGCGTTGAACCAATTGGTCGTTGAACCCATTGAACCATTGAACCAAAATGGTTCAAGGTTCAACGGTTCAAGCCTTGAAAGCGTCTAAGTGTTGGAAACTTGCCCCTTTTGATTGAACTTGCCCGAAGAAGCCATTGAACCAACTAGTTTCAAGCATGTTGAGTCCGTAGAAACATATCTGCAGAGTCCGTAGATTTAAGCCTGCAGAGTCCGGAGATTTCTAGAAAAGCTTTGAAAAATGAAGAACTTGAATGCTCAAGAATTTTGAGAAGGGAAGAGATTATTTTGGTCTGTTGAACCAAAATAGCTAACATGTTCCAAAAATGAGTGACATTTTTGGGGAACAGCTGGCTCTAGTTGAGGAACTTCCTTCAGTTGAGAACTTGGAACAGCTGAGGGGAGTAGAAACCAAAATTTCCAGTGCTTTGAAGTGTACCATTGGGCTACGGAGTCATGCTACCCAAAAAAAAGGCTCCAAAAAACGAAAACGAACAGCACAAAGCAGAAACAAAGCTATACAAATATACATATATATAGGGGAACTTATCTGGTACTTCAAGAATCGAAGTACCTCAGATGTTGCCCTTTGAGAGGCAGTGAACATGGCGCTCTGTCCTGATAAACCAGCAAGAAGCCATTTTCTCCTCAGAATTGGTGATGGGTGAACGAAACTCTGCACCTAGAAACCATTTTTCTGTGTCTTTCCTTTGGTTTTCTCCTCTTGCCCCACAACAAGACTTGTCTTTTGATTCGAAACCCACGAACCTTTGTTCTCTTGGCAAAGAGTTCCTTTCCCTGATCTTGATGCGCAGTAGCATGGTGACTTACCATAATTGCTTGCTCCTCTGGTTCAATCCAACACCTGATTTGATTGTTCCCATTCAACACCTGCCAATGATTGGCACTATCAGGTATAATTTGTGTTGATCCGTCTGAACCAATTCCTAAATTGCCATCTACAGAAATTTCATTTGCTGAAACATGAACGCCCTCTGTGGTCAAGAAGTAATTACCCCTACCTGAAGACTCAAACAAAATTTGAGCTACAGGGGCCGACGTTTGAGGGACCACGTATTTTGCCTCTTTCTCAGGGAGCAACCTCCGCATTACACCTTTCACAGGGATTCTTGCTTGAGACATGTCCATGCTCAATTCTCCTTCAACGTCCTTGCAAAAGTTCCGTCCAAACAGAATGTCATATGAGGCTAGGACGTCAACCACCAGAACTATCATCTTGATTCTCTTATCTGAGAAAGCTGCAAATGCAAATTGGGCATCTTTGATTTGCCCCAGCAGTGGCACTTGTTTGTTCTCCATGGAGAAACACCTCCCAAATGTCTTGGTCAATGTGAGGCCAAGAGATCCTGCCACTTTGGCGGGCATGACATTGTCTGAAGCCCCGGAATCAATGATGCAATTGCTTAGCTTGTGACCGTTTATCAACAGGGAAACATAGAAAGGGTCTACTTTCCCAGGGGCAGCAGGAGGATTAATGACAAGGTTATTCCGGGTGGATGTGTTCTTTGGGGGATCATGAGTTACCTTCGAAATTTCTTGTCCTGCAGGGACGGCTTTACCCTTCACACATTCAACCAACCTGTCCAACTGCTCAAGGTTGGCTTGTAAAAATTCAAATTCAGATATTTGAATTTTGGTCTTTTTGACATGCTCAATTATGTCAAATGGTTGAATTGGATTAGGCACAGAGGATGGGAGTTCATCTTTTTGGTTTCTGGGAGGGGGAGGACTGATCTGCGACTTTGAAGAACAAGGAGTAGGGATATTTGATCTACTTACCTTCTCTGCAATCACCGGGTCCTTTAGCTGGAAAGGCAGAGTGGTTCCCCGCTTCGCTTGGCAATTGAAATTGCTGTTTGAGGTCGCTCCGTTGTTTTTCCTTTATCAGCTTGCTGAGCTGACTGGTTCTGGGACCGGGCGAATACAGCGTATGATCCCTCATCTACTTTCCCTTCACTTCTGAGTTCATCCTAGTAATTTAGGAAACCAATGACAGAGTCGCCAACTGATTCTTCTTCTTCCGTGAAGAGATCAGCGTTATTTTCTAGCTCAAACTCAGGTTGGAAAGAGAAATCATGTTTTGTTTCCAGATATCCAACTATTGAGTTGGTTGGAGGTGCTTCAAGGGCAAGGTTCCTCTGTGGGGGAGGAAGACGATTTGGCTGCCCTTGATTCCTGGCAGCATTGCCTTGGTAAGATTGATTAGGGAACTTCCTCCTTGGTGCATCTCTGTACGAAGGAGTAGATGACATCCCTTAGGCCACTTGCCTTTTCAAGGTTAGTAGTTCATTTGCCAGCTTTTGCACCATTTGATCCATGGTCCCTGTAGATGAATTCTCAGAAGATGAAAAAAATTCCTCTGTTAGGATCTCTCCTTATCTTTCCTGCCAAGATAAGGTCATCTTCTAACTCAGTAGCCAAATCATGAGCAGCAGCAAGGTCTATGTGTCTAGCCCATCTCAGCAAAAAACTCACTTCAGGCAGTTGTGAGTTGATGAAAAAGCACATAAGGTTCTTAGGAGTTGGCTGAGCAATGATGGGAATCTGATTTCTGAGCTTGTTAAACTTTGTTATGAAGTCCCTCATAGGTTCATGGGGCTCCTTCATCTGCGTGAGCTGGGCCAACAAAGCATGTGCATCTTCTGCAGGCTTGAACCTGGCTTCAAATTTAGCCTTGAGTGTATCCCAGTCAGTCATTGACCCAACCTGCAGATGGTAGAACCAATCTGCAGCAACGCCTTGTAATGTCTCTACGAACAGCCTGACTGCCACGTCCTCAAATTCCACACCAATCACCCCACAGGCTATGCTGAAGGCTTCAATGTATTCATCAGGGTGAACTTTTCCATCACCAAAAAATTTGGGAAAGTTTTTCCTTGAACTGTGTGGGAGCTCATGTAGGGGTGGAGTCAAATTCAGTGGACCAAAAGAGTTGCCCCAAGGGCCTTGAGCTATGATTTGATTATGTAGAAGTGGGATCACAAATCTGGGTGGAGCGTATATAGGCAAAGCTTGGTTAATAGTAGAAGTGGACGCTTTGCCTGGTAGTGAAGACCCGACTCAGGTAAGAGGAAGACTCTTAGTTCGTTGAAGGTGAGGTTGTGAAGGAAACAAATCAAAATTGCTCTGCTGCACCAACTCAAAAACAGGGTCAACAACACCTTGAGATTTCTGGTATAGCGTGGAGCTCCCAGATTGCAGGACAAAAATGGAAAAGGAGATGGAAGATGGTAAGGCTATAATGATAGTAAGGTACGGAACGAAGTCGCCAAACTCTATAATGGATAAGGGTAACGATGATAATGGGTAAGACACAGGTGATGTTTCAACCTGAAGCTTGAGGCTGCAAATTGCACAAAATTACTGTCCCCAGCGGAGTCGCCAAAAAACTGTTGAGTGAATATTTTGTCGACCAACTAACTGATGACCAAAATAGTTCCTATCACCACAGCATAAGGAGATCAATCGGCCAGATGTGGAGCTTTACTGCATCAGCAGGGGACAGATCTCTCCTCTCATCAAGAGGAGGTTCCCTATAGATATGCAGGAGGTTATCTACTATATATATATGCAAAAAGTAATACGCAGGGGTAGGACAAACCATCCATCTCTCTTCTTTTAGAGATGATGCTGACAAACCAAGGAGAGATCCTGGATGATGGGAAAGGTACTTCTCTTCTTTCAGAAGCAACTTTCAGCCAAAAGCTAGATTTCTTTCCAAATAGTAGAAATCTTGACGCAATGACAGAAGACACTTCTCTTCTTTCAGAAATGTTCTTCCGTAGGCAGCAGGAATCTTTCAAGTAGCAAGTAACTGGTAACAGAGGTGCTGAGTGACTAGCAACCCAAGAGAGAAAGATACGAAGAACAATGGGGGCACCACGTCGTCCCAAGGCTCTTTACACAGGAAAGGAAAATACAAACACACTGAAGGTACTTATGGGGGCACAAAGTCTCTCCACAGTTGGCCTTCAGGACACCTCCCTGATCACCTCCACTAGTTCTGCTTGTTAAATCAAATGGACAAGAAAGCTCCTAGGAAATAGACATACGAACAATCTCCTAAGATAGCACAAATTATAACAGCGCAAAGTCTGCAAGTAACTTGTTTTCTCATTCAGATAAAGTAATATGACAAACAATCTGAGCTCAAAGTTTTAGTAATGCCTTTCAATTTGGGCAGTGTAGTTTCTGATCACAGAGAGATCTCCCTAAAACAATAAGAGAGTTTACAATATATAGCAGCCAAGAAAGACTTGGCGCTTTTTCCCATGGGATGGCCTACGCTGCAGTCAACGCCTTGAATGCATTCTCGGTTCTGTCAAGGGGGCATGATGGAACAGAGGCAACCGCCTTAACTGTGGCGTGTTGATTCATCTCAACTATCCTATTCTGGGTCCAGATCACCTAGTCAGTTCTCTCTGATGTCTGCGCAGCTGTCCAGTTCGTTTTTACTGCAAAGGAGACAAACAGGCCGCGTCTTCAACGTTTAAAGGCTCCAAAAAGCTGCCTTGCGGACTGTCTACCTACTGGAATTAACTCCTGCGTAGCTATTTCGGCCCCTCCCCCTTTCTGCTGCAATTTGAGTCTTCGGGCTTCTCTTTTCAGCCAGTCGCTTGGTTCTTCCTTTAAGTTCCACGCTCTATTTCAACGGATATTCCCTTGCTTTAAATTTGACATCCGCGGGGCCGTCAATGGTTCACTGTTTAAATGGTTCGGGTGGCCTTCAAATTCTAATTCCTTCAACGGACTATGTTTCTTTATTTCCTTCGCTTCGTGCCTTTGACACGTGGCATGTTCCGCTGCAAAACAGGGGAAGACACGTGGCAGCATCCGTTGCTTTAAAACTTATTAGAAACTGTGTCCCGGCAGACGACACTTGGCAGCTTCCGCTGCACTTTGAGGTTTGGTCTTTCCCAGAAGGTTCTTACTTCTTCGGCGGGCTTTGGCTTTCGGGCTTTTTCCATCGGGCTTTTCCTTCGAACAAAATGTCCGAAGGAAAGCTTTGCTTCTTTTCCTTAGTCATTTTCCCGAAGGATTTCCAACTTTGTCCGCTTTTGCTCACTGCTCTCTGCAAGGGTACTTGGCCTCGATCCACTGCCCTCTACAAGGGCACTTGTTCCTTTGGCTTTGGGGAAGCCCCTTGAACCTACTGATTGAACCAACCGATTGAATCAACTTTGGTTCAACGGTTCAATGGTTCAATCGGTTCATTTTTCGTTATTTGGCCAAGTCTTTTTGATCTTTTGAACCAAACGCGTTGAACCAATTGGTCGTTGAACCCGTTGAACCAAAATGGTTCAAGGTTCAACGGTTCAAGCCTTGAAAGCGTCCAAGTGTTGGAAACTTGCCCCTTTTGATTGAACTTGCCCGAAGAAGCCATTGAACCCGTTTAACCAACTAATTCATGTTGAGTCCGTAGGAACATATCTGCAGAGTCCGTAGATTTAAGCCTGCAGAGTCCGTAGATTTCTGGAAAAGCTTTGAAAAATGAACTTGAATGCTCAAAAAAAATTTGAGAAGGGAAGAGATTATTTTGGTCTGTTGAACCAAAATAGCTCACATGTTGTTCCAAAAATGAGTGGCATTTTTGGAGAACAACAGTTGGCTCCAGTTGGAAAACTTCCTTCAGTTGAGAACTCGGAACAATTGAGGGGAGTAAAAACCAGAATTTTCAGTGCCTTGAAGTGTACCATTGAGCTACGAAGTCATGCTACCCAAAAAGAAAGGCTCCAAAAAACGAAAACGAACAGCACAAATCAGAAACAAAGCTATACAAATATACATATATACAGGAGAACTTATCTGGTACTTCAAGAATCGAAGTAACTCAGACGTTGCCCTTTGAGAGGCAGTGAACATGGCGCTCTGTCTTGATAAACCAGCAAGAAGCCATTTTCTCCCCAAAATCGATGATGGGTGAATGGAACTCTGCACCAGAAAACCAATTTTCTGTCTTTCATTTGGTTTTCTCCTCTTGCCCCACAGCAAGACTTGTCTTTTGATCCGAAAACCACGAACCTTTGTTCTCTTGGCAAAGAGTTCCTTTTCCTGATCTTGATGCGCAGCAGCATGGTGACTTACCATAATTAGTTGCTCCTCTGGTTCAATTCAACACCTGATTTGATTGTTCCCATTCAACACCTGCCAATGATTGGCACTATCAGGTATAATTTGTGTTGATCCGTCTGAACCAATTCCTGGATCACCACCTACAAAAATTTCATCTGTTGAAACATGAACGCCCTCTGTGGTCAAGAAGTAATTACCCCTGCCTGAAGACTCAAACAAAATTCGAGATATAGGGGCCGACGTTTGAGTGACCACGTATTTTGTCTCTTTTTCAGGAAGCAACCTCTGCATTACACCTTTCACAGGGATTCTTGCCTGAAACATGTCCATGATCAATTCTCCTCCAACGTCCTTGCAAAAGTTCCGTCCAACCAAAATGCCATATGAGGTTGGGACGTCAGCCACCAGAACTGTCATCTTGATTCTCTTATATGGAAAAGCTGCAAATGCAAATTGGGCATCTTTGATTTGCCCCAGCAGTGGCACTTGCTTGTTCTCCATGGAAAAACACCTTCCAAAGGTCTTGGTCAATGTGAGGCCAAGAGATCCTGCCACTTTGGCAGGCATGACATTGTCTGAAGCCCCAAAATCAATGATGCAGTTGCTCAGCTTGTGACCGTTTATCAACAGGAAAACATAGAAAGGGTCTACTTTCTCAGGGGCAGCAGGAGGATTAATGACAAAGTTATTCCGAGTGGATGTGTTCTTTAGGGGATCATGAGTTACCTTCGGAATTTATTGTCCTGCAGGGACAGCTTTACCCTTCACACATTCAACCAATCTATCCAATTGCTTAGAGTTGGCTTATAGAAATTCAAATTCAGACATTTGAATTTTGGTTTTTTTGACATGCTCAATTATGTCAAATGGCTGAATTGGACTAGGCACAGAGGATGGGAGTTCATCTTTTTGGTTTCTGGGAGGGGGAGGACTGATCTACGACTTTAAAGTAGAAGGGGTAGGGATGTTTGATGTACTTACCTTCTCCGCAATCACCGGGTCCTTTGGCTAGAAAGGCAGAGTGGTTCCCCGCTTGACAATTGAAATTGCTATTTGAGGTAGCTCCTCTGTTTTTCCTTTATCAGCTTGCTGAGCTGACTGGTTCTAGGACCGGGTGAATACAACATATGATCCCTCATCTGCTTTCCCTTCACTTCTGGGTTCATCCTGGTAATTCAAGAAACCAATGACGGAGTCGCCAGCTGATTCTTCTTCCTCCGTGAAGAGATCAACGTTATTTTTTAGCTCAACTCAAGTTGGAAAGAGAAATTATGCTCTGTTACCAGATATCCAACTGTTGAGTTGGTTGGAGGCGCTTCAAGGGCAAGGTTCCTCTGTGGGGGAGGAAGACGATTTGGCTGCCCTTGATTTCTGGCAGCATTGCCTTGGTAAGACTGATTAGGGAACGTCCTCCTTGATGCATCTCTGTACGAAGGAGCAGATGACATCCCTTGGGCCACTTGTCTTTTCAAGGCTAGTAGTTCATTTGCTAGCTTTTGCACCATTTGATCCATGGTCCCTGTAGATGAATTCTCAGAAGATGAAGAAGATTTTCCTCTGTTAGGATCTCTCTTTATCTTTCCTGCCAAGATAAGGTCATCTTCTAACTCAGTAGCCAAATCCTGAGCAGCAGCAAGATCTATGTGTCTAGCCCGTCTCAGCAAAAAACTCACTTCAGGCAGTTGTGAGTTGATGAAGAAGCACAAAATTCTTAGGAGTTGGCTGAGCAATGATGGGAATATGATTTTTGATCTTGTTAAACTTTGCTATGAAGTCCCTCATAGGTTCATGGGGCTCCTTCATCTGCGTGAGCTAGGCCAGCAAAGCATGTGCATCTTCTGTGGACTTGAACTTGGCTTCAAATTTAGCCTCGAGTGTATCCTAGTCAGTCACTGACCCAGCCTGCAAATGGTTAAACCAATCTGCAACAGCGCCTTGTAGTGTCTCTACGAACAGCCTGACTGCCACGTCCTCAATTCCACACCAATCACCCCACAGGGTATGCTGAACGCTGCAATGTGTTCATCAGGGTAAACTTTCCCATCAAAAAATTTGGAGAAATTTTTTCTTGAACTGTGTGGGAGCTTATGTAGGGGTGGAGTCAAATTCAGTGGACCAAAAGAGTTGCCCCAGGGGCCTTGAGCCATGATTTGATTATGTAGAAGTGGGATCACAAATCTGGGTGGAGCGTGTATAGGCAAAGCTTGGTTAACAGCAGAAGTGGACGCTTTGCCTGGTAGTGAAGACCCGACTCAGGTAAGAGGAAGACTCCTAGTTCGTTGAAGGTGAGGTTGTGAAGGAAACAAATCAAAATTGCTCTGTTGCACCAATTCAAAAACAAGGTCAACAACACCTTGAGATCTCTGGTCTCTTGTATAGCATGGAGCTGCCAAATTGTAGGACAAAAATGGAAAAAGAGATGGAAGATGGTAAGGCTATAATGATAGTGGGTAAGGTACGAAACGGAGTTGCCGGACTCTATAATGGATAAGGGTAATGATGATAATGGGTAAGACACAGGTGATGTTTCAACTTGAAGCTTGAGGCTCCAAATTGCACAAAATTACTGTCTCCAGCGGAGTCGCCAAAAACTGTTGGGTGAATATTTTGTCGACCAGCTAACTGGTGACCAAAATAGTTCTTATCACCACAACATAAGGAGATCAGTCGGCCAGATGTGTAGGTTTACTGCATCAGCAAAGAACAGATCTCTCCTCTCATCAACGGGAGGTTCCCTATAGATATGCAGGAGATGCAGGAGGTTATCTACTATAAATATATATGCGAAAAGTAATATGCAGGGGGTAGGACAAACCATCTATCTCTCTTCTTTCAGAGATGATGCTGACAAACCAAGGAGATATCCTGGATGATGGGGAAGGTACTTCTCTTCTTTCAGAAGCAACTTTCAGCGAAAACCCAGATTTCTTTCCAAATAGTAGAAATTCTGGTGCAATGACAGAAGGCACTTCTCTTCTTTCAGAAGTGTTCTTCCGCGGGCAGCAGGAATCTTTCAAGTAGCAAGTAACCGGTAACAGGGGTGCTGAGTGACCAACAACCTGAGAGAGAAAGATACGAAGAACAATGGGGGCACCACGTCGTCCCAAGGCTCTTTACACAGGAAAGGAAAATGCAAACACACTGAAGGTACTTTGGGGGCACAAAGTCTCTCCACAGTTGGCCTTCAGGACACCTTGATCACCTCCACTAGTTCTGCTTGTTAAATCAAATGGACAAGAAAGCTCCTAGGAAACAGACATACGAACAATCTCCTAAGATAGCACAAGCTATAACAGCACAAACTCTGCAAGTTACTTGTTTTCTCATTCAGATAAAGTAATATAACAAGCAATCTGAGCTCAAATCTCAGTAATGCCTTTCAATTTGGGCAGAATGTAGTTTTTGATCACAGAGAGATCTCCCTAAAACAATAAGAGAGTTTACAATATATAGCAGCGAAGAAAGACTTGGTGCTTTTTCCCATGGGATGGCCTACGCTGCAGTCAACGCCTTGAGTGCATTCTCAGTTTTGTCAAGGGGGCATGATGGAACAGAGGCGGCCGCCTTAACTGTGGTGTGTTGATTCATCTCAACTGTCCTCTTATGGGTCCGGATCACCTGGTCAGTTCTCTCTGATGTCTGCGCAGCTGTCCACTTCGCTTTTACTGCAAAGGAGACAAACAGGCCGCGTCTTCAATGTTTAAAGGCTCGAACCCGTTGAACCAACTAGTTTCAAGCATGTTGAGTCCGTAGAAATATATCTGCAGAGTCCATAGATTTAACCCTGCAAAGTCCGTAGATTTTTGGAAAAGCTTTGAAAAATGAACTTGAATGCTCAGAAGAATTTTGAGAAGGGAAGAGATTATTTTGGTCTATTGAACCAAAATAGCTCACATGTTGTTCCAAAAATGAGTGACATTTTTGGGGAACAACACATTTGAGATGTGGATAAGGTGTTGAGATTAGAAAAAGAAGTTTTTAAGTGTGTTCAAAGGTCACAATGTAACTAGCAGTCCTAGACCTAGTGTGTAAAAGAGACTTAGTGAGGTCTAATGAGAGGTCAAAATGAGTTTTTAAAGTGCTAGAGCCCATATGAGCATGGAATGAGGTTTGACAAGTTGATTCAAGCATGATGACCAAGTCTGAGGTCATGGACTAAAGGACAAGACAAGAAATCATGTTTTGCGGTCTCCTGTGCATGCAAAGTGAAAAGATGAGAGCTCGAGAAGAAAGTTTTGATGCTCATTGGCACATGTAAACTTTGCATGGTGTCCTGAGCCTTTTGGGAGAGATGGGGAAGGGTCCTAAGAAGGATTTCCAAGCATTACTTTGGCATTTGAAGGACAGAGTTGTATGAACAATCGTTAAGGAGGTTAACTGGTCTAAAACCCTCCTAATGACCCGATTGGAGAAAACTTGGTGGAAAAGGCCCATAATGGATTGGCAAGGCTTGTTTGATGTTTGGATCATGTACAGGACTCCTCCAGGCATCTCCAAGTGGCAGTAGTGTGTCAGGGCAGTGAGCAGAAGCTACAAAAAACTGCTTGCTTTCGAAGAATTTGATGCTACAGGTAGGGTTGACCAAGTCAACACATACAAATCAATGGAGGTTGAAGGCCAAAACTCATTCTTGATGTCCATGGTGTTTGTTTGGCAAGTTACATCGTCTGTGTCAATCATTTTGGTCATTGAAGATGAACTATCGCTAAACTGACTAAGAGTGAAAATAGTGAGAAAAAGCCAGTCAAAGTGAGAAAGGGTTTAGGGATGAGTTTCAGGTGATTAGGGATGAATCGAATTGATTAAGGTCATTGTTTAAGACCTATACCTCTTGTTCCCTTGGTTGAGTAGTAGTGATGATGCTCACATATAAGCTAGAAGGTGCTCTTAAAGTGACTTGTTTGTATGAGTCAAGATAGTGAAACCTAGGACAATGAGAATGGTCTACAAGAGCAAAGTTTCCATTGGAGCATATGATTTTTGTGTTGAAGGGTGCTCTAAGGAGGTTGTATGATCTTGTCCATGTATTGGTAGATCATGATGATGCTTTCTCAGGTGTTAGAATGTCATGTTTCCATGACTGGATGTTTGCAGTGTTTGGCAATTCTTGATGTGCTAGGGGTAGTGAATTGTTTGAGACTATGACAAGAGTCAGTGCATCCAATGTACTTGCATATGGTGTTTGACATGTAAATGACCTATTCATGCTCTATGGAAGGTGGAGAGACAGGTTAAGGTGTTGAGATGTGGAAGCCAAAATGGCTTAGCAGACTGTGTTAAGATAGTGAGATAGAGGCTTGAGAAATTGGTCTATAAGACCAATGATTGATGTCAAAACAAGAGATCTAATTGTTGGAGAATGATCTAGAGAGCACAAAGAAACTATTCATATGCATGAGATGTCATGAAAGTGTCCTTTCAAGTACTGATGACAAAGTTCTTCATGACTGTGTTTTTGGAGGCAAAGGTGAGTTTGGCATGTTTTTCCAAGAATGGAAGAATCCAATGAGTTTGAAGATGTTAAGGAGGTCTCAAAGGTTCATAAGAATGCTTTGATAATCTTAGTTTGTCCCTGCTCAAGTATGGAGTCAAGAATTCTTGACTGTACTGACTGTGTTTGACCATTCTGAGTGGTCATTTTGCAAGAGTTGGTTTGAAGCCTATTGGCTTGTTTAAAGAAGTCAAATGGATATGGTGATGACTATTGGCCATTTTTTGGCCTACATACCAAAATTTTGCCTAAGTGTGGGAGGGTGGGCATTCAAGTAAGACTTCAGGTTTTACACAGCAGAAGACTTCAGGTTTTTGGAAGAAGTCTTCGGATTTTACAAGAGACAACTTATTTCACTTTATGAGTAATCAGCAGTTGAAACCCCTCAGTAGAAGTAATCTGGGTTGGAAAACCCGAATTACTCTTGACAGTGCAAATTGGGTTTTGAAAAGTGCTTTGCTTATAAAAGTTTTATCAGCAGAAGTAATCTGAGTTGGAAAACCCGAATTACTCTTGACAGTGCAAATCGGGTTTTAAGAAGTGCTTTGCTTATGAAAGTTTTATCAGTAGAAGTAATTCAAGTTTAGAAACCCGAATTACTCAGGGTAATGCATTTCGGGTTTCTCAGGGTGAATTACTTATCTCTTTTTATAAGTAACAAGCAGTGAAGAATCCGAAGTTGCAGACATTGAAGAACAAACAAGTAGACTCGGACAAAAAGCTCGAAGGAATTCTTTCGAAAAAATGCAAATGACAAATTAAAAAATCCGAAGGGCAATGTACCCTTTGGAAAGGACGTTTCCAAAAAGCTTGAGTGCCTTAAGATAAAAGTTCGAAGGAAATTGAAAGACATAAAACCTGAAGAAAATATAAGCAAAGGCAAAAGGAAGTTTGTGGGAGGACATCCTTCGGACAAAAAGTCTGAAGGAATTCCTTTGGACTTTTTGTCCAAAGGATTCCTTCGGAAAAATTGCAAACATAATAATCGGAGGGGCTTGACAAGAAATTTGCAGAAAAGGAAATGACAAAGCCATGGGAGATAACATAAAATTTCAAATGGAAGGAAATGAAAATTCCGAAAAAATAGGAACAAAACAAAGGCAAAGACAAGTCCGAGGAAATGAGACAACAAAGAATCTCGAAAGAAATAGGGGGTGAACATAAAGTCAACAGAAAAAAGAGAAGTCAACAGGAAAAAGATGAGTCAACAGGTGATAGTCTGAAGGAAATCCATAGAGGTCAACAAGAATTCTGAAGGAAACGTAGCCAAGGCAAAGCCAGGAAATAAAGTCCGCAGGAAAGGAAAAAATCCGAAAGAGAAGCCAACAAAATTCTGAAAGGAAATAATAAAAAAACAAAGGCAAGACAGAATTCCGAAGGACAAATTGGACTTGGACAGAAAATAGAAGTCCGCAAAAAATAGACACGAACAGGGAAACCAAAATAAAAGAAAAATCCATGCAAGCAAAAGTTATTTTCGGTTGATTGGTCAAAGCTTCAGTTGACTGGTCAAAGCTTTAGTTGACTGGTTGTTGAAATCAAGCTCATCTCCGGATCAACTCGTGCTTTCAAATGTTCCAACTCAGCTTCCAACGTTTCAATTGGAGTTCTAATTTTAGCATGGCACGGATTTCATGCATGCTCTTGTTTATCTCATGCTTTCAAACGATCAAACAGCTCAAGAGGAAGTCCATATTTGAAGGTGGACGTGGCATTTTTGCATGATAAGAGTTTGACTTCCCAAAATTAGCCGCCGTCCTTTTCAACGCAAGGAATTTTCATGCAAAACAAAATAGACTTTTGTAAAGGCTGAGTTGATTTGAGTTTACTCCCTCTCTATTTTCAAACACCGCCTCTTGGCTTTTATAAATTTTCTATATTAATGGTTTTTCAGTGTTGTAAAAATGATTCCTTTTTTGGAAGAAAACTTATGCCAAAGTTTGTGCTATAACCTTTTTCAAAATCAATAAGAGGACCATGTTTTTTCAATTTTCAGCAGCTGGTATAGTGTATTTTTGTTATAGATTTGCCTAAGTGAAAGATTTTTCTTCTTCCTTATCAAATCTGGATTCATACCTAGTTACTAGCTGGTCATTTATATACGTCACGTTCTGTGTTTGAACGTCTTTTGTTGAGTTTATAGTGGAATTAGTGGCTATTTAGTGCCTTTCATCAGGCCTATTTTTCCATTTCCCTAAAGCTTAGATCATTAGATTAAACCATTTCGTGAAATACTTGTGTATTGATCAATTAGAGTTGAAGTTTTGTCTTTTCCTTGTTTGAATCAGTGTTCTCAGAAGCTCGATTTGAGTGGATAAAGCAAATTAGGTGTATCACCATTTTAGCTAAGATTTCCTTTCAAGGTCTTTCTCCCTTTTTTCCCAGGCAATTTGTAGCGTAGAAGTTGAGATCCTCATAGATACATCTTAAAGGGGCAAATTGTTGCTAGTTGTCATTGATGCCATGTGCCTATGCACTGTCATTAATGTCAAAGTGTGAGATCTTGTGTGTTCAAGAAGGCATGCATAGTGAAGTCTAATAAAGTGAGTGAGCTAAGACTTGTGAGTGGTATGTGGCATTAGTTGAAGCATAGTATGACATGAGAGTGCATCTACAGTAGCAAGAAAGTCTCAAGAACATAATAGGTCTGATTGATGGTCTAATTCCTTGAGCATGAACATGGCTTGTAAAAGCATGATGATGATACAGATGTGAATGAGCTTGACAGTGTTGAATGCAATGGCAGAGCATGTTAGAGGATGTTGGACACTATGTCAAACATGTGAAAAAGGTGGAAAGTGCATCTACAGTGGCAGCAATGTCAAGTATTGAGGCATAACCCTTGCATAAGAAACCTAGTATGATGGAACAGGCTTAGTAGCATGCTATGAAGAGAAGTGTGAGACCTATGCGAACAAGGTTAGCAATGTGTGAGCTCATGAGAGGTTGTCTAAAGATGTATATGAGGTGTTGAGAGCATCTACAGTGGTGAGAGGGTCATATTCCAGACCTAAAGTGACTTGCAGTTGAAGGCCTAGTGTGCCAAGACACCTAGTCAGGCCAAATGGAGGATGAGGATCATATTCCAAGGTAAGAGTGCTTGTGTGCGCATGGTATGAGTGCATTTGAGATGCGGATGAGGTGTTGAGATTAGAAAAAGAAGTTTTTAAGTGTGTTCAAAGGTCACAATGTAACTAGCAGTCCTAGACCTAGTGTGCAAAAGAGACCTAGTGAGGTCTAATGAGAGGTCAAAATGAGTTTTTAAAGTGCTAGAGCCCATATGAGCATGGAATGAGGTTTGACAAGTTGATTCAAGCATGATGACCAAGTCTGAGGTCATGGACTAAAGGACAAGACAAGAAATCATGTTTTGAGGTCTCCTGTGCATGCAAAGTGAAAAGATGAGAGCTCGAGAAGAAAGTTTAGATGCTCATTGGCACATGTAAACTTTGCATGGTGTCCTGAGCCTTTTGGGAGAGATGGGGAAGGGTCCTAAGAAGGATTTCCAAGCATTACTTTGGCATTTGAAGGACAGAGTTGTATGAACAATCGTTAAGGAGGTTAACTAGTCTAAAACCCTCATAATGACCCGATTGGAGAAAACTTGTCGGAAAGGGCCCATAATGGATTGGCAAGGCTTGTTTGATGTTTGGATCATGTAGAAGACTCCTCCAAGCATCTTCAAGTGGTAGTGGTGTGTCAGGGCAATGAGTAGAAACTACTAAAAATTGTTTGTTTCTAAAGAATTTGATGTTATAGGCAGGGTTGACCAAGTCAACGCATACAAATCAATGGAGGTTGAAGACCAAGACTCATTCTTGATGTCCATGGTGTTTTTTTGGCAAGTTACATCCTCTGTGTCAACCATTTTGGTCATGGAAGATGACATATCGCTAAACTGACAAAAAGTGAAAACAATGAGAAAAAGCCAGTGAAAGTGAGAAAGGGTTTAGGGATGAGTTTCAGGTGATTAGGGATGAATCCAATTGATTGAAGTCATTGTTTAAGACCTATACCTCTTGTTCCCTTGGTTGAGGAGTGGTGATGATGCTCACATAGAAGCTAGAAGGTGCTCTCAAAGTGACTTGTTTGTATGAGTCAAGACAATGAGAATGGTCTGCAAGAGCAAAGTTGCCATTGAAGCATATGATTTTTGTGTTGAAGGGTGCTCTAAGGAGGTTGTATGATCTTGCCCATGTATTGGAAGATCATGATGATGCTTTCTTAGGTGTTACAATGTCATGTTTCCATGACTAGATGTTTGCAGTGTTTGGCAGTTCTTGATGTGCTAGGTGAAATGAAGTGTTTGAGACTCTATGACAAGACTTAGTGCATCCAATGTACTCGTATATGGTGTTTGACATGTAAATGACCTATTCATGCTCTATGGAAGGTGGAGAGACAGGTTAAGGTGTTGAGATGTGGAAGCTAAAATGGCTTAGTTGGCTGTGTTAAGATAGTGAGATAGAGGCTTGAGAAATTGGTCTATAAGACCAATGATTAATGTCAAAACAAGAGATCTAATTGTTGGAGAATGATCTAGAGACCACAAAGAAACTATTAATATGCATGAGATGTCATGAAAGTGTCCTTTCAAGTACTGGTGACAAAGTTGTTCATCACTGTGTTTTTGGAGGCTACAGGCAGTTTGAGTAGTCACTTTGCAAAGGTGAGTTTGGGGTGTTTTGCCAAGAGTGGAAGAATCCAATGAGTTTGAAGATGTTAAGGAGGTCTCAAAGGTTCATAAGAATGTTTTGATAATCTTAGTTTGTCCCTACTCAAGTTTGGAGAGTCAAGTTCTTGACTGTACTTTGACTGTGTTCGACCGTTTTGAGTGATCATTTTGCAAGAGTTGGTTTGAGGCCTGTTGCCCTGTTTAATGAAGTCAAATGGATATGGTGATGACCATAAAGTCATGAATGTTCTATACATGTGGTTTGTTCATATGATCATGTGGCAAAGTTAACTATATGCTTCAGTTTTGTAAGGTAGATTTTCTAGGTGTGTGAAGGGTTAATGGCAAGTAGGCCAAATAGCTTGGTTCAAGGTGTGAAATGAAGCAAATAGTGTTGGGGACCCAAGAAGAGCTTAGGAGGGGCCTATTCAAGTGATATTAGAAGTGTTTCAAGCATTGGTGAAGACTCAAATGGTTTCAAGGGGTCAGAGTGGTAACGTGTGCCTTAAAAATGGCCTAATTCCTTTAGGTCTCTATTAGGCCTAATAAGGTTTTGGTCCCTATGAAAGATGACCGACTTGTGTGGTGATTATTTCTTGTGTGAAACGTGTATGAGGACCTATTTCAAGGGTAAATCAAGTGTGGAAAGGATCTTCGCTGACCAAGATGGGTGAGACCAAGAGTTGAGTATAAAAACAAGGCCTAATTGCCTATTTGAGCTAGTTAGAGAAGTGTGGACTCAAGCAAAGAAAATGGCTCATTGAAGGAGCAGAAGCAGGTCATTGAGGACCATCAGAGGAGAAGAGGAGCAAACATGTTTATCTAACATAGTTGTTGCAAGTGGATGACCAAGTTAATGGACCTAATGAGCCTAGAAGAGGCATGTTGAGCGAGTAACCCTAGAAGGTTGTTTGAGTGAGATTGAAGGGTAAAGAGTGCAAACAAAAGAGGTCATCATCAGTTGAAGATTGGCAACATGTTTTCTAAGATGATCAAAGATCAAAGGTGACTTGGTTGGTGCTAAGTTACTTAGGGGGTTGGAGCCTCCTTGCAAAATAGAGCTTGCAAAAGATTAGTTGAGTGGATGCTCAACTAGGTAGAGGTTGGAGCTCCTTATGAAGTTGGTGCTTCACTAAATTTTAGATCTTGACATTATAGGACTGTAGTCCATATGCATGGTTCAGTGGGTTTTATCCCCTAAGAGGATTTCCCACATATCTCTTGTGTTTTCTTGTGATATGCCTCTGTGGTTGTTTATGTATGCTTTGATCTTTTTGTGAATGAATGCTTCTTGGAATGATGAATGGAATTGAATAATTATTGTTATGCAGCTGATTCATTCCCCCCCTCTCAGTAGCTACTTCCAACAATATTGCTTATTATAAGAGGACAATAATCTACGCATATTTTCTTGTTGGTTTCACATGGAGCAAAAGGTACATTCCAACTATACCTATCAACACCAAGTGCAGTTATCACAGGTACTGCATTTATTTATTTTATCCTTTTACTTTAGCATTTCCATACTAGATTATTGGGGGAGCATCTGTAGACACCTAAATTTGGTCTTTGACACTTTTGGCAGCATCAATTTGGCATACTTTCACATACTTGGACAATGTACATATATCTGACTCTCAAGCACACTTTCCCTCTATCAGACTACCCATCCACTATCTTAGCCACCTTTATCTACTAGACATTTATTCAAGATCAACTTGGCCTATACAGGAACACCTTCAAAATCCTAGACAAACAATCTCCATACCTCAAATCCTCATCTGCACTCCAAAGACACTATCGCTAAACTTGAATGATGTTAGTTACCATAGGTCTCTCCCTCTATCAACAGTGTTCAAGGGCCCTCAACGACTAGTTTTCAAATTGAAAAATCTTCATTAGGTCAGATTAGACACATTTCATAGGTCGGTTGTACTGGAAAATTAACGAAGAGTCACCTATATATACAAATCATCTGTAAGGTTATTATTCACCCTTGAATCACCTTACAAGACCTTGGATTATCTCTCTTGGAACATTATTCAAAAGACAAACACATTTCAAGTCTTCAAGGAGCAGCCCTTGAGCAATCCATAGAACCAAATCTAAATACAAATAAGTCAAAGTTGCATAGTGCCAACTATCAACGATCAAAGACACAACTACATTCTAGATTGTTCATAATTTTGCACCCACTCACCTAAGTGGGAAAACTACGTGTGGTTTGATCCCTCTTTGGAGTATGGCAACTTAGGCAACGCTCAGCCATTCAATGGGGAGGTTGGTCCAATCCAACTCAAGGTACTAATCCCTTTTTAGGCTATCTTGTGATCAATCAAGTACAATTAGGGTTTTGGACAAAAGAGATACAAAACATCCACTATTGCACAAGATCAAAATTTTCAAGCACACAGGAACAAATTGCAAGCACAGACGCAAGGCTCCCAGAAGTTATAAACCCCCACTGTGCGTAGTGACACTGCCGGTAAACCCTAACAGTGTCAATTGTCACGGGTGTCTAACTTTGTCGGCAACGTCCAAACAGACTATTAGCCCCTATTTCAGGTCTAAGCACCTGATGAAGCATATCTTCAACATTTCCAAACCCTGTGACGTCTTTTGTGAGTGATAAACAGTCATGATTAACTAACTCATCATTTTATTGTTCAATCAATTCTTAATCAAGTGGTTGCAATATCTATTAGCCCCTTTCAATTCAATAAATTATTGTATTTATTGCCATTATTTATGTAAACTGAATTAGTGCATAGTTTCAATTATTTTATAACACTTGGATGTAAAACAATCAAAACACCTTGTCAACCAGGGGCAACTCTTGGCGCTCGTGTCTAAAGTTTGAATTCAAGCAACTTTGGCATCAAAGCCCATAGTTTTGGTGAGTGATTTGGTGTTGTAATTTCTTTGTAATTAGCATGGATCCAATGCCAACATTTTGAAGTTTTTGTACATGGGGTTTCTAACCTCCCTACATGCACGCCCAAGTACAAGATACCATTCAAATTTTAAATGCAATATACGTTGGGAAGCTTTTTATCTCAAATTTTTGCCTGAATAGACTGTGATTGATATAATGATTGAATCGTTTTTGGTAAGGAGCCAAGACGAACCACATGTTTAAAGATTTAGCTAACAGTCATAGACTTGAAAGAGCATGTCTATCGAATGGATTTTCCAGCCAATTTGAAAATAAAGAGGAAATCTAGCATATTTCTGGAATGCAAGTATTCTTGGCAACAGTGGATTTATATTGGCCAGATTTTGTTCTCTCTTTAACAGGCATGTTAATTGGAGAGCTGTCATTTTTGGACACGTGATTTTGCAAGGAAATCAACTGGTGGTTCTGGCTTGTTTTTTGTTTCCTGCACTTTCCTTTCATTGGAGGTTAAGATGCAAAGTTACTTTAGAGGGTTCTAAAAAGCATTTTGGAGAAATGAGTCAATAATTTTGTGGATGGCTTAGCATTTTGGAATATTCTTAGTTGCTTCATAGGAAGTACATTATAGCTACTAATATGGAAATCCAATTAGAGATGCTTGCCTTCTCGCCTGGTTAGGAAATTGGAATTTCATCCATGTTATAATCATGCTTTCCTTTATTGCTTATTACAAAACAGAAGCACTGCCCTACAAGAATATGTGGAGGATGATACATCAAATAGTTTGGGAACACTTGAAGAAATTAGTGAACTCTGGAGTGATATTTCGTAGACTGTTTAAATCTTTGATTTGCTTGTATAGATGGCAATTAAGCTCTTTATTTCTCTAAATATGTAACAAAAGCAAAAAAAATACGCATCTCCAATTGTCATTTTCCTGGATGTACCTAAAAGACAAAGTTTAAGATTGGAGAATCAGAGTCTGGACTCGGGATTAATGAACGATTACAGCATCATAGCCTCACCTTGAAAATTATTGAATATACAGAGATAAGAGCCACCTGTGATAGATACTTAAAGTCAAGTTTGTGGAAAAAACTCCAAATGAGATTTATATGTCTCCATAAAAGATGTTGATTTTCTCTCTGTTGGTAAAACTGACATTCTGGCCACTCTAGTATAGTTGGAGAGGACCCCAGCATTGTTCATTGAACTGATGAACTTCATGAACTACCTTATTGTTTTATAACGTAATATAACATGCAAGTTTTTCAACAGAGAAATAAAACAAACTCCAAAGGCTTGAAAATATTTAAATGAATCACAGGAAGTATAGCAGAAATAATGGTTCAGGAGGCAAAGGTCCATTTTACAAGTGAAAGACAGGCCCACCTGAATTTAATACTATCGTGGGCATAAAGGCAATATTATAAAGCAAGAATTTTTATTTTGAATGTTATAAAAAAAATATGATAAAATAAAAAAGTGCTTACTTTATTAAACAAACAGGGTCAAAGTTTATTAGAAAGTCAACATTGGATATCTACAAATAAAATATTACAAAGAAAGATTGGTATGTCCATATGATCACAAAGGAACTCGGAATGACTTTGATGGCACCATAATCCAAAATGAATTCAATGGCATTATAATCCAGTAAGTAAACACCCCTGACTATTTAGAGACATTTGACAAGTTTTGTAGCACGCATAGAGACATTAACAATCCTCAGAATACTCAAGGAATTAGTCTCTTTCGAAGCTCACAAGTAGATAAGGCTATGTCAAAATCAATTGTCGATCACATGCTCGCAGAATTTAGCCTAGTATTATAGGATTGAGATGTCTGATCACAGACTTCTTTGATAGGTATTGAAGACCATAATTATGAAAAAATAGTTGACAAATATTTCAGAGAAACAAAAGCACAGTGCTTTCACAAATACCATGTCAAGTCACAAAACTACCTCAACAGCCATGAACGGAGAGACTAGACACCTATGCTGAAGCTTCCATCTCAAAATATAAATCCAACACAACACAAAGATCATGTATATATCCTTGTAAAACACGCAGAAAAGGAATGAATTGCAGACATCTACCTTATGAAAAGGTTCACGAAGAATAACCGCAAACTCCAACCCTTGGGTGCATCTCTCAAACCTTGCAGATTTCTGACCTTGTAGATTCACACCGCTTGCAAATTCCCTCCACAGTAAACACGTCTCAACATAATTCACAAGTATTATTTCACAAAAATATGTTGTAAAATACTAAACACCAGACCACAGAGACACATATTGCTCACTAACCGTTGCAAAAGAAATCCTAAGACACATTTTGTGTGCTATGAGACATGTCTGAACCTAGAGCAACTCATGACCATGACCCATGACCCTCTTAACCCTCACACTCTGTAAGAGAAAGAAAGAAATTATAATTATGTCCACAAGTGACCAAAGTCTGTCCATGGGACTTCTAGAGTCCTTTTGTTTTTTGATAATCAAAAATATATTAAATAACAGTAAAATTTACATAAAACAGTGCTGAGAACAGCCAAAACTTTGAGCTTACATGGAGAATGATTATTTAGCCGACTACATTAAGTTTCAAGCTTTTATCTGACAATCCTTTTCAAAGCATATCCAAATGAGAGTCTATTGTATATATATGATACACACTCAGAGAACCTTGAGGTGAATGTTCTGATTGAGGAAGATGAAGAGTTGCATCCATTACGGTTCCCTTAAGGTTCTCCCCTAGGAATGTATGTCAGTTTCTAAGGTACAGCAGCATTCGAGAATTAGATTGGGTGAACTTGACATGGATTTGGGAGTTTGATAGGAGTGGGAATTCGGCCTTTTCAAACTTTAGGTTAAAAGAAAAGGTAACATGAGATAGCATGGAAACGAAAGGGGGAGATAAGTTGCTTGGAATTAATGCATGGAATCAGGTAGGTGAGGCTTCACAAAAAGCCCTCAAAAAAACTAAATTTTTCCATTTGAGTACTTCAAAGGAGAAAGAAGTCCATTTAAAGAACGTAGACGACTTGCAAAAACCTAAACCTTCCCCTATAATTGACTCCTAAAACCATAGTTACCAGGGTTGGAAATCTGAATGCATTCGGGAGGCCAAAAAAATGCGGAATGCAGAATTCTTGAAAAAGTTCGAAAAAAAAACTGGTTCTGAAAAATATATATATATATACGCCCTGATGTCGCTTATGCTCGTTTGTGCCTCCCCTGGGCTCAACTTTGACTATTAACGTCAACACTCAACTGAGCTCGCAAGTCTCAACACTCAACTGAGCTCGCAAGTCTCTAACACTCAATTGAGCTCACTTAACGCCACCACTCCCTTGCTCTCACCGTCGTCGATACCGTCGATGCCTTGCCTTGAACCCAGAATAGTGTTTGCAGTTCGCCACCACACTAGTCTTTTTTTTAGGGTTTTGAACCTTTTATCTTTTTAATCATAGTCACAAGGTTTGAGTTCGAGTTCGAGTTCAACAACGATAAAATTCGGTTCAAGTTCGACAACGATAAAATTCAGAAAAAAAAAATCGACTTTAAATTCGAACAATAAAATATAAAATAAAAATTTAAAATAATAAAATATTGATTAAAATTTTAAAAAAATATAAATTTAAAAAAATAAAATAAAATACAATTAAAAATATTTATAAATTAAAAACCCTAAATTAAAATATTTTATGTCGTAGACAGAAATTCCCAGAAGATGGGTATGGGTAGGGGAGATGGGCACAGATATAGGTATGTCTTTTATTGAAAAATAGGAGACCGAATACGAGGGAAAGCAATATATATATTTATTATTTATATATTATAAATTTATATGTTATATATATTAAAATTTTACATTTAAACTATAATTAAATATAAATCTATCAATTGTATTTTTAAAAATTTAAATTTAAATCAACAATAAATTAAAACTAATAATAAAATTAAAATTTCAAATATTAAAAATTTCAAATAATTATTATTAAAATATAATAATCGAAAACATGAAATATTAAAAATAATAAATAAACATTATATAAATATTTAAAAAAAACAAAAACCAAAGCTAAATATCAACTCTATTAAAAAAAGAAAAAGCAAAAACAAAAACACATCTTACACTAAAGAAAACCTAAGAACCACGGGGCAGTCATTACCGTTCGCGGCAATGACTGCCTTCGCCATTCAGCACTTGTCTTAGACACTTGAAAAAAAAAACGTTCTTGCATTGAAAACACAACCCCTCTGCCCAGTTGCGACGACGTGGAAAAAAAAGCAGACAAAAATACAGCGATGACGTGGAAACAAATGCAGACAAAAATACAAAGATGACGTGGAAAACAATGCATTAATCCGGAAGGTTGAGAAAATGCGAAAAGTTCTGGATTTCCTAGGGATGCAGCCGAACCTGGTAACTATGCCTAAAACAGATATGAGTGCCGAAAACGGAGGAAGAAGCGGCACCAAGGGAGGTGACAAAGGATTAACGAAATTGTTTGTGCAGATTGTAAAAGAGGACGAAAAGAAAACAAAGGAGGAGACCTTCAAAATCCTAGAGAGCGACAAAGAAGATAGGAAAAAGTCGTTGCAGGCAGAAATAGGGAGGGCCCTATTCACAATCTCTCCAAACCCTACTATGGTCAAAAGGTTAGAAAAAAGGGGCTCTCTAAAGAAATTTTGCATTTTTAGGGTTTTCCTAGGGCAAGATCCGTCAATAAAATTCTTCAAATATTTAATTAAGAATACACGGATGAGTAATGGAGTGATCCATACCCTTTGTATAATGAAAAAAGCCAAGATTGTTTCTAATTTCTTTTAAATCAATGAATGTGGCTAAGATGATTTTATCATAATTACTGTTGTCAAATTGGAGCTGCGCCCTGAATCGAAGACGTGCGTAAAGTGGCCAGTCCTCAATCCGGTTGAAACAATGGGATCTTCTCACGAGGGTGGGTGCTTCAACGGTGAGAAGAACCTCCAAAGAAGGCTGGTTCCTATATGATGTATCAATGAGGATCTCTACTCTATGATGCGGACTACCATGGAAAAGGGAGAAGAAAACTTTAAGGGGAAATCCTACCTAAAAAGGGTGATACACCAGAAAATTGATCCACTCAACTTGGAACCTTGAATACTGAACAAACAAGGGAAAAAGAAGACCTTAGATTTCAATCAATCACTTATGCATAAATATTTCATGAAGAGGTTCGACCCAATGACCAAAACATGAGGGAAAATGATGGAGAGAGGTCTGATACAAGACACTTTGCAACGACCTAACATCCACTTACAGCTTTAGCAAAAGACGTAAAGAACACTGAACATGACCTGCATAAGGATAATCTAGCAACTAGGTATGAATCAGAATTTGGGAAGGGAGAGAAATCTACCACATATGCAAATTGCTGAAGAAATATACACTATGCCAGCACTTAAGATCTGAAAGTACAGTCTTATTGATTGAAGAGGTTACACAACTCACCAATGGCAGAGTCTGGTCTAGCTAAGAGAGGGATTGAATGTTTTTTTAATCAAGGTTGAAAGCCATTTTATAGACAATTACAAAAGCCAAAGATTGGCGTTGAAAATTTTGAAGAGAAGGATTAACTTAGATTAACTCAACGCTGACTTGGCCTTCAATAAAATATGTTTTTTCTTTGTCTTTGCATGAAGCTTCTTGCGCTTGAGGAAGTGAACTTGTCTTTGTTCTGAATCGTCCACCTTTCTTTGCATGGAAATCTATGCCAAAGTTAATTTTAGAACTCTACGTGAGCTGCTTGATGCCGAGTTGGAACGTTTGAAAGCTGAGTTAATCGTTTGGTAAGCTGAGTTGGATGAAGAGATCCGCTGAGTTGACTGGAGATGAGCAGGACTTTGACAACTAGTCAACTGAAGCTTTGACCGATCGATCGAAAATAGCCCTTGCTTGCATGTATTTTACCCTATTCTGGTCTGCCTGTTCATGTCTATTTCTGGCGAGATTCTATATTCGGATGTATTTTTGCCTATATCTGGTCTATATTTCCTCGGATAGTTCTGTGTTCAACTTTCCGTCGGATTGTCTATTTTCTCCTTATTTCCTTCGGAATTCTTGTTGTCTCCTTGGCTTATTTCCTTTGGCTTCATTTCCTGCGGATTTATTTCCTTCAGAATTTATGCTTTTGGTTCTCATCTCCTTCGGATCTTTTGTTCTTGACTGCATTTGCATCGGGTTTATTTCCTCGAGCTTGTCTTTGGACTTTCTTGTGGCAACTTTTCCGAAAGAATCCTTCGGACTTATGGCTCCCCACCTTTCCTTCAGCCTTTATTTCCCTGCTCGGACCTTGCCCTTTGATTTCCTTCAGCTTTCTTCAGACAAATTGTCCGCTTGAATTGGCTTGACTGGCGTTGGCCATTTTGAATTTCCGCGGGCTTTTCCCATTTGAACATTCTTTTGTCCGAAGGTAGAATGTTCAAATGGGAAAAGCCCGCGGAAATTCAAAATGGCCAACGCCAGTCAAGCCAATTCAAGCGGACAATTTGTCTGAAGAAATTAATCCTTTGTCTTTGCATTACTCTGTCGGGTTTTTGTCTATCTTCACTTGTTTCGGGCTTTTTTCCCACAGATTTGCCTTGTAATTTTTCCGAATTTCTTCGGACTTTTTGTCCGAAGGAATTAATCCTTTGTCTTTGCATTGATTGCGTCTTTGTTGAATTTGGACTTTGCTGTCGGCTTTTTGCACGAGCCTCTCCGAATTTCTTCGGACTTTTTGTCTGAAGGAATTCCTTCGAGCAAAAAGCCCGAAGGAATTAATCATGTCTTTGCCTTGTTCAGAATGCCCTTTGGGAAAATTGCCATGGTTCAGCACCGGCCAAGTGCCCTTCGCAAGGGCTTGTTTCTTCATCTGTGCCCTTTTCGAAAAAATTGTAGGGCACTCGGGCTTTTGTCGAGGTCTCAAATTTGACCTGTACCTTCACGAAGGGCACGAATGACCTTTTCGAAGGGTGCCTTGCCCTTCGGGATTCTTGTTTTGCTCTCTTCCAAAGGAATTCCACAGACTTTCCTCTCTAAATTTCTTCGAACTTTTGTCCGAAGGAATTCCTTTGGACAAAAAGTCCGAAGGAATTATTCCTTAGGCTATTGCTTTTGGCGGACCTTTCTCTTTTGTATCTCTCCGAAGTATTCCTTCGGACTTTTGTCCGAAAGAAATACTGTCTTTTGACTTCCCTTTGTTATTTCGTGCGCTGTAGATGGCTCCTTGGGTCGCTGTAAATATGCATTTATGCTTTGATTAAACTTTGAAAAAACTTTCCCTTTTCATTATTAAGTACCCGAAACTGATTCACAAGACAAAATGGTACCTATAAGACCGTCTTCCGAATAAGTAAGATTGACAATTTTTTGGCCTATGGAAGAATTGTCAACAGTTACCAAGTTCGGAAATCTGGGTCCGTTGCGGAGGGAAAAAAATCTGAAAATCCAGAATCCTTGAAAAAGTTCGGAAAAATCCGATCTGGAGTATTTTATAAAAGTTACTTAAGTTGGCCAAAAACACTTTGTCATAAAGTGACATTGTGTACATAAAAAGCCTTCATTTAATAAAGTTCAAGTGGGACCTATTTGGAGCGCTCCACTTAAGGGCTTTAAAAAGAACATTTGGAGATCAATTTTGGAGTGATTGAGTTATGTTATTTTGATATTTCTTCTTGGCTTCAACTTGTGTCAGCTTGAATTCAAGGACAAAAACCCTTGTAATTCTTAGTGGGTTGGACGAAAACCTAGCTTGCTTTGAGGAGGCTTCATGACGGAGGTCTATTTGTACTTCATTGTATGAATTTGATATATTGAAGGAGCTGGAAATTGAGCTTATTTGCAAGTTACAGCTGCTAGGGTTTTGAGTTTGCAAATTGATAGATTTGTCACCAAATATCAATTTGCTAGGGTACGATTTGCTCCAAGGAAAGCATCTATTTTTATTGTAGGGTTTTGAAGACTATTTTGGCATCCATGGGGAAGGGTTTGAATGCATGATTAGCTGGAATTGAATATTTTGGAAGATTCAATGATTTTTTGAAGATTGTTACAGTAGTCCGTACCGCTGCTATAGTAGTCCGTACCATTGTTATAGTGATCTATGTTGCTACTACAGTGACTCAAACCATCGATACAGTGATCCGTACCATCACTGCAGTGCCTTTTCACTTTGTTTGTGGGATGCGAATTGAAGGAAATTATCATTTCAGCTAAGATTTGAAGTTTTATTTGCAGATTGAGGACATCAAAATTTAGATCTGAAGGTTATATTGACATATTTTCATCTACAAATGCATTGCTAGTGTTTGGGAGTAAAGTGTTTCTTTTGGAAGGAATTTTTTGGTCATTGGCAACATTTATTCATATGCAAATTTGTGTTTCAGATTGCTACAGTTTTATATCAGATTGCAGATCCAATCCAAGGGTTTAGTGGTCAAATTTGGTATTGTATTGGCATCACATCAATTTAGGGTTTCATTGCTCCAATCCTAGACCTAGCCACCTTTATTTGGGGGAGTTTAGGGATTGTTTTGGCAGTCATTTACACCATTATGATCAGTGAATACATCAAACATTAACATTAGGGTTTGAGGGCATTTACATTAGCAATTTCTTGCCATATACATGATCATATTGAGCCTAAATGAGGTAACAAGCAAACGGGTATGTGGTGAATCCAATCCTAGGGTTTGTAGTGTGGACACATTTTAAAAGTATTTTCAGTCTAATATCATCTGTATCAGACCTGATAATCAGTGTATTTAGATCTGATATATTGTCAATAAAGTGGAAATTGCATGTGAAATTCTTGTTATTGGTTTATGAAAACATTGTCTATCATTTATATGTTTTATGTGATCATTTTGGCACTGAAATCCATCAAGAATCAAACAAACAAAATCCCAAAACTCAGAAATATCAGAATTTCAGCATTTATGCTAAGCGGGATATTTCATTGAAGGTACATTCTACATACACGCTTGTTGCTCAAAACTTGCAGGATTTAGTGGGTGAAGGAAGAAAATTGTCATCTAAAATCTCTAATAAAAAAAAAATCAATTAGATGGTAAGTTCCACTTAGGGGAAGATGATACCACAGAAGAAGATAGTCCCAAAAAGGTTCGGACAAAAAGTGTTCAATAGAGAAGCAAAACGAGATCATAAGACAGATTAGAACTAGCATCTATTATGTTGAAAAGGGAATGTGCTTCAGAATAATCTCTTACCCCAACTTTGACTCTAGTTGGTGATCTAGTTCAAAATAAAGAGGGGTGGACTGAAGCAGAGAAGAGAAAACAAAAAGAATCGCCAGTCGTTGAGGATAAAGGGGGTAAGAAAGTCCTTAAAGACACAAAGATCCCTAAATATGTAGACAGTCTTTCCAAGCCTAAAAACACATCTAAAAGAAGATTTGAAGTTGGAATGTACAGAGGCCTTGAAGCCCAAGATAGAAAAAGTACTGTTAGGTTGTTTAGGTCATCAACAACGACTTGGACTTCTTGCTTTTACGGGTAGTCAAAAGCAAGACGTCCAAGCTTATTCCTCAACAATAATACCTCCCATGAATCTCACATAATAGACAGGACACCTAAAAAAAGGTGTTCCTAGGTCTCTACTTTCTGCAGGGAACAAAGACAACAGAACTTGTCACTTCACAGAATGTGGTGGCTAGTTTCAAACATGCTACCGGAGGGAGCTCAACTTCAGCTAAACAAGGGGGATCCTCAAGGCTCAATCCATGTGAAAATTGATATTGGAGATAGTCAATTCAGATGATGGTGGAGATAGTTAGGATAAATGAGAGTGCCATCAACAATATGTAAGAAATGCTATGCATATAAAGCAAAGGCTACTTGGGAGAATTCCTAGTGGCCTAAATGTACTGCCAATATATGCCTTCTCTGACAACTCTTTTGATGACCCCTTCAAGGGAATAAGGCAAGGAGGGGCATCCAAGGAGTACTTGAATGGAGGATGCCAATCAATAGAGATGTAAATAGATTGAGAAGCAAACAGTGTTGGAGTAACAATAGCTTTGATGCTCAATGGGACCCAAAGAGGAAATTTTCTCAGAATAGCAAAGTGCCAATTACGAGTTCTCCATACAATCTGAGGAAAAATACAACCAGAGATCTAAGTTTGTGGGCATTGAAAGTAAGTATTAAAGTTACTTTCAAGAAGAATGAATTGGCAGCAATCTCGGCTTGAACAATGCATTGGAGAACCATTCATTTGTAACAAATCATATAGTGAAGCATGATAGTGTGAACTGTCAACCTTCTTTTTATAAAGCCCAATCAATGGATCTCAAACCTTCGATCCATATAGAATTTTGTCATATACCAAAGATGTATATGCATGGACAATATGTGGACTATCACATATTGAATAGGGAGTAGAAAATAATATATTATATAGATGAATAGATAGGAATTATGAGAATGAATACAAATTTAAGACCATGGGACACATTCATTAGGACAAGTCCCTACACAATGACTCTTCGTAATTAACCATCATTAATTAGGTATGCTTCATGCCCTCATGAGTTAAAAAGGCTTTGTTCTAAATTAAAACCTGAATTTTGTCAACTTGAGAATTGTTGCCTTAAAATCCACAAGTATCTCTTATAAATCAGGATTCTAAAATCTTTAGAACCTTGTAGTCGTAGTTGAATACTCTCTTGGTAATGACGATGTCGATAGGGTTTGATTTTAGATTTTGTTGGCACACATTTCTCAAGAGCTAATATTCCCAATTCATGATTATTTGTTGCTTTTGACAAGTATTGAAATTTAACAAATTTGCTTCAGTTTGAATTTTCTTATCAAACAAAATGTAGATAAAATCATTAGAAGTTTAATCATTGACCAAAGCAAATTTTCATTTCACAAACCTTTTCTAAATTAAGATGCTAAGCTTGATTCATTAAGGACTGGCTGTGGTTTCATAAACAAATAATGTCTGTGTCTTTCTCAAATAAAAGTTTATCAGTATTTTTCATATTTTCCTTGTAACTTTTATATTCTTAAATATATTTAAACTGTTTTCACAGTTCCTGATTTTTGTTGTCCAATCTCAAAGTCTCGCCAGCTTGTTCTTATAATTTCATTTCAACAACATAATTTCATATTGGGGAAATGTTTTCAAGATTATCCCAAGTTATATTTTTCTTAAATTTGGAATGAAGACTAATCTTGAATCAGGGGATCTTAGATTCAATTTTTCACAGAAGTTTCGTTGCATTCAGTAGATGCCAAAAGCATAAAACTAGTGAGATAAGGAGCGTGACTTTTTGCAGCTAAAGGTATGTTTTTTCTGAAGTTTGTTATAAGATCTAGTGCGGTTAAAATTTTCATTGCTCCGATTCAAGATTTCACACAAGCTTTCGCACCAGGAATTATAAACATGTATATTGTTGTTTGGAATAGAGTTTACTGGTTTTCTTGGAGTGATAGTAGTTTTTTTCTTATTGGTTGTATGTGGTGAATTAGTGATGATTCAAATCTAATTTAGGGAACCAATTGTTTCTGAAACTGAATTCTTTGGTGTCCAAAGGTGTTTTTTCTATTGACTGAAACAAGCTATAGGGGACCTCATTTTCTGTGTTCTTTTTTAGTTTTTCTCAGATCATACCTATGAAAAATTCAGATATCAGAATGGTTGGATAGAAGATAGTCTATTTTTTCACAGCAGTAACTTTTTGGGAGCCAGACGGGTTTGTTCACTAGAAAACACGTGTTTGCTGCCTATGATTTACTGTATTTTTTATAGGGGATTCAATAAACTCCAGCACATATTTTTTTCAGAAGTCCTGTAGCATTTGAGTTCAGTGCCACGTAGTTCTCCCACTAAGTCAAAAATGTGAGGTTAACATTCATACTGTATCCAAGGGTTGATTTTCACTGTGGTGATGTGTCAAAAATCTGGTGGGCATACAGATAAAATGTAATATCCCTTTCTAGATAAAATTCTGAATCGGAAAGTTACTATTTAATTTATAAAATAATTGAGCATCAAATAAATATCAAAACAACAATATTCAACAATGACCTTGATTAAATTGAAATACTTATTGCAATACATATATAATTTTGATATAATTATCAATTGCATAATAAACACTTCACATCCAAACTTCAGTAACCAACTTGGTAATGGCCACTACAGCAATTCACCTTGGTTGGGTACATAATATTGGCTCAAAACCACCATTTTTCAATGCATTAGAGAAATTTGCACCATCTCTACTATATTGAAGACTCAAAAAATTGGTATTAATCAAAGAATCCTCTCTAAATTCTTGCAAATCTGATTTCTCTTCATGCTCCACCCTTACAATTGGAGAATTCTTTCCCTTAATTTTTTGTAGGTGTTGTTTTGCGTAAGTGGCTATCAACTTAGCTTCCTTAGTTTTTCTTAGCCATTCATCACACCTATTTTGGGTCCTCATTACATTATCTGTGTTTCTCTGTAATGTGGTTAGTTTCTTTTCAACTACTTTCTTTGGTTCCTTTTCAAATAAGATCTTACCTTTGACTTGCATGCTGAATTCCTTAGGCTCCTTTGCAGACTTTTGAGGCTCAGATTTTGACTTTTCCATCTTCTTTATTTCTATCCATGCCTTTAAATCCTTTTGATATTATTGCATAGCTTGCAACATCTCTAACATGGATTCTTGCATTGTCCTCATCATTCATAGGCTGGCAAGATCACAACTCTAATACCACTAAAATAACCATTTTTATTTTTACAATTCTATTCAAATTTGGAATATCATAAAATAACACTTGATACACAATGTAAACTTGTCATATGTACACCAGTCAAAATCCTTATTTAATTACAGAAGGTACAAACATCATGATAAAGCATAAAGACTGAATCTCTTTTTAAACCCTACAAACTCTAACCTGAAATAGATGTGCAATTTATACCAGTACAACAGCAAGTAGGACGTCAAAGTCCACAAAACCCTGATTGCAGCAGTCACCACATTCCACAAACCCTAGCTGAAAGACCTTCAAATCAATGATTTTGCTGGTACAGCAGGTACAGCCATACGGCAGGCTGACAACAGCAGGTACAGGTGTATGGCAGTCCACCAAAACCCTGCAGCAAAATTGCCACAAACCCTAGTCGTCACAGTCCAGCAGGGAAATCGCCAGAAACCCTAGCTGAAAATGACTCAGAATGGTACGGTAGGGTTTTTGCAGGTACAACAGCCCTTCAAAAGTCAACAATCTACCCTAAAAAGTCAACGCACAGCCCTGGAAAGTCAATGCCAGCAGTTTGGTGGTCTGAAACAGTCAACGATGCCCTAGGTCTAACGCCCAGCCTTGGGTAGTTAAAAAACTCTATTCCACTGCACCAAACCCTAGATGGCAAATCTGGAACTCAATACCCACTTTCTGACAATCCAAATCTGAAAATACCCTGATGATTTGCTCAATTGTAACCCCTGTATAGAATTACCACTGTAGATTGGACAATTGTAACCCCTGGATGGAGTCACCTCTGAAGATTGGAGGAATTTTGTCCTCTAATCCAGCTACAATAAAGGGTTTTCGTCTTCAAGTAGAAGGTGAAAGAATTATGGATTCTATCGTGAAGAATAAAAGTGAATAATCAATCATAATGAATAATGATTGCCCCTTTGTCCTTTTATAAAACTCACTTTTCCAATTTCACCCTAACCCTAAAATAATTAGAATTACCTTTTAATTAAATATTCATTTTTTCCCTCGTAATAATAATTATTTTTTGGCCATGTAAATAATTAATGCTTTTTGGCCCTACTTAATTAATAATAATGAATAAGTGTCATTTTTTAATGTTATAATAATAAAGTGACATTGAGGACCATTTAAAACATTATTATTAAATTATTTCCCTCTTATTTTCGCCCCTTAGCCTATGGGAAATAAAAGATAGGCTTCGGGCCTTCCGTCTAGCTTAGTTCGGAAAAGGGGACATTACATAAAAACTTAGGGTCTTCTTTATGGTAAAAACCTCTGGCATAGTTATTTTGGACATTTCAAGGTATATGATTTGTGACGCTACAAGAGAGCCATTTCTCCAAAAACCTTATGGAGGCTAAGGATTTCTAGTTTGATCTCCTTTGAGAGCTCTTGAATTAGCTTGATTTCTGATGCCTCTTGGCCTTTCATGTAGTTTTCTTCAATATCAGTACATATTGTGCATGTGTTGTTAAATATATCAAATTGTTAAATTTTAAATTATAAATCTTGTAATTTTTTTCTGAAATTTATATATAGATGTCTTTTATTTTTTGTATTTTGGCATTTCTTCGAACCAAAGTAACTTATTTTCCATAAAATTGGTGTAACCAACCCCATTTCCAGGTAACTACGGTACCATAAAATTGACAAAAAATAAAATCTTGCATGGATGGACAAAGCACTAAGTACATCATCATTATGATATTATATGTAGGAACAAGTTTGAAATAAAGAGATCAAGTTAGTTTACAGTCACATAGAAGATAAATCATCAGACACCTTTACAAAAGCATTCATCAAAGATGAGGTTGAAAATTTTAGAGAAATGTTGGGTGTAACAAAAATAAACATTGAAAAGAGGTGTTAGAATATTAATGTTTATTTAGATATCAAAGTGATGAATTTATTTAGATGTATTTGTTACGAGTCATTAGAAGATACTAGTTAGGAGTTCAACTACATAACTAACCCCTATGGTGTAATGCTCTTTCCATACCAATACAAATTATTTTTCTTCTCCTGTCCTTAGTCTTAATCCTCCCCGTCGTCTTATGACATTATGTATTGTTGAAATATCAACTCTCATTGAATTGAATCTAAGCCAGCCACTTGACTTCAATCCAGACCATGTAGGCACTAACAAAACTGCTTGTCCAGCCAAGACAAAACCTTATTAACCGGCAACCCACACTATGCAAGAACTAAAATGTTACAGAATACAAAAACTTGTATTGCAATGGTCTTCAACAAAAAATTCTAACCATAATATGACTACTTCGTAGAGCTAACAAAAACATTATTGGTCTAACTGAAAAGATCAGATCACTACAGCACTTATAAGCTTGAATTAACTGAATGAAGTGCACGACAGCAATATACCTGCAGTCATGTTCCCTGAGATCATATCTGGTGGCTTCTGCATATCCACCAAGCCCTGTAGAAGAAAGTTTTATATCATATCGTAGCCAGAAGATTCCCAGCAAACGTCTTAAAAAGAAATTTTGAAAAACAATCTTGAAGACTAAAAGTAGAACCACAAATTTCACAAACATACTTCCATTATAACTTTTACAATGCCATTTGGCATTTGCCACAGGTGAGAAATATCTAGAGATGATTCCAGGACAGAAATATGTATAAAAGCACATATGTATAAAAGAAGATACAAGTCCCAATGGAGATAATGTTTATTATTTGTTCGCAATGTTTATAAATGACCCCGGAAAAAAGAACTCGCTGATTTAAGTTAAATGCAATAGTAGCTGTCATATAGTGGAAATGGAAATTTACATTACAGTTTTAATTTATGCAATAATCAGCCAAGTGCATTATTATTTTCATAAAATAATTCTTGAAACTATTAATATGTTACCCTACATTTCCAAGGCATTATGATCAAAGAGGATCTGAGCCTTTGATCAACTCGCAACATAACAGCTTTGCCCCGCCGCATATGCCATCTTCACCAGCAGCTTCAGCATCATCCCAAGCCCATGTGGTCACAACGAGAATTCCTAACTCCTCTTCTTTGGTGCCACATAGATCCAACAGTGTCAGTATTGTTCCATGTAGCTACTCAATGGCATAGCAGAAGATTACAAACTAATGATTGGTTACGAAGCAGTTGTACCTAACTATTCTAACGGTCCAACCGACCCTTTGTCTTCCTCACTTGTATATTAATGTACACTTCCATTCTTTGTAGAAGTTAGTGAAGTAGTGATCAGATATCACAATAACATCCGAACTCTCGGATCATTGTATATAACCATTGCATAATATAACTTTGCAGTTACAATTCTAATCCGGTGTCCATTATCTTCTCATCTTTTTCCCTTGTCTCATTTCCCCCTGATATATCTTTTGGCCTTTGTCATTCAATATACATTTCTGCAATAACCCATTTAATCCGTTAGGTGTGGTTGTCCACCATGTTCCTCCTAGACCCCGGGATCCATTCACACAACCAATTTGTTACAACTAGGATCAAGCTGACACTTCATTAAGAGCTGATTAACTGCATTTTCAAAGTAATGGATGAAAATTTACATGCAAGCATCACAAGATACATCAAGGCCAACCAAAGAACCATCTGAGAGCCAATATGGCATCATCATAATATATTTATGTCATCAATTTGTTTTTGGTGCAAATAACAATAAACGCAATATCTTCTAAATTTTAATAATAATTTATTTATTGTTTACACAGTGAGATATTTAAGAAGAAATGTAAGACCGCGTTGAAAGTATATATAATCGACGTTTCGAGCCTGCTGCTAGGCCCATCTTCAGGAGGAAATATCCACGAATAATGAGTTGCCCAATAATACCAATAAATAGTTATTTATCACCACATAACCACAAGGGTCGGCCAAGCTATGATGGAAATAATAATGTTTCCTTGCTGAATGGAATGACCTGCTGGCATCAACCTACCTGTCAGCATTTCCAAAATTAACTAAATATAATATAATATAATATATATATATATATATATATATATATATATATATATATATATGGTCCATTTACCCAATAAAATTCTCTCTCTCCTATTCTGAAAAGGGATTTGACAGAAACAGGACAGAAGAGAGAGGACATGTTGTCAGCAACCGTTCAAATGTATTTTGTTCCAAGAATTCTGCTAGCACCTCTGGTATCGGAAAGGTACATTTTTTACTCATCTTTTAACTCTAAAAAAATGCTGGTAACTGTAATATCTGCTGGTTGACTGAAACAAATGATCGTTTACTGAAATAAATGATGTTAGTTACGGCTGCTGTACTGTTCTTTGTTCTCCATGTTGGACAATGAATATCAAACTATTTCAGGCAACAATAAAAGCCTTTGAATGTACATATCAAGCCTTCATTACATAGATATCAAAGCCTTCGGCCACAAATATTAAAATCCTCCGGCTCAAATAAAAGCCTTGGGTACAAATATCAAATCCTTTGTCACCAATCCTTTAGGGATAAATATCAAAACCTTGGCACATTAATCAAAAAGCCTTCAAGAACCGACAAATCCTTTGGGAACACATCGAGGCAAAAATAAGAAGTGAAGGAAAAAGTTGAGCAGAAGTAGAAATCTAGCTAGGGTTGTGAAATATATGTTGTTGGCCCTTGGGAAAAGAAGAGAAATTGTAAAATGTAATAGCCAACAGATTAAAAAAAAGCATTATGTGATAAGAGGGGTAAAATGTTATGTACCTAGACCCATGATATTATGATGTATATGGAGGTTATGGTATACCATGTAGCTGACATGTGGTATCTATAACCCTTGCTTAGTTACATTGAGTAACTTTTAAATTAAAGTTATATTTTGGTAACTAGTTAGTCAAATGTGTGGTCTGTGGGTTTAGGGTTTACCCAGACCCAATGTTATTATACTAAGTGTAGTGGCCTGGCTCTCATAGTTTGAGATATTGTCGAGTGATTCCTTCCTTAAGGACTATTGTACAATGTAACACTATCTCAAGGATACTCTTCTGCAGTTATTTGACAGCTGGGTACATAGGTACCCTCTACAAACAAATCCTTTGGGAACACATAGAGGCCAAAATAAGACATGAAGGAAGAAGTTGAGGCAGAAGTACAAATATAACTAGGGTTGTGAAAAATATGTTGTTGGCCCTTTGGAAAAGAAGACAAAAAGTAAAATGTAATAGCCAACAGATTAAAGGACAGAATTAAGTAATAAGAGGGGTAAAATGTTATGTACCTAGACACATGATATTATGATGTATATCGAGATTATGGTGTAGCTGACATTTGGCATCAATAACCCTTAGTTATATTGAGTAACTTGTAAATTAAAGTTACATTTTGGTAACTAGTCAGTCAAATTTGTGGTCTGTGGGTTTAGGGTTTAGCCAGACCCAATATTATTATATAAAATATAGTAGCCTGGCTCTCACAGTTCGAGATATTGTGGAGTGATTCCTTAAGAGCTATCATAAAATGTAGCACTATCTCAAGGATTACTTCTGCAGTTATTTTATATCTGGGAACAAAGGTACCCTCTATATATCTTTTGTTTTGTGCATTTCTGTTATATCTCGACATAATTTTTTTATTGGATGCTTGGTTCTTTACATGAGATAGCATAGTGGTGGTTTGGGTGACGTGGAAGATGCTTTCTGTGATCAGGAGTTAATTCACTGATTTTTTTCTCCTGTTTGAAAACCTCATCTTATAGCATGATTTTCTGTCAACTGAAGTGTCTGATCAGAGCCATTCCAGCGCCATAAGGAAGAAAATTTTAAGAGCCTTATGGAAAGGACTTATTAGAAATATTTGATCAATATTGACAGAGATATGACCTCAAGAAGTTAACCTTGTTTTTTGCAAACAAAAACCTGGCAAAAAAGGGGAAAATCGTCATAGCTTGCAGTCCAGGTAACCACGTCAAATGTTGAATTTTGTAGTGTGAAGGAACATTCCAGCTCTACTTGCCTATTGGTTTGCATATTTAGACTGTTAGTAGGGAAAGAGATTCATTTAATGCAATTTTTCTTTCTGCAATAATACCCTATCTCTTGCATTCTATATTTTAATATGCGTGACTTACCCTCATTTTTTGAAGTGGAGGGGGGTAGTGATCGTCAAGAATGGTGGCATTATTTTAGACAAAGGCAATTATTTTGTCTTGTCAAAAAACTTATCTAGATCCTTTTTATCCGAAATGGATCATGAAATTAAGTTGGATGCATACCAACCAAGCCACTAATCTCATTAACTAGTCAAGATGACTAAGTAATACAACTTGAACCACCTCCAGTACTCTGAAATCCTAACAAGACAATTCGACAGAGAAATTGAGTTGGCAGAAGACATGAAAGCATGACACAGGTACAGGGGTGATCTGGACACCTAGGGGCCAAATACAGTTGGAAAATCGTGCACACTGAAACTGTCAAGCAGGGTTGCCTCCATTCAGACTGCACAGAACATGACAGATGATCAGGTTCATACCATGCCGAACCATACAGAATGAGACAAATTAGCAGACTCAAATGGATCCACGGAAGCTCAGACACTTGGAAATCCATCATTTTGAAGGTTATGCCATTTAGATTCTCTATTCGGTCCATTTGATGAGTTTGTACATAGATATACCCCTTGGGCATCATGTAAAAGCATCTTCGTGGAGCTGCAGCATGTAAATGCAGTTTAGGAGAGTGTGTAGAAGCAAGTTGCAGAGCAAGGCAAGCAAGGAGAACATTGTTGATGTGCTGTTGTTCTTGAAGGCCTCAAGAAGGCATTTGCCTTGTAAATTTGCAAGAAGATAGTGGCAAGAGAAGGCAAAGTCCTTACTTTTCTAGAGTTTTCCCACATTGGGTTTATCCAAAGTAAATCCCTTGTGTTGAGCTCTGATTTTTCTGTGTGTTTCTGTTTCAGTTTCAGTTTAGTTAGTACATTATTTAACTATAAAGAAAATTAAATTTTCATCCAATTTTAATTTAGTGCCAAAAATAAATAAAACTAAATGGTAAATAACTGAAAACTCCTTTCCCTGAAGCTCTATAACCTTCGGTTCTTCAATATTTTAGGGGAATGAAGGATAAAGATTCAAGAGTGGAAAGGTAGCAATAATATTGGTAAAATCTCATGGATACACTCTACTCTTTTTTATAATTCTAGTAAATAACTGAAAACTCCTTCCCCTGAAGCTCTATAACCTTCGGTTCTTCAATATTTTAGGGGAATGAAGGATAAAGATTCAAGAGTGGAAAGGTAGCAATAATATTGGTAAAATCTCATGGATACACTCTACTCTTTTTTATAATTCTAGTAGTAGTGGTGGGGCTTGATTGGGGGCAAGCCTTGGAAGGTTCAATGTGTCAAGCTCTCTGGGATTATAACTAGTGGTTGGACTATAACATCCATGCTTATTAGAGTACCTTTTCTTGAAGAACTAACCACCGTAAATGCAACTTTTGTGTGCTACATTTGGTCTACCTATTCTACAGGGAATGTCACATGTGATGTGAAATTCATTTGGATCATCTCTGTGGATGTTGCCTTTCACCAAACACTGTCATAGAGATCACATATGCTTGAAGAGATTTTTTACGGAAGAGACAAAGAAAAATACAACGTCAATCATACATCCGATGGATTATAGATTTTATAATAATTAACATTGTAGTATTGTCAGATGCTGCATAACTAGGGATTTCAAAGTATGTAAATTCTATAACTTCCAACCTTTGGGTGCAGAATTCATGTGCAACATTTAAGTTTTTAGAAGATAAAGGGATTGTAATCAACATAGCAAAACAATTGTTCACCAACTTCACAATATCTGATCTTGTGCTATTTTCACTTACTCCGTCGAATAGACCTTCAATAAAAATATATATTTTGCATAAAAGGAATTGTTCTTCACATAAAGATGGGTTATCACTTCCCCATCTAGTGGGAACGCATATTGTAATCATGGGATCATTAAAAATATTAACTAAGAGACAAAATGAGGATTTTGCAATTTAGGTCAGCAAGTCATGTGCATGGAAGCCCTGAAGTAAGAAGTGGGGACACAATTGTTCAACATCATTCGTTATTATGGTGCAACTTCTTACTCAGTTTCAGATAAATATGCAGCCAATTGGTGTAACTGAAAATATTGTAATTGTTCAGAAATTTATTTCCTTAGACTTGACATTCAAAGGTACATGAATTATTTCTAATTGATACCTATAACAAGTAGATACAATGTTCCCAAAGGACCAAAACTACATATCTTCTTAACATCACAAGTGAAATGTGTGATACGTTATTTAGGCTACATCAAATTCACATAACATATTTTCCTTCTTTTTATACTGTCAGCATTCCTCTTTGATGAGAAATTCTTTCAAAAGCCAAGAAAGCTGGTTTGGGCCTCTTTCCACTGTTCTTGACTTGTAATATATCATTGTAATGTCCCCAAATGGCATTTTATGCAAAAAGAGTTTTCCTCTAAATCCCAAAATTCTGAAAATGAAATCAGCAAACCTTAGTTTGCTAAATAAATTCAAAAACCCGTGTCAAGTCCTAAAAACCCTAGATGCCACAATAGTAGGGTTTTGTAGATGATTTTCAGCCTGAGAATTAACTGAATACTTGCAGAAAACAATCAGAAAATTAAATGCACAAAACAAGTACCTTTTTGCCAAATTATTGAAGCTCAAACGCCACTTTATGATAGCTAGAAAATATGATTTAATTCTAAAAATACAACTGTTGTTCTGAATATTTTTTCGCTTCAAACCCTTGACAAAAATCTGTCCTCAACAAATATTATTTCCTACAAACAACTGAAAACTTCAAAAATTCATAACTCCCTCAATATTTGGAATTATGATGCAAACAAGAGCTTAAACTGATCATAAAAATAATGGCTATCAAATAAAAATAATTTTAGAATTTTCCTTCCATGGGAAGGTCACCAAAAGTTGCTCCAAAAATTTGAAAACCCTAATTTCCTGTCAAAATAATTAAATAATAATTCTGAAAATTATTATTTAATTTTCTACTTCAAACCCTTCACGAACTCTTCCAATTCCTCACACTAACACGCAGAAAATTAGCAAATAAAATTTGAATATTTAATTTACAATAAATAGACCAAAAAAGGCCTTCAAACCTTAGATCCAAGCTTCCAAGGTGGTTCGCTCCACTTTTAAAAATAGTATAAATATTTAGCAAAGTTAATATGCAAAAAAAGAACCACGAAACCCTCACAAAAATCCACACAAACTGTCAAAGCAAATTGCCCCACTTCTAGGGCAAGAACAAGATCTCCTTAGCAAAAGGTGGTGTCAAAAGACACATTTTTAGATTGATCAACACCAAAGGTAGCGAACCTTTATTGGGCATGCATCCTAATACTTTTTTTCAAGCATGAAGAACAATTTATCAAAATTCAGCGTATCCTCCATTGTAGCCTTCGCCATGTATTTATGACTTCCAAAGAAGGTGAACCACTTTGGGAAGATAAAACGCCTTTCTTTTCCTTTTCTTTAGCTCCCATGTCGACATTCTTTTTAATTTCACTTTAGGCTTTTTTGAATTAATTAAATAACTTGCCTTAATAAATTAGTAATTAAAATTACTTTTTGACAAATTAAATAATTAGGTCTTCACTTAAATAATTAAATTGCTCTAATAATTACAGTGATAAAAATCACTTTTCAAGCAATTTATTAATTATAAAACCTCTTAGAATAATCATTAAAATTACCTTAATTTTTCAAATGGTTAAAACCGTTTTTTCGGTAATTCAAATAATTATCCAAGATAGTGTTATTTGAATAACTTATATTTTTAAATGATTAAAATCACTTATTCGGCAATTTTATTAATTATTAAATTTATATGAAAAGGGGACATCAAATCAGTACCACCACTCCAAACTTATTTCTTGAGAGGGTCCTCAAATCCATAGCATATTTTTCTGAGCCCACCACAAATTAAAAAAAAAAGTCTAGAGTCAAAGCGTTCACAAATATTTTCAAGAGTAGCCGTTTAGTCTATACTTAGCTAAACCTTCAAAGCTACGCTACTCCACCTAACAAGTTGAAGACACTCCCACATACCAAAACCATTTTTTTTTTTGGGGGGGTGACGGCGGGGAGGGGTTCAAAGATATCTATGAAGTCCATGCAAGAACTTTTGAAGCTCTTCATCTTATTTGGTCTATTGACAATAATAGTTTGGTAAGTTCACACTTGTGGTAGATGAAGAGTAACGGTATTTAATATTGCTAACATTAGTAAGGCCATCTTTTATCACTCTTTTATGTTACTATGTTTGGTTTCAATTCAAATTTTTGATGTTATCTGCTAGTTTTTAACTCAGCATCAACTAAATAAATCCTAAACGGCACCTGACCAAGTATATGGTCCAAGTAAAATAATGTTCTATGGATACAATCCTCTGTCAATGTGCTTCAGATTTTAAAGTGAGATCTCTACATGGATATTGTTGACATATTTTACTTGTTGCAAATTGTTTTGGCTGGGAAAAGCTTTCTTAGATCATTTCCTACAAATTGAGGATATATTAAATTGGTCAAGATCAAAGACAGAATTATAGTGATTTTCAAATATATTTGAACAAGATTTAATTTACTGGTATGACTTTAGTTAGGCACAACTCAATTTAGACTATTTTGAGCTAAAACGAGTGAATATCTTATAATCTTAGGTAGGCTAAATCTGCTCTAATATATTGTCTTCTTTTATTCTTCCAAGAAACAAACAACTAGGTTATATTAATTTTCCAGCCAAATGTAAGATACCTTAGCTAAAATTCTCAAGTGGAATTTTGCAACCAATTCTATATTTGGGTTGATTTTTTTACTTATGTTCAGTTAATCAACAGTAAAAAAGTCTGCACTGGTTATGAGTGATTGTCTTGAGGAATGACAGTAGTTTCCTAGATCTCAATTTCTTTTCAGCATTTTCTCCTGGTGTTAATCAGCTTTTTGTAGGATTGAGGTCAAAATTTCGCATGGATAGCATTTCCACTAACTCCTATTTTAAAAAAGAATTTCCAAGTTTGAAATCCAAAGCCTAAGGATCAACATCTGTTTCCAAGTATAAAGTGCGAGTAGGTTCCTAGATCTCAATTATATTTTAATTTTTTCTCCTGGTGTTAACCTTGCTCTCAAAAACCTTGGGACCCAAATCAATGTTGAAGGATTGAGTTCAAATTTTTGTGTGGATAGCAGTTCCACTAACTCCTATTTTGAGAAATTATTCCAAATTTACATTCCCAAGCCTAAGGATCAACCTCTGTTTCCATGTAGGTGTGAGTAGAATTCGAATTTTTGTCGGATAAGATGTCTGTCAAGCAGATAGCATTTCATTCAAAATATAGTTAAGAGTTTTCTTTAAAGATTGCTATTGTATGTCTTTAAATTATGTTTAATCTCTGGTTATTTCAAAGAAATAGGGATTTAGAGACTGTAAATTGTACAATCCTCAAACATATCAAAATTTTATCATTTTTATTGAAAGAGAGGGAATTTTATTGTGAGATTCTAAGATTTACAATTTTAATGTAAATTGTCTTAATTTCCTAGAGCATTTTTTGAACTCAAACTATGGATTCCATACTGTTATGAGTTTTACAAGTATGCTAAGTTAAACCTTGTAGTCAAAACTATTCAAAGTTGGAAAAATTGTCTTGCCATAACACCGAGCCTCCAATTACATCTGAACTTAAAAATAGCATCCTTGTTTCTCATTATTTATGTGTTCTGTTCTTGTTTCAGTTCTAAAGTTCCAGTTACATTTCAAATAGCACATCACATCAATTCTAAGTTCATTTGAGTAATTCAAACTGCCATTTTGAAGCATATTCTAAGTAGAAAAGCACTTTTTAATTCTGTAAATTCTAGCAAGAATTGTTCCTAGGAGTTTATAGATCATTTTGGTATCAAAGCTGATTAATCTTTGGGTATTGTGGATTGTTTTGAGTTGATTTGTATGACAATGACAAAATCAAAAGAAGAGGAATTGCTGCCTTACAATCCTAAGATTTCAACAAGGAGGTAGAATCAACAAGCAAGAGAAATGGCACAAGGTGACAACAATCTTGCCAAGAGAGTTGATGCGCTAGAATCATGCACGGAAAACATGATGAAGTCCCAAGACACTATCACCAAATAACAAGAGCTCACAACTAGGAACCAATAACCCATGGACATAGTGGTTCCTACTCTATCCAAGAAGTTTGGCATCGGAGATAAGGAGCCCCATGAGGAAGGGGAAAAATAATTCATAGATGAGCATGAGCAGCCTCCAAAAGACAATGGTAAAGCTAAGATAAAATATGACCATACTCCTTTCAAAGTTGAGACCAAGGTCGAGATTAAATCCTTTACAAGATGAGTAGATGTTAAATTGTTAGACAAATGGTTGAACAAATGAAGATGCATTCTAGTGTATAAAGTTATTGACACTCAAAAGATTTCTTTTACATGTCTCAAGATGGAAGGCCATGCTCTAATTTGGTGGGAAAGCTATCTTCTGGGAAAAAAATCCAGTTGTAAATAGGTGGGATAAATTTAAGGAATTATTGCATAAGAATTTGTATCCGATTGGGCATTAAACTGGTCAGAAAATTAAGTAGCAATATTTACACAAGGAGCGGGACAAAGTGTGCAAGATTATACCATGGAATTCCATAGACAAGCCATGCTCATGGGCTTGAACTTGGAAGATGAAGACAGCTTGACCAAGTACTTGGGAGGTCTTTATACATGCCTAAGGAGGTGGGTCATCTAGAGTAAGCCAAAAGACCTTGATGAGTCATGTGTGCAAGCATACGACATTGAGGAAGAGAAAAGGCAAGGAGAGGGGGAAACCTCAAATCAAAATCAGTCCACAAAACAATTCGAGAAAGAGTAAAAGCAGCCTTACAATGCCTTTAAGAAGTGGAAAGTTAAGAGGAATGCCACATCTTTGCATAGTTGTAAGTACCCAAAGAGCTATTGTAGCCATTGTGTTATAGATGGGCATACATCCAAAATTGCATCCAAAAAACCATTCCAAGGAGGACTCTAAGAGGCCCATGGCATCTTTGAAAGAACAATGAGAGGTGGAAATAGAGTACAATTCTGATGTTGATGAGAAGCTCAATTGCACCACAAACAAAAAGGAGAAAGAAAGAGAAGAGACGAGCAAGCTATTTCAAATCAAGATTCAGATCAGGAAAGCTGAGGTCGATGCACTTATTGATACTAGTTCTCAATCCAATTTGATTTCAGATGAAGTTGTTAAGAACCTTGGTTTACAAACATGTAATCATCCTCATCCATATCCTTTGGGTTAGGTTAAGAATGGTGTAGAGATTCAAGTGACTAAAAAATGCAAATTCAAATTTGGTATTAATCTACAAAACATTGATGAGATAGAAGCAAATGGGATTCCTCTTGATGCATTTGATGTGATGGTCGGAAGCTCTTCCTTGTATCTTAGAGATGCTATCTTCACGAGGGCTAACAAATACCGATGGTATCAACTATAACATCAAGGCACATCAAAACAAGCCCAAGCTTGTCCTGGTAAATGCCAACCAAGCAAAAAGACTCGTTCAAGCAAATAAGCAATTTTGTTTACTTCTTTCAACATATAAGCTAGAGGATGGGTTAGAAATTTTTGAAATTGATTGTACTAACGAGGGATTGAAGGGGTTGGATGAGTTGTTGCATTCTTTTCAAGCAATGTTCCAATCTCTTAAAAGTTTGGCTTCAAAAAGGGAAGTAGAACATGAGATTCAATTCTTACTCAAATCTCCTTTACCTAACATTGGTTTGTACAAACAATCACTTTTGGAGAGTAATGAAGTTGAGAAACAACTTCAAGAGTTTTTACAACAAGGGATCATATGCGAAAGTACTTCAACATATGGGTCACCCATTGTGATGGTACAAAAGAAGGATGACTCTTGGAGGATGTGCATAGGCTATAGAACATTGAACAAGATCACCATAAAGAATAGATATCCACTTCCATGGATTGATGACTTGATGGACCAACTTCAGCATGTTAAGCACTTTACAAGTTAAATATCAAATCCGGGTACCATCAAGTTTGTATGGAGGAGGAAAATGTATGGAACACAACTTTAAGTAGAAAACAAGGTTTGTTTGAATAGTTGGTACTACCATTTGGTTTATGTAATGCTCTTGTTACATTTATCAAGTTGATGAATGATGAATTGGGGCCTTTCATAGATACATGTGTCATAGTGTTTCTAGATGATAATTTGGTTTCCAGTGATACATTGAAAGAGCACCTAATTCATTTGAAAAAAGTCTTGCAATTGCTGTAAGAAGAACAATTATTGTGCAATATAAAGAAATTGAGATTGCAAGACAATCACTCATCTATTTGGGACGTGTTTGAAGGAGAACTAAGAGTGGATCCAAAAAAGACTGAGGCTCTAGGGTTGCCATCAAGACCAGAAACTTTGTGGGAGCAAGAACGGTACATGAGGAAGTTTATTCCAGCATCCTCCACAATTGCAACACTTCTACATATAGTTGCAAAAAGCAGTAATAATTTTCATTGGGGTAAGGAATATGACAGCGCTTTTGATTCATTGAAATATAAGATCAACCATGCACCAATCCTTGCTCTCCTGATTTGCAATAGCCTTTCGAAGTTGAAAAGCATTCAAGTGAGCATGCTATGGGAGCAATTTTGTCGCAAGGTGGTAATCCAATTTGTTATCATTCAAGGTATTTTCTTCTGCGAAAAGAGGGTATCCTATATATGATAAATAGATGTATGCACTAGCTCAAACAATTAAGAAATGGAAACATTACTTGTTAGGTAAAGAAATTATTTTAAACACACAAACCTCTTTAATATTTGCAAGCACAAGGTAAATTGCAGTAGACAAGACATTACAAATGGATGGAATTTCTTGGACAATTTCATTTGGTGATGAACTACAAGAAGGGAAACACAAATGTTGTGGCAGATATGTTATCTAGGCCACCAATAACAAAGAAAGTTTCAGCTTTGCAACAATCTCACAACTTGAGCCTTTCAAAAAAGAAGCTTATGATGAAGCATATGCACAAGATGCCAATTTTGGGGAGATATTCCAAAAATTGCAAGTCAAGAAAGTTGATAATGAAGGCTACCTTAACAATGGGCTACTCTACAAGTGGGATGGGATAAGTTATTAGGATAAGCTATGTGTGTCTATAGAGGAAAGACTTCTATTGATGAGGGAAGCACATACTTCCAAGGTCCCATAACACTTTGGTGTTGATTAGACCATGGCTCATTTGCAAAGGTATGTGTATTGGCCCAATATGCAAGAAGAAGCATCAAAATTCATTAGAGGATGTTAATTATGTCCTATAGGCAAACCTAAGGTTAGGAAAGAAGGATTGTACATGCCACTACTTCTGCCTACTAGACCATGAGAAAGCATTTATATGGATTTTGTGGGAGGATTACCAATTTCCAAGCATGCCCATAACTATCTATATGTCGTAAATAGATTCAACAAAATGTGTGTTTTGATTGCATGTAAGAAAATGGTACAATGGCATGAAGTAGAATAACTCTTTTTTTTATTTCTAATGTTTGGTGCATCTGAGTTACCTAAGTCTACTGCAAGAGATAGAGATTCGAGAATTTTGGGAAAGATTTGGACCACCTTGTGGAGAAAGATGGATACCAAGCTCCCACGAAGCACAACATTCCATCCACAAACTGATGGGCAAATAGAAGCTATAAATAAGACTTTGGTACAACTAATAAGAGGTTATAACAAGTATCCAAGGACTTGAGTCTTTGGCATATATCCAACAACTATAGAATAGGGCTTGGGATGAGGTTATAATAGAAAGTATCCAAGGACTTGGGATGAGTCTTTGGCATATATCCAACACTCATGCAATAAGGCAATACATACATTCACTGACAAGTCACCATTCAAAGCATGTTTAGCCTACTTGCCAATCAATCGACTTGATTTAGCAATGAAACAACAGCTAGAGGTTGTATACACCTATATGTTTCAGTTACTAATGAATTCTTTTGCAGGACTCATTGGCACATCGATCTCCCTAAGTGCACATCCTAAGAAGTGTAGCAAGAAAGGTTGGGCCAGCTCGTAATACTTTATGAGATTGTTATATGATCACTTGTCATACATGTTTGCACTCACTATCATACTATCTGCTCTGTCTAGCCTCCTTTGATGCTTTTTCCCCTTCTTTCCACCTCTACAGCCTAGTTCCCTGCTTCTTCTCAATTGGCATGGGTTCCCTATGTTTTATACCATATCGGCCATGGTCAGGTCAATATTTTTCCTCCCTATGGTCCCTTTCCAACTGTATTGGCCCCACTCAATACAGTTTTGTGCCTTTTGTACTATATCGTCCTTGGCCGATGCAATACTATTTTCACTCAATTTATTTATAGTGTATCTATCTGGATCGAGTCCGTTGGCATATTTGATAGGCCACGTTTAGGAATTGGATCCATATATATAAGTTTACCCACTGTCATTTTTATAAAAGTACAACACCATTCGGCTCTACTTGTGCACGAAAACCTGCCTTTACTAGAAGAAGAGGAATTAGGGTGTAGTAGCTTATACTTGTAGAGGTCTATGTTTGCACAAGGTCTTTGTAGTGTTAAGGAAAAAAGATGAACCAAAGAGTTACACCTTAGTCTTTGGGGTCTTAAGGAGAGAAGTTGAACCAGAGAGGTACACCTTAATCTTTGGAGTCTCCAATTGAGGATGCTTAGGTCTTTTTCTTTACATCTCGACCTTCACCTACAATGTCTTCCATAAAGTGATACTTGAGCCAAGGCAAAAATTGATGTACCATCAAGTCAACCTAAGGTAAGTATCCCTATCCCTAAACTTTTTGTTTTATTTGGTTTATATATATGCATATGCTAGAGTAGTATATTTTTGTCTTCCCATGCTTAGGATAGCTTATTTTTATCTTTACATGCCAGTACATCCTCAATTATAAACCTCTTGGTTACAATCTTGAGTTTAAAGACATCTTTGTTACCTCTTAATGAAATTTTTATCTCTTAAGTTTACCTCTTTTACATCTTGGATCTAGGTTGTCTTTGTTCATCAGTTCTTTGCATAGGCTTCCTGATTATATCCTTGATCCCCCCTTTTACGAACAGCTCTTGCTTACAGCCCTACCTCACTTTGCAGCACATCATATTATATGTATGTTAATTCTAGTATGGCTTCTTCCTTTTCCTATATTAGAGGATACCTATATTGTTGACCATATTCACCCTACGTACAAAGGTGCAGAAACAAGATTCAGAGGTGACAAGAGCAGCAAAGTTCATTGATAGGATTGGACAAATCCATCTCCAAGTTAAGGAACAATTGGAGAAGTCTCAAGCCAATTATAAGGCTAGATATGAACAGCGTCAGAAGGAGCATACACAAAGTGGGTGATAAGGTAATGGTTATACTTGAGCGAGGAAAGACTTCAAAGGCAAGCTAGGAAGCTCAAACCTCTAAGATTTGGGGCCATTTTCCATCTTCGAGTAGATTGGTGAAAATGCTTTCAGGCTTGCTCTTCCCTCATTCATTAGGATGTACTCAATGGTGAATTGTGAAAATTTGCATCTATATGAGCCATCCATTTTAGATGAGGAAGAAGGACAATTTCTACCCTATATAAAGATCTTGGTTGTGGAGGCACAAGGAGAGTTGGAGGAGGATGTAGTGTTGCAATGGAAAGTCAGAGAAACTCACAGGGGACCACAAGAATCTTAGCAGGTTGGCATCAAGGGCAAGACACCAAGGCAGGCAAGATGGTACCTAAAGGATAAAGTGGGAGAGTTGTTCCCACATTTCCTACCCCACTAAGTTTTTGTGGGACCAAAAGCCTCTCAGAAGGGAGATATGTTCCATAAAGAGTGAAAAAATAGCCCACTTCTTTGATCAACCAAAACAAACCCGATTTCAATAAACAATATGACTTAAATTGAAGTATATTATGTATGGTAACAAAACCACCGCTTCATGCAGAGCGGCAATTGCATAACCCCCAGTGTCTATAAAGCGGCAGTTGCGAAATTGTTCGTCTGCATTAACCGGTGGTTTCATATATGATAACCGTACAAGTACAGCAGCAGAAGGGGAAGTTGTCTCTTCACTTCCTAAGTTGATCGGGGATCATTTAGTGCATGAAAGGAAAATCCTAAGCATGATAAGAGGAGGCACAAATTCAAAGAAGGCATCGATGATTAGAGTTGGTGTTCATATGGTTGTAGGTTTCCAACCAAAACTCGTGTCCTTGTTTCTCGTGATTTATATGTTATTTCATGTTTCTTTACATTCATGTTTCAGTTCTTAAGTTACAACTACATTTGCAACAACACATCACATCAATTATAAGTTCATTTGAATAATTTAAACTATTGTTTTGAAGCAATTTCAAAGTAGAACAGGGCTTTATGATTTTGTAAATTCTAGTGAGAATTGTTCTTAGGAGTTTATAGATCATTATTTTAACTCAAATTATGAATTCCATATTGTAATGAGTTCTAAAAGTATGCCATGTTTAACCTCATAGAAAAAGCTACTCAAAGTTGTGAAAATTGTCTTGACTCTTGCCATAACATTGAGCGTCCAATTGGAAATAACCCTGACAAATTCTTTCAAATGTTGAATCACTGAACGCTCACATGCAAGTGTTGATCACTAACATGCAATAGGAAAAAAACTGACATGCAAAGCTCAAAATCAACATGCAATGATTGATACCACACATGCAACCACCAAACACTGACATGCAACCATTAGAACTGACATGCAACCCACCAAGCTAGCAAGATCACAACTCTGTGGTCTGAAATATCCCTTTCTAAAACTGATCTGATTCTCCTGAGTTGCTGGTTATGATTTTTGGTTCTTTTTTTAATGTTTTGGAACAATTAATGATGACCCAATTGCATGCAAAGAGAATACAATAAGATAGGCAAACTATGACCTCATTTCTTCATATAACGATCAAATATAGTAAAAATCACAATTGAACAGAGATCTGAGTGATTTATTACAGTACCAATAATGATCATAAACATTCAATTTATCATTCTATTTCATTACATAAGCATACCCGAATGCTGAAGATGGATTAGGTTTCAATGGCTTGGATTTGTAAGATGAAATAAGGCCTCCAAAGGCTGAAAATGATGAACTTTGGTCACAGATCTAATGACACCTTCAAACCCTAGTGAGATGACAAATATAATCAGCAAATAACCTTCAATAATCTGTTGAATTTCAAATTTGGTCGCACAATTGTAATTCCAAGGTGGAATTACCACTTGGGTGTGAGGGTTTTCATCCTCCACCAGTTCCAAACAAGGGCTTCCGTCCTCTATGGAAAATATGGGTAGCCTCAAGCTCTCCGATGAATTTTAGAATCTTGATTGATAATAATTTCTTTCTTCTATTTTCCCCTTTTATAAAAAACTTTTCCCACTTGAAAACCCTAAAAAATAATTTAAAATTACTTTTTAATTTCTATTTACCAATTGACCCTCAAAAAGTAATTAATAATTACTTTTTATTTTATTTTTCACTTGGCCTTTTAGTTAATACATGCTTTATGGCTCTATTCCCTCTTAGAACACTCCCCTTTAGCCTACGGGTGTTTCTATACGATTTTCGCTTTCACATTCAAAAAGGAAATGAGAAACTGAGATAAGATGGTCTAAGGCTTGTATGTACCTGGATGAAGTCTTGCGCACCAAATTCAGACGACGGAAGGAACTCCTCTTTGGTTGTGGAGGATGACCCCTGTAGGAGAAAAAAACTAAAACAAAGAAGGCGTTAGATGAGGAGATGGTGGGTTGCCAAGCAAAAGCTTGATCCCAGAAGTACAAAGACTTCCTTGAGGGAAGTCAACCCACTGATTGATAAAAATAATGTCTGATAAAAGGCAGAATGATAAAAAGACTGAAATGATTAAAGACTGAAACAGAAATAGAAGCAAATGCTTACCTGAATGCTGCTATCGATCTGGTCACAGTCGCCGACGTCGGTTATGCTGCCGGCGTCGGTTGGTCAAGTCTGCCGACGTCGGTTAGTATGCCGACATCGGTGAGGGCAGTGCTCTCTGCGGCCGGCGTCGGTCGGGGCAGTAGTCTTTGGACGAGGTCTGGTCAGGTCTGGACGGGTTTATGGTCTGTGGACGGCCCTGAGAAGGGCTCTGGGTCTGGTTGAATGCTCTGTGCAGGGTCTTTGCAGGCATAAAGAATGGTCTGAAAGAGGGACCAAACAGAAGACAGAGGCAACAGAGAAGAAAGAGTGGTCTGGAAGGGGTCTGGGCAGGGGAGGTTGAAAATGGGCAGTAGGCTGAATGACAGATGAATTAAAAGAAATACTGAAATGAAAACAGTAGAAATACTTACCTCATACCTGCTGGAGAATGGAATGAAGAAGACCTGTTGCTGCTGATGTACCTGTTGTTGATGCTTGGTAGTGCAGAAGACCTGTTGTTGTTGTAGCTTGCTGTGTGTACCTGAGAGAGAGAGAGTGAGAGGTCTGATGATTGGAAGGATTGACGGATTGAGGAGTGAAAAATCGGATTGCTGAAGGTTGAAAGGTCTGATTCGAGAGATTGGAAAAACGGATCCTGCATTCGGGTCAAGAACGACGTTATGAAAGAAACCGACACCGGTAATATCACCGACGTCGATCGACAGTTGACCGATGTCGGCGGCTGGAAGGCAGGAAAAAGGCTAAAAATAGTCTTTTATCCGTTTTTCCAAGTGCCAGGTCAGCGGGTCGGGGGAAGAAACGGTCGAAGGTGGATTAATAGGCGTGGGAAATGAGTGGGATAAGGGAAATGGGGTCTTAAATCATTTAAGACTTGGCAAGGGGTAGTGGAGGGCAAGTTGGAATAGGTCAGAGGGTGATAAATGAGGGTATCCAAGGGCAAAGAATCCAAGGAGAGGAGAAGTGGCATGGGTGAGGTGGCAAGGGGAGAGAGAGAAGGAAGGAGAGAATTATTAATTTAAAATAAGATAATTATTTTAAATTAATAAGACATAGGTTAGGCATGGTTAGAAGTGGAAAGGGACCAAGGGGGAGGATGACCAGGGAGTAGACACGATTTCGGTGTCTACAACGGGAATAAAAATAGGCTATGGGTCTTCTCCATTTGCATTAACTCGAAAAAGGGGACATTACACAATTACTTATGAACTCAAAATAGTGAGCATATAGAGTACAAGGTAGTCTCATATGTGCATACATCTGCACATTGTGGACCTTAAAAGGACCTTTCCTTCTCCTTTCCTATGAAGATTTAAAGTTAGGGCTAACTAGAAGTTTCTTTGTTGGAATTGATGTAGATATAAAATTAGTTTATTGATCTATGAGGCAATAAATCAATAGTTTGTGAATAACATCACCTTCCAAGTTTATTCTGTTTTGAAAAAACAAAACCCATTATCTCATAGGGTTTGAAAAGCAATATAGAGTCCCACTCTTATTTTTCACTAAACCAAACAAAGAGGGTTTGAAGAGCAATATCGTCTCTCTTATATTTCACCACAAAAAGAAAATCCAATCTTCTAGGGGGTTAATTGCTTATATAAAAAGTAACGAAAAAAGTTTCCAAGATCAAGCTTTCAATATACAAAAGTTAAAAATGGCACATTTTCTTAAGGACAAACTTCTCGGTAATGTGCTCTATAGATCAAGAATTCCAAATATTTGCTTAACCCGAAAATAGGAAAAAACTATGAGGTATGCAAAGCTCAAAGAAAAGGAAATATTTATAATAACCCACTTAATAGTGAAACAATATTTATAAACAATAATTTAAAAAAAAAATGGAAGGAAACAAAGACTGCAATAAATAAAAGTCAACATTCTAAGCTGATTGCTAGATTAAAAACATATTATCATAGTCACAAGGTTCGGATTCGAGTTCGAGTTCGACAAGGATAAAATTCGATTCAAGTTCGCCAATAGATAAAGTTCGAAAAAAAATTCGCCATTAAGTTCGACTTATATAAAAACATAAAAAATATTTAAAAAAAAAAGTCAAAAAGAAATCCAATAAAAATTAAAAATAATTGTAAATAAATAAATAAAATAAAAAATAAAATTAATTTAATAAATAAAATAAAAATAAACATAAGAATTTCAAATTTGAATTACATTAAAAGATATCAAAATATTCATAGTTTAGAGCCTAAGCTCAAAATTGATATAGAACTTAAGTTTCAAACATTTGTAACATCAAACCCAACTTCAAAATCAAATCTAGCACTAGCACTAGCACCATCAACGAATCCTCCATCCTGCTCATCAACACTATCTATATTTTTCTCAACTCCTTCAAAGGATGGTTCTCCAAGATGAAGATTGTCATCTTCTTTTGCAAGATTGTGCTCAAGCAATCTTAAATTGCTATGAACCAACACAAGATCTGACAACTTTTTGGCCCCTAGTTGGTTTCTCTTATTAGTATGGATCAAATCATGCGTGCTCCAATTTCTTTTGCATGCAGAAGCACTGGGACATTGACTGTGGACACGCACGGCAAGCTTTTGTAACTCTGGAGTAGAACCATACGTCTGTCGCCATAAATGGGGATCCATGCTAACAATGTCTTGTGCCGCTTTAAACCACTCGGCTACTCTCCCCCAGTGTTGAGACCACTCGCGGGCACAATCTCATTTACTGACACTTTCTCTCACAAGGTCTCATCGGTGCATTGAATCTCACAGAGTGCAGGCCTTAAGGGGTGCACTGGGAATGGGGTGGGATCGGCTTGTGGCACTTTGCGAGAGATATTCTCATACTATTCTATCACGCATACATCCCTTCATGGAGCCTTCATACCTCCTATGATGTCTCCTTGAAATCTTGAAACCCTGAAATATGGCTAAGTTTGAAACCCTGAAACCCTAGAATCTGACTAACTCTGAAATATGATAGGATCCTCCAAAACCTATAATTTGCATTATAGCTCCTAGCGGTTCAAAACCCCTCTTAAACACCTTGAAAGTATATAAATAAAATATAACTTAAAATATATAAATGTAAACTTATACTTAAATGTTTATTTTATTTATATACTGTTGGGTCCGAACATGAAATTCGCCGAACAGGGCGAACTTAAGCAAATTTTTAGTGAAAGGCATTAAGTTCGCCGAATTCCGAATTTTTAGGTAAAAATTCGGCGAACCTTGTGACTATGATTTAGAGTATGTATGTATGTATGTTTAAAGTTTTAAGAGTGAACTGGTTCTTATACATATTGAAATTTCTTGTTTAGATTAACATTTCCGTGCACATTCACAAATGTATAGAGACGAGGTGTGGCATCTAAGACATCACAGCCTTAAATGCCTAAACTAGCGGAAACTTTGTTAAGGTAACTGTGAGTATGAAACTTGAAAACAATGTGGTGATGCAGATTCCAATAAGTAGAAAATTCAATGTCATGATGCTCGAAGTGACAAAAATATAATTAATATTGTAATGGCATATGCAGGGTAACCCTTCTCTCTTAATTATTTTGAGCATTGTCCCTAGATTTACTTGAGATGAAATACTGGTGGAAATGAAATTTTTGATCTTATTGCAGAATCTCTAGAAGCATAGAGACAACCTTGCAACACTGATGACCTTATAGGCTAGCATGAAACACAATTAAAAAAAAATTGTGAGGGTTTTCGGGAAATTATCTCGAAATTTTCAAGATAACAAATTGGGTTTGACACAAAGGAGTTTATTCGAATGCCATAAGTGATGCCAAAGTTTCAAGCAAAAAAATGATTATGTCCATTATAAGCTGCTCTTCAGAATATTTTTCACAGAGAGGATATACCAAATTACAATCTTTTACGAAATTAGAATATGCAATAAAACTTACTGCCGAAGTGTAAAAGGTAACCCTCCTCTTTTAATTATTTTAAGCATTGTCCTTGGATTTACTTGAGATGAAATACTCATGGAAATTTTTAATCTTATTGCACAGATCTCTAGAAGCATAAAGACAACCTTGCAACAGTAATGACCTTATAGGCTAGCTTGGAACACAATAAAAACAAATTGTAAAGATTTTTGGTAAACTATGACAAATTGAGTTTAATACAAAGGATTTTATTCAAATACCATAATTGATGCCAAGGTTTCAAGCAAGAAAATGATCGTGTCAACTATAAGCTGCTCTTTTAAATCTTTTTCACAGAGGCTATACCAAATTACAAGCTTGTCTCAAAAAGCAATGTAAGTTATTCAATGATTCATACACCTTGATATTGTTTCTATTAAATTCACAACTCAGTCACATCCATGAATAGATGTGTTACTTAGATGCAGAGCATAAAAAGAAGTTGGAGGAATTTTGGGAAGGGCCACAGGTATTTCAACAACTACTTGGGAAGGCATTCCAGGTAAATGTGCTAATCAAGTTTGAAATCCAAAATCATGCAGAAACATTTCCATGACTTGTATCCCCTGAAAAGGTGAATGAATAAGTTGGATGAGTTCCAGGTGCTCCCAAATATCTATTGCTTATCATGGAGTGATGTGATGCTCCTCATAGCTTGTTGTTTGGTAGTTATATTGAGTTATCTGCTGATATGGAGAGGAATAAGATTGATTCCCATTTGGTATTCCTAGGGCTGGGTTCTTTGATGGGGAGAAATGGTTCTATTTATACAGCAAGGTCCTCACCAGGAGTCAAGCGTAAAGGATTATTAACAAGGAGGTAGGGCAAAGGATAAGGATGCAGCAGGGGAAAAGAAAAAGAATAGTAAATAACAACTCTACAGAAAGAGTCATTTAGAGAGCCATGATAAAAAGAGAATTCTGATCTGAAGACCTGAATGACAGTATTTCTAGTTCATGTTGCAGTTCATCTTATTTTTGCCTCAAGATATTGTAAACTAAAAATGCCCACAAAATAAACAAAGGAAGAAAACTGAACTAAAAGAATGTATACATTGTCATCTCTGCAAAATATTGTTTCATAATAATTGTTATTCCAAAAGGAAATGCCTCAACTACATCAAAAAATATATATTGTTTATACATTTATAAAAACTTGTTTAAATTCAAATCCCTTACTCTAATGAGAAATATATTTTTTTAAATATAATGTACTTACCTAGTATTGAATCCTCACATTAAATCCTGCTTCTATCTTTAAGTGAAGGCAAAACCCTTGACTATTTTTATGCCCACAATTGTAAAACTTATTTATTTGCCAGTCATTGCATGGAAAAGAAAATTTTGTGTGCAAAATGGAGCAAAAGCTTATTGTTGTTCAAACGATTCCTCCATTGTTGTACAAGGGTGTAACATGGTATTTTGAGGATTTTTCTGATTGGCATATCCATGCAAGTATTCATTGTTGGAAGGTCTCTATGCAAAAATCTCCCTCCAAAATCTACTCCAAACCCTTACAGATGCTGACATTCATGGCAAACGTTTCTCCACAAATGTTCATTGAAGGATTTTTTAGGCGAAAATTATGGGTGAACTTAGCATGCACTGTGAAACCATCGTGCATTTAGCCACCTCAGTCTAAATATTTTTAGCTATATGCTTTATGTTTTAATATTATATGCTAAAACATTTGGTACTTAGAAATGTTCTTTATTAAAAAAATTTGCCCCGTCTTCAAAATCATTCCTGGAAATTTGCCATTTGGATAAATTTCACCCATAAAAATTTCCCTGATGAACGAAAAGAAGAAATTGCAATGGGTTCTCCCCTATCACCAATGGTAGCAAACTTGTTCATGGAAGAGTTTGAAAAGAAAGCAATTGAATCATATCCCAAAATACCTGGTTGGTGGAAACAATACATGGATGACACCAAAGTACACTAGCATCATGGAAAAGACAATATCGTAGACTTCCTTCCACAACTCAATAGTCTTCAAAATATATTAAATTCAACGTGGAATCTGAGGAAGGCAATTGTCTCTCAAAATATATTAAATTCAACGTGGAATCTGAGGAAGGCAATTGTCTCTCAAAATATATTAAATTCAATATGGAATCTGAGGAATGCAATTGTCTCTCTTTTCTTGATATTCTCTTAAAGAGGAAGGGTGATGGTACTTTTGCACAAGTTTAACGAAAGAAAACTCACATTAACCTTTACTTACAAGCCGATTTGCATCACCACTCACCAAAAAAGACTGCTGTACTTATCAAACAACTTTCTACCAGAACCCTTAGAATTGTGCACAATGACCATTTCCAGCAAGAAAGGGGTTATCTCACCAGCGTTCTGAAGAAAAATGATTACATGAGCAAACAAATCGGTGAAGCCTTCCAGAATACTAAATGATAACCTCGTCCCTACAATGAAAATGACCAAAAAGAGCAAAGTCAAAAGGTGCTTCTCCCAGACATCATGAGGATAACAGAAATAAATTCCTAGGTCCAATAAAGGAAAGGCATTGAGACAACCTTCTTACCTATTACTAAGCACAAGCTCAGATAGACAAAAGACTTGTTGTAGTGGTGTATACTTGATTCCTTGATCTTATGGGAAATTAGGGTATATCCATCCAAACCAAAATAAAAGAACACTGTGGAGATATTCAACACAACCAAATTGACAATTCTGCACTAATCGATGACTATAATTCAACAAAACATCATATCTGCATTGAAAAGGAAAAGGTCCTCGCAAGGGAAGATCATTATGTAAAACAACATCTAAGGCAGGGTATAAAATTTGAACAACATGGGAATAACATCAACATATAATATGGTCTATACATAAGCAAAGCCTGGAAACGCATAAACTAGAACCTCGATAATATTGAGGTAGGCCGTGATAATAAATGAAAAGAATGTTATAATATATGGCCGACTTGACATCACACATTACAGGCCGTGATAATAAATGAAAAGAATGTTATAATATATGGCCGACTTGACATCACACATTACAAGAATTAGTGAAATCAGCAAATCTTTCATAAGATCCAATTACCTAAAAAGAGGTATAGGAGTTAGACACAGAATGTTGGAAGAGAAAAGGAGGATAACACAATTGCATCCAGATAAATTTAACATAATGTTCACATCTGGAAATCTCAAAATTCTAAGAGGTCCAAGTGTTATATCTCCAGCCAAAAAAGCTTCAATACTATAGGTTAATGGATGCAATCAAAGGGAGAAAGTTATTGTTTCCATAAAACCTAACAACAAGGATCACTTCATTAACATTGACTTGGGTAAGTGGTTACGGGTTCAAGCAAAGGATATCAAGAAGACAGGTTTATGGTGAGAATGCTAGGGTTCTTGAAGATTTTAGGATCTCCATGCACAAATATGGTGAGAAGGCTACACCCCCGCTTATGCCCTATAAGAGCATATTTGTGTCTTAAAGAAGAACCAATTGGCACCTTTGGGCAAGGTGTGGCTTCTACACCACCACAAGTCCACTAGAGGGCTCTTCCACCACTACCACCCGTGGAAACCACCTCTGCGCCACTTTGCCCACAGTTCCACCTTTCATTGCCACACTTTGCTCAATCTAAGGGAACCTCTAAAAAACACCACTACCACTGAACATAGTTTCCTAAGTCTCAAGAATGGGGTGACTAGGGGACGGAGGGACAGGACAGCAAACAAATTCCCAATTTTTGGGGATGGTTGGGGGACAACTATTTAAATAATATACTTATTCAATGAGATTTTGGGGTTTAAACTTTATTTAATGGTTTTCAAGATACTTTTGAGATTAGGGTTCAATATTTTTGTAAAAATAATAGCCTTTTTTGGGGGTAAAGGTTCTTGTTTAAAGTAAAATGCATCAAAAAACAATTATAATTTTAAAAAAATAGAAAAAAATAAAAATAATAAAGAAATTGGGTATGTCCCCTCCAAGTCCCCAAGTCCCTGAAACGTTTGGGATGGCCAAGATGTTGCCAAAATCAAGGGGACACATCTACGCATAACATTGCCGCCGAATTTTGCCACTCAACCCCTCATCAAAGACTTTCCTATCTTCAATGTTTAATTTGGGGATCAAAACGGATGAATCTAGAGAAGGGCAAATAAGTGACCCAAAATGATTTCCACGAGGAATCCAAAAATGTAACCAAATATGGGAAGTTCCACAGTATGACAAGTGTTATTATACAAACCCTAAATCTCGTATACGAACAAATTCTTGCACCAGAAAACCCAAACAAGACTGCTACTCTTCAAACAAGCAACTCCCACCTCAAAAAGTTGAAAGAATCCTAGATCCACCACCAAAAATGTCCTTTGCTCCACTAATTGGTTGAACCTCTTCTCCTCTTTAGACAAAGCAACCTCTATAAAATGCCAAAATGCGACCAAACACCTTTGTGTGTTGTCACCAAGCCTTGTGGAACCAAGCATTTGCAAAGGACAAAGGCTGGGAGGTTTTAAGCCCTAAGTTATGGTAAGATGTGAAAATTAAGTGCAAAGTTCCATGATTGACAAAAAGAAAACTCCACACAAGCAATAGATCAACACAAGAACACAATCATATGGAAAATGCCTTTTAGGGCAGCCAAACACAAGTATACTCAATATAGAAAGAGAAAAAAATGGATGTGAATGGATATATATGAGTAGAGACACAGCCCTTTATTTATACAACTATTCCTAAGATGATGTAGGGAGGGTCGATACTCCATAGCCTCCATTGCCGACATGTATCCCAAAGTTATACCACTTGATAAACCCAATAACACAAGTTTTATTTACTCTAACACGGTTAGTTTGAGCCCTTCTAACTGCATGTACAAATAACTAATGAAGGTGTCTTTGAATGTACCTCGGGCAACTTGTATGTCCAACACTCGGGTAATTTGCATGCACTTGGCTTTATCCCACCAACATTTATCCTCATCCTTGTGAATCTTTTTACCTATACTAGTGAGGAGTGTATTGACAAAATTTTGGCAACTATTGTCCTACACAATGAGGAAATATGAACAATTTATGTTTGTACTCTACCATTAATTGCCTCTCCTCCACTACCCAAATATTACCAATTCAAATATTGGCGAGAAAGGCATGGTGATTGTCCCTAAGATGGGTAATTCAGTATAAAAGATGCACATAAATGCTCTTATATGGGAGCTTGTTTGAGTTGACATCAAATTTGATTTGCTTAGAAAAAAGTGTGGATTATAAAGCAAATTTTAGTCACATGCCATATTACACATCTATGTCTAGTGCCAGACATTTTTTGGTATATTTTTACATGTATTATTACTTTCATATGACAATTCCAGCATTATTTATGCCACATCAGATTTCTATTATAAATAATAGAATGCAGAAGCCATATATGCATGGTCCAAGATGGTGTATGTCCTATATGCCTAGAACGTCCTCTTTGCATGAAAGGAACAAAATTTTTGGCACCCCGGGCATTGTTTAAGAGCCATACTAGATTGTGAGCGCATTTAATCTTGAGATGCAAGTTTTGGTGCCCCCACCATTAAGTCACTTGTGCACTCATTAATATTTGTTGGATGAAAACACTTGTTGTAATGCCCCCTTTCTCAAACTAAGCGTAGCGGAGACCCCTAAGCCTATATTATTTCCCGTAGGCTAGAGGGGGGGAAAGAAAAAAGAGAAATAGTTTGATAATATTGGCTTAAGTTGTTCCCCAACATCACTTAAATGTTATAACTTAAAAAGGGGACATCTAAACCATATTATTAATTACGAGGAGACAACAGGTGCATTAATTTTAAGGCTAAGCGGGAAAATAAAAAAAATAAAAGTAATTATTAATTATTTTTGGAGCAAAAAGGTGAATATTAAATAAAAGCAATTTCTAATTACTTTTAGGGTTTTGAGGAGAAAAGGTAATTATACAAAAGTTGGATGAGGAGAAAGCAAATCATTATTATTCAATCAATTTCGAACAATTTTCAAGCTTGAGCAGCCATTGTTCAACGTTCATCACATATGACAAAACCCCCCAGTGTAAGGCCTTGAGGACAAAACCCCTCATACCCAGAAGGTGATTCCATTCAGGGATCACATTGGTGCTTCCAAAATCAGAAGAATACAATTACAGGGATTTATTTTACAGTTGTAGCCATCCGGACATCCTAAGGTTTGAACAGTTTTTTTAAAAAGTATAGATACGTACGGATCCGTATGACATCGGAATACAAGTCGTACAACCTTTGCAATAGGTCGTAAACTTGGATTAGCAGTTGGCAATAACCATGAGGAATTTTTGGGTAGAAAATAGTGGCAGACATACAACACAAAGATAAAATAGTTAACCGGGTGGACATCCAGACAATAAAGTGGTATTTAGATTTTTGATGCAATTTGTACCTTCCATATTTATTTTTCACTATTTTCAATGTATTCAATTGACTAAAATAAAGAGTACCTTTGTAAGTTATCAGTATTCTATTGCATATATTGTATTGGGGTTTGAATTTTTAAGAAAATTAAATAAAAATCAGAATTCAGATTTTTTTCTAAAAGGAGATATTTCAGTGGTATTAGAGCATTGATTCTGCTAGCTTACATGGAAAAAATTGAATCTTGATCACACATGCAAAAGGAACAGAAATAGCCGAAGTATTATCAGAAGAGGAAGGATCAAACCCCTGAGGACAGTAGTATTAAAATGGGTGAGAGAGAGCAGAGAGCATCCCCTACATATGAGATGAGTTAGCTACGTGAAATAATCGGTCGTGGGCAAACGGATACGGAAAGAACAATCTAAATGACCCTCAAAGAATCCATGGCAAGTATAGCACAAGCCATACAACAAATCAGCATGGGTAAAAGAAAGGAAAAATTAGAAGAAACAAGCACTTCAAATAATGTTAGGGTTTTGATAGCCCCACCTTTAAAAACCTTCTGTGCCAAATTCCTACAGGAGGAAGAACTACTTCAAGAAATAGATTCTTTATAGCGGCATGCAGGTAATGAATATTCAGCATATCTTGAAGAATATGAGGGGCTCAGCGATGAAGTGCAACAAGCTCTCTCTTTCAAGGAATTTTGTGAGATAGAAAGGAACATCGTTAGGAGAGGTAGAAGAAACCAACCAGACCAACCACAAAGAGACATGCAACAAAGGTTGGGCAAGATTACTCTTGTTACATTGGATGGATCAAGTAAATATATAGCGAGATCATGGTTACAAAAGTTAGATATATATTTTTCGTTGAATTCCATGTTTGAGGATGAGGCAATTAAATTTGCTACACTCCACTTGGAAGGAGTGGCCCATGAGTGGTGGTACCATGGCATGGTCAACCAAGGGCATGGTTCCATTACCACTATTGATGAATTTAGTCAAAAGCTAACCGAAAGGTTTGATAGAAAGGATCCAGAAGTTCACTTTAGAGAGTTAGCTCAACTCAAACAAGAGGGTAATGTAGACAGCTATATTGCTGATTTTTAGAGATTGACAGTGATGGTACCAGATGTGACAGAGAGAAGATTGGTAGTCTTGTTTTTTGAGGGGTTGGTTGAACCTATTTGGGGTTTAGTGAAAGCCTTTGACCCTTTGTCACTTCAAGAGGCAAACAAGAGAGCATTAAATTTAGAATCTTCAGCGCCTAAGGGCAAATTTCTACCCTATGGACAATCTAGACTAGCAAACGTTGGGCAGCCAAGGACAAATACTTATGGGCAGCAAAAACCTCTACCTTTTGGGCAGTAAAAGAAGCAAGGACAGCAAGGTAATTTTCAGACTAAAGTGTTGCCAAAAACTAGTAAAGAGATAGAGTCTAGGTATGAGCTTAGAAGGAAGACGTTATGCTTAACATGCAAGGATCCATGAGAACCTAGGCATAGATGCCTTCCCAAGGGGCCGGTGCATTATATAGAGGTAATTTCAGATAATGAGCTGGAGGAAGAGACTGAAACAAGTGTAGAAAAAGTAGAACTAGAAGCTGAAATTAAAGGGGAAGAAAATAGTACAGATGGTACCCTTGCTACTATTTTAGATGCACCTATATACCACCTTTTCAGAGTACGTGGAGTGTTTAAAGGACATAAGGTAACCATCTTAATTGATAGTGGGACAACTCACAACTTCATTGATGACGAGTTGGTGGCCCAAAGAGGGCTGAAAATGGAAGAATTTCAAAGATTTAACGTCACGGTTGTGGATGGCTTTTCGATCCCATGCACAAAGAGAGTCAAGAACTTAGACATCACCCTTGGTAAGTACAAAGTATGTGTTGATTTTTATGTTTTATATTTGGTCTTGGGTGTGCAATGGTTACATTCCCTTGGGGAATTTACACAAAACTACAAGACTATGGAGCTGAAATTTAAATATAATGGGAAAGAGGTTGTACTCCATGGTATGGCCGATGGGGCTCCAAGTACAATTTCAGCAAAGAGTATAGAAAGATCTTTTCGGAAAGGCCAAATAGCTTGGGCAGCCCATTGCTTGGTGAGCAGTGCATCTCCACCTATGGATAAGAAGTCCCACCATCCAGATATTCAGGTAATTTTAGACAAGCATGCAAATGTTTTCAGTGATTTACCTCTTGGGCTGCCCCCTGTTAGGGGATTTCAGCATATGATAGAGTTGGAATCGGAGTCAAAACCGATTATGATTTGTCCCTACCGTCATCCTAGAGCCTTCAAGGAAGAAATTGAAAAGGCCATTAAAGAGTTGCTAAGAATGGGGCATATTAGACCACGTTCTAGTCCATTTGCTTCTTCAGTTGTCTTAGTGAAGAAGAAAGATGAAACTATGAGGATGTGCATTAACTATTGTGCTCTAAATAAGAAAACTATCAAGAACAGGGACCCTATTCCCAGGATTGATGAGGTGATTGATGAATTGCATGGTGCCGCATATTTTTCAAAATTGATTTGAGGTCCGAATACCATCAAATCAAGGTAAAGGACGAGGATGTGCATAAAACCGCTTTTCGTTGCCACTTTGGGTGCTTTGAATTCTCGGTTATGCCCTTTGGATTAACTAATGTTCTGGCTATATTTCAATCATGCATGAACCATATTTTCAATAAGAATTTGAGGAAATTTGTTCTAATATTCTTTGATGACATCTTGGTGTATAGTAAGATGTGGGAGCAACATTTAAAACACCTTGATAGAGGGCTGAAAATTTTAGAGCAGCAAACTCTTTTTGCAAGAGTCCAAATGTGAGTTTGAGTTGATTGAAATTTTATATTTGGGACATGCTATTAACGCTCAAAGAGTATAGGTTGGCCAAGAAAAGATTCAAGCCATTCTAGATTGGCCTCCTACTACCATGACACAATTAAGAGGATTTTCCGGCCTTTGCAGCTATTATAGAAGGTTTGTTAGAGGCTTCTCGCAGCTAGCTGTCCCATTGACAAACTTGACGAAGAAAGGAACTTTCAGCTCTTCCAAAATAGCCCAATTAGCCTTTGAAAAATTGAAAGAGGTAATGAGCTCTTGTCTTGTACTTGTTGTTCCAAACTTTTCTATTCCTTTTGTGCTAGAATGTGATGCATCAGATGAAGGAATAGGGATTGTTTTAATGCAAAAAGGTCAGCCAATTGCATTTGAGAGCCGGAAATTGAAAGATACAGAGCATGGGTTCTCTATTTATGACAAGGAGATGTTGGCAATCATGCATGCTTTGGCAAATTTCAGACAATAGTTAGTTTGTGGTAGATTTGTGGTGAGGATGGATCACAATAGCTTGAAGTTCTTCCTTAACAAAAATGATTTGAATGATAGACAAGAGAAATGGGTAAGTAAACTTCAAGCATATGACTTTGATATAGAAAATGTGAATGGCAGAAATAATGTTGTAGCCGATGCCTTATCACGGAAGCGATTTCTTTGTGTTATGTCTGAAATTTCTAATGATTGGAAAATTGTAATAATAAATGAATATGCAAAGAATGCTTTTGCCAATGATATCCCTAAAGGTAAGGTGCAAGATGATAGGTACAAGGTGATGGAAGACCTCATCCAATACAAAGATAGGATCTATTTAGTTCCGGAATCTAAGGTAAAAGCCAAGGTGTTGAGGGTTGTTCATGACATGGTCATCCAGGGTTCTACAAGTCTTATAAACAAGTTAGGGACAAATTCTTTTGGGAAGGGCTTAAAGGAGAAGTTCTCCTATACATTAGAAAATGTATAACTTGCCAACAAAACAAAATGGAGCATGCATTTCCAGCTGGTCTATTGCAGCGCTTGCCCATTCCAAGCCAAAAGTGGGAAAGTATCTCTATGGACTTCATTATAGGTCTTCCCAAAGTCCAAGGTAAGAGTTGTATTTTTACAGTGGTTGATAGACTTACAAAGTATGCTCATTTATTTGTTGTCACAATTGAATATAAGGCATCACAGGGGGCTGATTTATCTTTAAAAAGGTCTTTGGACTTCACAAGTTGTCTTAAAAAATTGTGAGTGACAGAGATCGCCGGTTCCTTAGTTTGTTTTGGCAAGAGTTATCTCACTTGACCGGAACTAAGTTAACTCCAAGCACAAGCTATCACCCTCAAACAGATGGGCAAACAAAAATTGTTAATAATTAGATTGAGGGGTATTTGAGAAATTATGTGACAAGGCGGCAATCAGCTTGGATTAAATGGCTATACATGGGGGCATTGTTAGTGTAGGTATTTATTTTCCCAGATTTATTTATTTGAGAATACAATTTGCTCACATGGAGTTTTCCTACATTTAGGGATATGCTTGCTTAGGTGGAGTTAGTGTGTCAGAAGTGTTATAGGTTTGACCGGAAGACTAGGATGTCACTCCTTTGACCACCTTTTGCGGAGTTGTTGACAATTTTGCCCCACAAGCCAAAATTGTCAACCCTACTATTCGGAACTCTGCTTATGGTACTAGTTTGTCTTGTAAATCATTTTTTTGGGGCCCTTAAATAAACACCTACAGCCATATAAATTGGTAAAGACACTTACAGCCATCATATAAAGCATGTAGTCCGTTCGAGGGCAGGATACATTCAGCAAGTTCAAAAGGGTTTTCTCCTTCAAAAAACGTCACATTCAGTCATCATGTTAACCTACAGGGCTGTAGGTTTTGCTTATGAATGAGGGCAAGTTGTTTTAGTGGTCTTTTCTTTCTGACACCTAAGCAAGGTAGGTTTATTTTTTTGAATTTTTGCAAGGGTTCAGTTTTGATTTTGGACTATATAGCGGCTGCTTTCTTACCGAAGTGTTTTGCCTTCATAAGAATTTTTTCGGGGCTATGACATGGACAATTTTCTCGGACTTTTTGTCCGAGGGAAAGAAATTTCAAGGACTTCACAAGAAAGTCCGAAGGAATTCAAAGGGATAGTTTTAAGGGCTCCAATTTTTCCGAAGGAAAGTGCATGGACAAGCTAATGGAGGACAGTTTTCAAAAGACCCGAAGGCATTTCTCAAGGAAATGGAGGAAACTTACAACAATTCCGAAGGGCACCTGCCCTTCGGAAAGGCTCATTTCAAATTTGGAAGGTACATTTTCAACAATCCCAAAGGGCACTTGCCCTTTGGGAATGTTCATCACATGAGTTTTAAGGGCTTTTACAAAAGCCCGAAGGGCATGTGCCCTTCAGAAAAGACCATTACAGAAAGCCCAAAACGGACACTTGACAAAAGCCCGAGGGGCACTTACAGAATCCCAAAGGGTTACTTACCCTTCGGGAAGAAGACCAGGATTCCTTCGGAGTTTTTGTCCAAAAGAATGTACTTTGCAAGAGGGTCGAAAGAAAAAGGGCATTTGCAAAACCCTGAAGGGTATGTACCCTTCAGGAAGGTTCAATTTGGAATTTCGGGACACGTGCAAGAATCCCGAAGGGTTCCTACCCTTCGAAAAAATGACATTTTCAAAGAGCAGAGGGGACACTTTGCAGGAAGCCCGAAGGGCACTTGCCTTCAGAAGAGACATTACATAAGGCAGAAAAGGGTCTTTCACAAAATTCTTGAAGGGCACATACCCTTCGGGAGAGTCCAAGACAAGAAATCCGAAGGATATATACCCTTCGAAAAAGGCACATTCGGAAACGGCACAAGGGACATTTCCTTCAGACTTTTTATCTGAAGGAATGTCCCAAAAAGTGACTTAGCGTAGGGTCCCTATAGCAAAAGACAAGTAAAGAATTCCCGCGGACTTTTTGTCCGTGGGAAAGTGACAGGGCTTTACAAAAAGTCCAAAGGATTTTGGAATAGTTGCCATGGGGAAAAGATAGGGACAAAAGCCCGTGGAGAAAGTGACAAAGGACAATTCTTTCGGGTAAATTGCCCGAAGGAAAGGGAAAGACAATTCCCACAGACTTTTTGTCCACGGGGAAATGACGGAAAGGGGTCCGAGATAATTCCCACAGAAATTTTTGTTTGCGGGAATATGAAAAGTATAAGGCCGAAAGAAATATACACAGGCAAAGTCCGCAAATTAGACCCGAGGCCAAACAAAGAAAGACCAAGGGAAAGGCAAAATATCCGAAGGAATAAAGAAGCCAATGGGAAATAATCCCAGGAAAATTGCCAAAGAGATACACAGGAAGTTAAGGCCGAGGAATGCATGCACAGGAAAATAAAAGCCTTGATAAAAAGGTCAAAAATAGATCCAATCCGAGTAGGCAAGCTCTCAAACATTCCAACAGTCCGAGTGGAGCTCATCTATTGACTCTTGACGTGGCTTTACATGCAAAGTGGGGTGATCTCTTCCTCCAACTCAGTCTTCAACTAAAGTCAAATGGAGTTCTTTTTTTAGATTGGCGTAACATTCCATGAAAAGGAGAAGTTGACTGGTCAAACTTGAGTTCCTCCGTCCATATTCCAAACGCCAAAACTTTTCATGCATGCTTTAATTAATGATTATTCTAAAACAAGACAGCCCGAGTTTCACCACCGTTCATTTCAACGCCAAGGAGCTCCATGCACGAAAAAGACAAGAAAAGACAAAAGAGGAAGGCTCATGCAACGCAAGTTTGACTTAGGCTAATGAATGAGTTTACCTCTTCTTCTATTTTCAATGCCATCTCTTGGATGCTGTAATTTTTCTATAAGTTGGCTTTCAGCATTGTTTAAAAAGGATCCTCTCTTTGGCAAGACAATCTTCTACCAAAGTTTGTGTTGTAACATTTTTTAGAGTAATAGAAGACTGTTTTTTTTCAATTTTCAGCACGCTGATATAGTGTATTTTGTCATTGATTTGCACAAGTGGTAGATTTTTTCTTCGTTGCCAAGTCTTGATCCTTATCTAGTTACTAGCTGGTCATGTTATGCAAGTCATGTTTTGTGTTTAAACATCTTTTTCGCTGAGTCTACAGTGGAAGTTATTGGCTGCTAGTGCCTTCAATCAAGCCTGTGTTACCATTTTCCTCAAGCTTAGGTCGCAAGATAAAACCTTTTTGTGAAATATTTATGCATATTGATTAATTGAAGTTGAGAGTTTAGCCCTTTTTTTATCTGAATCAGTGTTTTTAAAAGCTTAAATTGAGTGGATCAATCTATATTCAGGTGTATCACCATCATTAGGTAGGATTTTCTTTCAAGTTCTCTCTTTCTTTTCTCAGGCAGTTTGTAGCAGAGATCCTAATTGATACATCAAAGGGAGCTAGCCCTTACAACCTAGAGACTCAATCCACTGATTAGGTCACCCACAGCGTAGGATTGTTTCCATGTTTCAGCAGACTATGAAGACCTAAAACTACCTTCACAGGGGTGCAAGTCTGATTGACAACAGTTTTTGGCACACTCGGTTGGACCACGAAGAAATTCTTTGCATATCTGAAGAGTTTTCGTAGCAGCAGAAGATATTCATCTACATCCAATTGCAGAGTTCATAGCATCATTCGGGCAATTCGTTCATGCCAAAGGTTACCACAAAATCAGCAAGTAAAGGAATTCCTTTTGAATTTGTAACTTATAAGAGATCAAGGTCTAGGAGGGCAAATCCATATCCCCAAAGACAATATTTACCTCCTCATCCTATTGTTCTAAACACTGCAATCCCTACTATTCAAGTGGCCATCAGAAACCAAGTATTTGCTCCATTCAATAGGGGAAGTCCACTGAATTTAGCCCAGTTGGATGATATTCCAGTGTCTGCCCTCAAGAGCATTCCATTCTTTTCAAGAGAAAATCAAACAACCCCTATTGAGCATAACCAAGATATTGCTAATCTCTGTTCAGTCCATAATGTTGTTGAAAATAATGTTGCTATTGGATTCTTGGCTACTTCCTTCAAAGGAAAAGCATTGCAACGGTATAGAAATATGCCACTTAATTCCATTGCCCCCTGGGGCGAATTGGGCGTAGCATTGATCAAGCAATTTGTGGACAAATCTGATCGTCTCTCTTTGGTTGAGCAATTGACCACCATAACAAGGGCTCCTCATGAGATCATGTCTAATTTTAACCTTAGATTCCAAAAAACATGGATTAGGATACCCACGTTGATTAGGCCATCTTCTCAATATGTATTTCTGTACTATTTGAAAGCTCTTAATTCTGACATTAGTGTGATGATACAGTGAATGGGTGGTACTACTTTGCCGGATGCTTATGAGGTTGCAATTAAAGCTGAAAATAGTTTGATACAAGCTAGTAAGCTTTTTCCAAGACCTCCAATGCCCATATTTTCAAAAATAAGTTCTATCCCAGCCTCTCAAGTTCCTATTACAGCGCCTACTAGTCAAGCTAGTGAGATAGGAGAGTTAAAAAGTTTGCTACAGTCTTTTGGAAATGAAATAATACAGCTCAAAAGGCCTCAATTTCAGTCAAATAGGCCATATCAATAGCAAAATCAAAACATCTATCAGTGCTTCAAAGATCAAAGGCCTCCTTATCAAGGTTTCAGAGAAAATAGACCACCTTATCAAGCACAAGGAATCATAACTCCAGCTACGCCATATGTTGCTCTTAATCTGAATGCTCCTTCCACTTCAAAAGCCATTGTTCCAACCCCACCTCAAAATAATTTGGTGCAGGATTCAAGTTGGCAGCCCTCAAATGTCAATGATGTTCAAAATCAAGCCTTGGTATCACAGAACATCACCATGCCACAAATGACACAAAAATAGTTTTCTTTTCAAGGAGGTCAGTATCAAGATAAAAGTTTGGCATCACAAGGAAAGACTCATCAAGTTCAAAGGCAGCCTGATGCTATTAATGTAAATTGGCAAGTAGATGATCGTGTTGCTTTTATTCAAGGCATTAAAACTAATGATACAAGTGGTCAAATTGCAACTATAACCTATCAGAGAGCTAAAAGAAGAGCTATTGATGAGGCTCAAGCGGTAATAAATACTTGAAGTATCCCTAGTATTGTTGCTAAAAGTACAAAAGTGCAACTTGTTGCCCCTACAACTCAGAAAAATCAAAATATAGAGGTTAGTAAAGTTCATCAGCTACCTCTAGTTCATGAACAGCCAGTGCTCCAGAAAGTATAGCCAAAGGTTAGTGGATCTCATTTCAGTATAGTAGATCAGATGAAGAAGTCTAACATCAGCATTAGCATGTGGGATTCTCTTTCAATTCCAAGACAAAAAGATAAGCTTATCCAAGAGCTTTCAGCTCTTGAATTGTCTCTAAAACCGGATGAGAAAGGAGTTGTCTTAACTAATTTAGATCAGCCAACTAAGCAATAGGTACAGCAAGCAAATAAGATGGCAAAGGATGACGAAACTAAGAAAAAATCAAAGAAAACTCCTCCTTTCTACCTTTCTTTAATAGTAGGAGATACTTTGGTTCATAATTGTATGGTAGATAGTGGAGCTAGTAGTACAGTCATGCCTAAACAAATTGCAGATAAGCTTAAACTCGTTTATGAGCCAAATACTAAAAGAGTATTGCAATTGGATGGGCCACCAACAAAGATGATAGGCATCATCAAGGATTTGAAATTGACATTGCATGCATGTCTTAATGTTACTATTCAACAGGGAGTTGTTGTGGTGGACTTGCCTCCCTACTTTGCGATGTGCCTCTCAAAGGATTTCATCTCAAAGATTGCGAGATATTTATCAACTGATTGGACTTATTTGTTGTTCAGAACCAGGAATGGGACAAAGGTAACAATTCATTCAAAGCCTATTGCACATTTTCATATGGAGCCATATATGCCAAGTGTTGTCAATGTTAATTGTATAATCACAGATGAAGTAACAGAAAGTAGTGAAGTAGAAAAGGAATCACCTCTGGATGGAGTACCAGATTTGTTTTTTATTGAGTGGGCTTCTACCTTGCATGAACATGATCCTTGTAAGCTGATTGAAGAAGAGGGTCTTGGGGTGTATTGCCTTCATGAGAATGATGCACCAATTCCAGCCATGGTCAAATAAGATAAGTCTAATGAAGGTTTGTGGCAATTGTACTTTGATGGATCAAGAAATAAGCATGGAACCGGAGCTGGGATGATGTTAGTTTCTCCAACAGAGCAAAGGTATTTCTCTTCCATTAAATTTCAGTTTGGTTGTTCAAACAATGTTGCTGAATATGAAGCACTAATTCACGGTTTGCAGTGGGCTAGGAAGATGAAAGTCAATTGTTTGCAAGTATTTGGAGATAGTGAACTTGTAGTCCACCAAATAAGAGGTTTGAATGTATGCAAAAATTTGTTGCTTAAATCTTACAAGCATAGAATTTGGAATTTACTTGAAGATTTTTAGGCTTTTAACATTTAGACAATACCAAGGGATAATAATAAACGTGTTGATAGGTTGGCTGCTGTTGGGGCACAATTTAGTATCCCAACTGATATAAAAAATGAAAAAATTTAGTCACACATAAAGGTGGTTGGAAGGCCTTTTGTTCCAGATAATCATGAGAATTGACAAGTGTTTGAAGATGACAATCAAATTGTGAGGTTTTTACAAGAAGAGGCTGAGTTTTCTTCAAGAAATCAGTCAAAATACTTACAGTAGTATGGTGATCAGATTGTACAACTGAAAATGAATAGGCTGTGCAAGGGATTGGTCACTCTTGAAAATATTTGCAGTGGAGATGATGAGCTAAGGAAAGAGAAATCATCATTGTCAACAAAGGAAGAGCAATATGCCAACGTAGAGATTGCAGCTGGTAAGATTTTAAAATTGGGCAAGGTATGCACTCCTTCACAAAAGAAAGCTTTCATTGAGTTATGCACAAGTTTTGCTGATATATTTGCATGGCTGTATAGTGATCTCAAAGGTTTTGATCCAAGTTTGGCTCAACACACCATTGAGTTAGAGAAAACTAACCAGTGAGACAAAAACAAAGGCCAATCAATCCAAAGCTTGAGCCTTTGATGAGAGCTGAGCTTCACAAGCTCATAGAATCAGCGTTATATTTCCAATCAAGCACTCAATTTGGGTGGCGAACTTTGTTCCGGTATGGAAGAAGAATGGTGAGAATTGTTTGTGTGTTGATTTATGTACTTAAAGATCACTATCTGTTGCCATCAATGGAACAAATTTTACAGCTTGTTGCAGGTTCAGAGAGGTTTTCTTTGTTGGATGGATATAGTGGCTACAATCAGATTTTGGTCAATTACAACCAAGTGGGGGACATTTGCATACAGAAAAATGCCATTCGATTTGTCTAATGTTGGAGCAACCTTTCAGAAAGCCATGGATATGGCATTCCAAGGCCTTCTTAACAAGTTTGTACTTGTTTATTTGGATGATATAACAGTGTTTTCAAAGAATGTAGAAGATTACATGATTCATCTCAAACAAGTGTTCGAAAGGTGTAGACAATTTGAGGTATCTCTAAATCCCAAGAAGTGTGTCTTTTCGGTTCATGAAGGTAAGATTTTTGGACATATTGTTTTGAAGCATGGTTTAAGCATAGATTTTGAAAGGATTCAATCCATTCTTGCACTCTTTTTGCCTAAGCACAAAAAAGCTTTGCAAAGTTTCTTTGGGAAAATCAATTTCATAAGGAGACACATTTCAGATTTCGCTACTGTATCTAAACCACTTACAGCCATGCTAAAGAAAAATCAGAACTTCAGCTGGTCCAAGGAGGGAGTAAAAGGGTTTGAAGATGTTAAGAAGGCCATAGCAAGTGCTCCTACACTTTTAAATTCAGATTTTATGAAAGATTTTATTCTGTATACTTATGCTAACATGGACACTATTTCAGGCATCCTTATGCAGCAGAATCATGAGTCTTTGGAACAGCCAATAGCTTTCTACAGCCAAGGCTTTGAAGAGTATGAGACAAGGTATTCTTTTGTTGAAAAGCATGTCCTTTCAGTTATAAGATCTCTTAAGAAGTTTAGGCACTTGTCTAATAATAAGATACATCTAATAGTTGTTCATCCAAGCATCAAAGAGTTTCTTTTGAACAAGGATATAAATGAGAAGAGAGTTGGTTAGATAACCAAGGTAATGGAATATGATGTAAAGATTACGGTGACACAGCTGATTAGAGGCAAAGGGCTTTGTGAGCACCTAGCACCAGACTTGCAAAAGGCTAATGAACTTGTTTTGGTGTCACATGAGGAAGAAGTTGCAGCTATTCACACTTCACCTTCCAGCTGGTTTCATGACTTGGTAAGCTATCTCCAACATGGTATTTATCCCTCTCATCTAAATGCTTTAAAAAATATATATTTCAGGTTGCAATCAATTCCATTTTGGCTTGTTGATGGTGTCTTGTTTAAGAAGGATATCAATGGAATGTTGTTAAGATGTATAGAGCCAAGCCAAACTCAGAGATTGCTTGAAAAATTCCATGATAGACATGGTGGATGCCACTTTTTCGCAAGAACTACAGCCCTTAAGATCATTAGAGGTGGGTATTATTGGCCTAGTATATTTGGTGATTGCCATGCATGGGTTAGAAAGTGCAAACAGTGTGCTATGTTTGTAGGAAAAGTCAAGCTTGCAGCCTTACCTCTTTAGCCAATTGCAGTGGATCAACCCTTTGTGCAATGGGGATTGGACTTCATTGACCTCATTAATCCTCCTTCGAGTTCAGGGCATAAGTGGATTCTAATAGCGATAGATTATTTCACACGTTGGACAAAAACAATTGCATTAAAAGAAGCAAACGAAACTAATGATCTTGATTGTCTATGAAGGTTTGCTTACTAAGTTTGGAGTTCCTCCAACCATTATTTCTAATAATGCAATGGCTTTCGTGGGATCAAGGATCAGCCAATGGGCTGTCCAACATGGAGTTTATCTCAGGACTTAATCAAACTATTATCCACAAGGCAATGGCCTTGTTGAATCTACAAACAAAAACCTATTGAGGATCATAAGGACTATTGAAGATAATCAGAGTTCATGGCATCTCAAGTTGAAATCAGCTCTATGAGCTGATAGGATCACCTACAAGAGGTCAATAGCCAACTCTCCATACACGCTGGTATATGGCAAGGAAACAAGGTTACACATTTCTCTTGAATTTCCAACTTTAAAACTAATGCATCAACTTGAGTTGTTGGAGAATGAGCCTATGAAAATTTGGTATGTAGAGCTTATGGAGCTGGAAGAGATAAAAAATCAGTCCATGCTAACCATGGAGATTCATCAAGCACAGGTGAAAAGAACATTTGACAAAAGAGCTTCTTCACGAAGTTTCAAAGAAAGAGATTTGATCCTCAAGTGGGATGAGGACAGAGCTAAACCAGGAAGGCACACCAAGTTTTATTCTCTTTGGATTGGCCCATACACGATCTCCAACTATAAACCCCACAATGCCTTCCAACTTGCAAAGATGGATGGTAAAGAGCTTCCAATCCCAGTCAATGGGATATACCTGAAACATTGCTATTGAAGAGCAAAGCTCCTTGTACATTGTTTTTGCTTTCCTCTAAGTGATATTCAAGCACAGTAGTTTGCTTATGTTTTGTCCAATAAGTGTTGGTTTGCACATTTGCTTTGTTAGTTAGCTTTCTCGTATCGTGTTTTCCCTTCTATTTTGAAGGATGAGGTTACCTTATGTTCGGTCAGAGGAAATTTTCAGTTATGGCCCAGGTTTACCATTGTTTTTGTGAGTTCTATATCATGTATATGGCCAGGTTCTCAAGCATAGCAGGGATGCTTCCCAGTTGAGTCGCCAAAAATGTTGACAATTTTGCCCCACAGGGCAAAATTGTCAACTCTACAATTCAGAACTCTGCTTATGGTACCAGTTTGGCTTGTAAATCATTTTTTTGGGGTCCTTAAATAGACACCTACAGCCATGTAAATTGGTAAAGACACCTACAACCATCATATAAAGCATGTAGTCCGTTTGAGGGCATGATACATTCAGCAAGTTCGAAAGGGTTTTCCGCTTCAAAAAACATCACATTCAGTGATCATGTTAACCTACAGGGCTGTAGGTTTTGCTTATGAATGAGGGCACGATGTTTGAGTGGTCTTTTCTTTCGGACACCTAAGCAAGGCAGGTTTATTTTTTCGAATTTTTGCAAAGGTTTAGTTTTGATTTTGGACTATACAGCAACTGCTTTCTTACCTAAGTGTTTTGTCTTCCTACGAACTTTTTTGGGGCTATGACATGGACAATTTTCTCAGACATTTTCTCTGAGGGAAAGAAATTTCAAGGACTTCACAAGAAAGTCCGAAGGAATTCAAAGGGACAGTTTTAAGGGCTCCAACTTTTTCGAAGAAAAGTGCATGGACAAGCTAATGGAGGATAGTTTTCAAAAGGCCCGAAGGCATTTCTGAAGGAAATGGAGGACACTTACAAGAATTTCGAAGGGCACCTGCCCTTCGGAAAGGTACGTTTTCAACAAACCTGAAGGGCACCTGCCCTTCGGGAATGTTCATCACATGAGTTTTAAGGGCTTTTACAAAAGCCTGAAGGGCATGTGCCCTTCAGGAAAGACCATTACAGAAAGCAAGAAATGAACACTTGACAAAATCTCGAGGGGCACTTACGGAATCCCGAAGGGTTACCCTTCGAGAAGAAGACAAGGATTCCTTCGGACTTTTTGTCCGAAGGAATGTACTTTGCAAGAGGGTCAAAAGAAAAAGAGCGTTTGCAAAAGCCCAAAGGGTATGTACCCTTCGGGAAGGTTCAATTCGGAACGAGGGGACACCTACAAGAATCCCGAAGGGTTCCTACCCTTGTAGAAAATGACATTTTCAAAGAGTCGAGGGGACACTTTGCAGGAAGCCCGAAGGGGCACTTGCCCTTCGGAAGAGACATTACATAAGGCAGAAAAGGGTCTTTCACAAAATTCTCGAAGGGCACATACCCTTCGGGAGAGTCCAAGACGAGAAATCCGAAGGACATATACCCTTCGGAAAAGGCACAAGGGACATTTCCTTCAAACTTTTTGTCTGAAGGAATGTCCGAGAAAGTGACTTAGCGCAAGGTCCCTATAGCAAAAGACAGGAAAAGAATTCCCGCAGACTTTTTGTCTGCAGGAAAGTGACATGACTTTACAAAAAGTCTGAAGTATTCCTTCGAACATTTTGTCCAAAGGAATTCCTTCGGAAAAGTTGCCATGGGGAAAAGATAAGGACAAAAGCCTGCGGGGAAAGTGACAGAGGACAATTCCTTCAGGCAAATAGCCCGAAGGAAAGGGAAAGACAGAATTCCCACAGACTTTTTGTTTGCAGGGAAATGACAAAGAAAAGGGTTTGAGATAATTCCCATGGACATTTTTGTCCGTGGTAATATAAAAAGTATAAGGCCGAAAGAAATATACACAGGCAAAGTCCGCAGAATAGACCCGAGGCCAAACAAAGAAAGACCAAGGGAAAAGCAAAATATCCGAAGGAATAAACAAGCCAATGGGAAATAATCCCGGGAAAATTGCCAAAGAGATACACAAGAAGATAAGGCCGAGAGATGCATGCACAGGAAAATAAAAGCCGTGATAAAAAGGTCAAAAATAGATCCAATCCGAGTAGGCAAGCTCTCAAACATTCCAGCAGTCCGAGTGGAGCTCATCTATTGACTCTTGACGTGGCTTTACATGCAAAGTGGTTAATCTCTTCCTCCAGCTCAATCTTCAAACAAAGTCAAACGAAGTTCCTTTTTTGGATTGGCGTAACATTCCATGCAAAAGAGAAGTTGACTGGTCAATCCTGAGTTCCACCATCCATATTCCAAACGCCAAACCTTTTCATGCATGTTTTAATTAATGATTATTCTAAAACAAGACAGCCCAAGTTTAGCCACCGTTCACTTCAACGCCAAGGAGCTCCATGCACGAAAAAGACAAGAAAAGACAAAAGAGGAAGGCTCATGCAACGCAAGTTTGACTTAGGCTAATGAATGAGTTTACCTCTTCTATTTTCAACGCCATCTCTTGGCTGCTGTAATTTTTCTATAAGTTGGCTTTCAGCATTGTTTAAAAAGGATCCTCTCTTTTGGCAAGACCATCTTCTGCCAAAGTTTGTGATGTAACATTTTTCAGAGTAATAGAAGAGGACTGATTTTTTTTCAATTTTCAGCAATCTGGTATAGTGTATTTTGTCATTGATTTGCACAAGTAGTAGATTTTATCTTCCTTGCCAAGTCTTGATCCTTATCTAGTTACTAGTTGGTCATGTTATGCAAGTCATGTTTTGTGTTTAAACATCTTTTTCGCTGAGTCTACAGTGGAAGTTATTGGCTGCTAGTGCCTTCAATCAAGCCTGTGTTACCATTTTCCTCAAGCTTAGGTCGCAAGATAGAACCTTTTCGTGAAATATTTATGCATATTGATTAATTGAAGTTGAAAGTTCAGCCCTTTTTGTTATCTGAATCAGTGTTTTTAAAAGCTTAAATTGAGTGGATCAATCTATATTCAGGGGTATCACCATCATTAGGTAGGATTTCCTTTCAAGTTCTCTCTCTTTTCTCAGGCAGTTTGTAGCAGAGATCCTAATTGATACATCAAAGGGAGCTAGCCCTTACAACCTAAAGACTCAATCCACTAATTAGGTCACCCACAGCGTAAGATTGTTTCCATGTTTCAGTAGACTATAAAGACCTAAAACTACCTTCACAGGGGTGCAAGTCTGATTGACAACAGGAGTCACACCTCTATTCCAAGCTCCTTTGACCATCTTTTGTGGAGGATTTACTTGTCTGTTTCAAAGGTCTTTGACCACCATTTGTGGAGTTACTCATCACTCTTATATGTACACTTGATGATCTTTCTCACTTAATGGAATATTGGTTTTGCTCTATTTTGGTTTTGTGCAATAGTCTCACTTTGTGATTTCATCTTGCTTCAACTTCGTTGTGGTGTGCAGTAGCTTTGTCTCGTGTAATCATTCGGCCATCACATTCGCATTATCCGAACCTGGTAACAACTCTGATATGATGTCTAAGCCATCTCGATAATCGTGTCTAGTTTTTTGTTGTTAAACTATTTTTTGAAATCTTGAGATTATTTGCATATATTGTGAGGCTATTTTAAGAGGGTTTGAAAAAAACAATTCAGGGTGTTTTTTTTAAATCTCAAAAACCTCGAGATTTGTTAAAATCCTTCAATCGCCCAAAGCAACCAAAAAAAATTGAAGGGGTCTTTTTTACTGGTTTTAAGCTAGATTCTCTCTTTCTTGTATTGGTTTGGAGAAATCTCATTTGCAAGTTATTCACTTAGCAAACACAAAAGGTCACACATGTGCATGCAAGATACACGACCTGGTTGGTGGTGTTATTGGACTTAGTGTTCGTCTCACGACCTGGAAAGATTCAAAGACCTGCTTTTTGGTCTTCCATAACCCCTCTCGACCTACTTCACAGGTTTTCACAACCTGATCTCAGCGTCCCACGACTCGCTTCTAGTTACACGGTTTGCTCTCAGGACATGCAACTTGTTTTCCATCAAGGTATGCCTTGAGGCAGTACGTGCCTCCTTGTATTAACTCATTGTTCAAACTGAATCCGCTGTTGCTAGGAGGGAAGGAGCTATTTTTTCGAAAACCACCTTCTCTGTTCTCAAAACCAAGTGCATGCAAGTGTTCTGGTTCAACGCCCACCAAAGCTCCCATTCTACCTGCTCATCGTCCACAGCGTTGAACAGATCTCCACCAACCGTCCTCTTTCATCGAAGCTCATTGTCCAAAAAACCAGGGATTTCAAATTCAAAATCACCATCCTCTCAAGTTCATGGTTTCCAAAAACCACTTCAGTTGTAGTTCGTGGTTTTGAGCTATTACTTCGTGGTTTTTTCTCTTTTTTTCGACAAGAAAGTTCTATTTTTAAATCAGTTTTTGTATTACTTCATTTAAGTCCTTTGACTTTTTATTATAAGTTAAAAAGGGTGATAAAGGTACGGGGAAGGCTAAGTATTAAGAAGGGTCCATTTAACATGGTTTTTTTATTGTTTTTTAGTACAAAATCAGTACATTGCATTGTGAGCTATTAAAGATGAAAAATTTGTAATTGTTTTGACTCTTCATATTTTCACTCGACGAAGACCAGAGGATGAGGTCTAGTTTGGCAGGTGGCCAAAACCCCTTGCATTCAAAACATTTCTATTTATCTCACTTGCTCACTTTGTATACTCATCTTGGACGCATTTTCGGTAGAGGCCAACATCCTCACCTTGTTTGCAAAAACTCATATTTTCCAACTTGCATAGATTGCTCGAGACGCACTTTCGACTAAGTCCGACGTCTTTTGAGCATGCATTTGTAACATTTGGGGGGGTCTTTTCTGTTGATAGTTCAGAGAGGTGTATTGTGTTGTTGTGTCACTATTTCTATTTTATCTTGCACTTCCAATTCTGCAACAACTACAACTTGCACTACTACTACAACTCAACTCAGCAATAAAATGGATTCAAGTTTAATCAACCCACTAACTCCCTTTACCTATCACGAATAGAAAATCAAGATGATAATCATTCTAAGGAGTAAGGGTTTATATAGGATAACCATGGATGATGAAATTGAACCTAGCACAGATGCAAAGAAAGTTAACTGGTATAACCGTAGTGATGAAGCCTATGGACTATTATGTCTTTCTTAGCACCTGATCTCCTATTTCACTTAGAGCCTGCCAAATCACCCACTAATATATGGACCATTCTGGCAAAGCTATTTGGGGAGCAAGATGTGATGAGAGGTCACAAACTTGAGAATGAATTCAATAGCCTAAGTCCTAACAACTTTGTCACCCTTCAAAATTTCTTCACTAAGTTTAAGTCCTTGAGATTGCAGTTGAAAGAATGTAGGATAAAAAATAAGATGACCAACTTATTATTTTTATACTTTCTAAACTACGTCCTGACTATTCAATATTTGTCTTTACTTTCCATAACACTAAAAGTGCTTTGGGCGCTACATGGAAAATGCCCTCTTTAGATGCTTTTATTGCCGACTTAATGAGGGAGCGAGACAAGTTAATACAGATGGAAACATTGAAGTCCACAAAACCTCAAGCCCTAATTGTTGGAAATGGGAAAGCAAAGACTTCAAACAAAGAGAAGAAAAATAAGAATAAGGATCCAAAAAAGAAGAAAGAATCAACCTCTGTCAAAACAACCACTGAAACCTCCTCTTCCAATGACAAACTTAAGAAAGAGAAGGTCAAGTGTGCCTACTGTAAGAAAAATGGGCATGATGAACACAAGTGCATGAAGAAGCAAATAAATCATCTAACTAATCTCCTAAAGAAGAACAACATAGGTGTTACAGAATCTATCAAGCAGAATTCATCAACTCAAGATTCTTCCAAGGCAAAAGGCAAGGGTAAAGAGAAAGAAAAGGGCAAGGCTCTTGTAGCAGTTGCAGCTTCAACATCTTCATGGGTTATTGACTCAAGTGCTTCTCACCACATGGACTCTTCACTGATTGAGTTTTCTTCTTTAGAGCCTTGTAACATGTCTTCTATCAGTTTGGGTGATGAGACTTTTATGCCTATTGCAGGGAGAGGGTCTGTTGAAATGAAAGGAGCATTCAATAATGTTCTAATCCTTCTCTTTCAACCAATCTCCTATCAGTGAATCAAATCACTCATATCAACAAAGGCATGAAGATTGAGTTTTTACCAGATTCAATTATCATCAGGGAATCGCATAGTGATTTTATAGTGGCAGTGGGTAGCGCAGATCATCAAACCAGGTTATACACATTTTCACATTTTGCACCTGATTATTCTCCAACTACATTGTTGACCCATTCAAAAGGAGTTAGCAAAATGAGCGGTTTGGCCACCTTAACTACCGCTACCTTAAACAACTTAACAAAAATGACATGGTCATAGGCTTGCCTCGAGTCCAATTCTCTAAGGGACTTTGTGAGGGTTGCTCTCTTAGAAAGCATCCCAAAGCAAAATTTGACAAAGGAAAACCTTGGAGGGCTTCACAAGCATTGGAGTTAGTACATAGTGATGTATTTGGGCCTTTTCCCAGTCTATCTTTTATAAGGGATAAGTACATTATCACTTTAATTGATGATTTCTTAAAGTACACATGGGTCTACTTCCTGAGACAAAAGTCTAAAGTGTTTGAAAATTTTCAAGACTTTAAGGCACTTGTTGAAAAACAATCTGAGAAATCCATCAAGGTTCTTCGAACTAACAATGAAGGTGAATATGTCATCAACAAATTTGAGCAATTTTGCATCACTAAGGGGATTAATTTGCAGCGGATAGTTACTTACAGTCCTCAATGAAACGGAGTTGCAAAACACAAGAACAGATCCTTCAAAGAGATGGCTCGCTGTATGATTCACTTCCTTAGCACCTCAATATTTGGCCCAAGCCATTAATTGTGCTTGATATATTCAAAACATGGTTCCTCACAAAGCTTTAAAGGCATAACTCCCTTTGAAGCCTGGCATGAAAGGAAATTTGAAGTTGAGCACTATAGGTTTTCAAATCTCCAGTTATGGCATGTACACCCAAGAACAAACGCAAAGCTATGGAACCTCAGTTCAAGCCTTGCATCTTTGTAGGTTATCCAAATGGTGTCAAGGGGTAACGCTTTCTACATCCGACCACACATAAGCTATTCATAAAGAGAAGTATTCACTTTCAAGAGTCCCAAAGACTCAACACTTGACCTTGAGGAGGAGATCTACATGGAGCAACCCCCTAGGTTTGTTCAGGTTTCATCAGTAGTTTGCAGACTTAGGAAATCCATCTATGGCCTCAAACAAGCCCCTCAGGCTTGGTATACCAAAATGGATTCTTTCCTCCTTGCTTCAGGTTTCACCAAGTGTCATTCAAACCCCAATGTATACTTCTTGTGATAGGATGATTCTTTATTGATACTGGGCATTTATGTTGATGATCTTTTGATCACCGTGAGTTCCTCTTCATCTATTGCAGCAGTGAAGACAGTGAAGACAACTCTACAGGGTAGATTTGACATGATAGACTTGGCTCTTCTGCATTACTTTCTTGGCACTGAGATTTCACAGTCTGATTCAGAGGTTTCAATTGCACAACCCAAGTATGCTCTCGATCTTTTGGCTCGGTTTCACATGGTTGATTGTAAGCCATCCCTGACTCCCTTTCTATCAGGAGTCAAGCTTGAGGCTGGTTGTTCTACACCTTTGGTTGATGCCACTCAATATCGATAGCTTGTTGGTAGCCTCATTTAATCTGACTCATACCAGGCCCGATATTTCATATGCAGTAGGCATTGTTTCATAATTCATACAGGAGCCCCATGAGCTGCACTAGAAAGCAACCAAGTGGATACTCCATTACATTCAGGGCCCTTATAGATCTGGGATTCAGTATAGATTAGGCACAGAGGTTGACTTGGTTAGTTTTTTAGATTCAGATTGGGCTGGCGATACTCAGAATCACAAGTCCACTTCAGGTTACAGTTTTTCTTTGGGTTCTGGTCCTGTCAGTTGGTCTAGCAAAAAGCAAAATGTTGTTATATCATCTACAGAGGCAGAGTACAAGGGAGTTATTAATGCAGCGACTAAGACTATTTGGCTTCAGGGGATTTTATCTGAGTTTGGCATTCCTTTCAAGTTGCCCACCATCATCTATTGTGACAACCAGAGTACTATACATATATGCAAGAATCCGGTTCAGGGCCAATGGACCAAACACATTGAGATTCACATGCATTTTATTCAGGAGCTTATTCATGGTCAAATCACTGACTTGAGATTTTGTCAATCCTCAGAGCAGGTTGTAGATATCTTTACTAAACTCTTCACTGAGAGCAAGATCATTCATCTACGAGCTTGTCTTGGGGTGCGATCTACATCAACAACAGCATCTTCGAAGGGAGGGGACTTCTAGCCTCTTCTCTTCTCTCTCTCTTTTGGGGGGGAGTTTTTTTCCACAAGTTTTCTCTTTTTCTCTACTTTATGAGAAATTGCTTTGTACATGGATCCCTGATCAGGCTTAGTTGTCAGGACCCATTTTTATCACACTGCCTACCTAAGTTGTGTTTATGGGGGTTGTTTGTGTAGGTATTTATTTTCCTGGATTTATTTATTTGAGAATATTATTTGCTCACATAGAGTTTTCCTACATTTGGGGATATGCTTGCTTAAGTGGAGTTAGTATGTCATAGGTATCATAGGTTTGACTGGAAGACTAGGATGTGACTCCTTTGACCACCTTTTTGTGGAGTTACACCTCTATTTCGGGCTCGTTTGACCACCTTTTTGTAAAGTTACACCTCTATTTCGGGCTCTTTTGACCACCTTTTGTGGAGGAGTTACTTGTCTATTTCAGGAGTCTTTGACCACTATTTGTGGAGGAGTTACTCAACACTACTTTATGTACGCTTCGTTTGATGAGCTTTATCATTTAATGGAATATTGGTTTTGCTCCATTTTGGTTTTGTGCAATAGTCTCGCTTTGTGATTTCATCTTACTTCAGCTTTGTTGTGGTGTGCACTAGCTTTGTCTCGTGTGATCATACGACCATCGCATTTGCATTATTCGAACCTGGCAACAACTCCGATAGAAGCATTGCTACAATACCACCTATCACATAATTATCGATATGACGTCTTTCAAAGCTTTATATAGGTATGATGCTTTATCTTTCATGGCTTTGGTTATTACTGATAGCAGAGTACTAAGGGCTAGATATTTGGTAGCACAGAGCCAAAAAATCTTAGAAATACTCAAGGAGATCCTTCAACATGCACAGAACCAGCAAAAGTTTTATGCAGATCAGCACCATGTAGAGAGATCTTTTGAAGTTGGAGACATGGTTTACTTGAGGTTACAGCCTTACAAGTAGTCTTCTCTTAAGCAAAGTGGAGCTGAAAAGCTCAAGCCAAGCTTTTATGAGCCATACAAGGTTGAACAGAGGATTGGAGAAGTTTGCTTATGAGCTGGAATTGCCCGAGCATAGTGAAATTCATAATGTGTTTCACGTTTCATGCCTCAAAAGGGCATTAGGACAACATACTACTCCTTCCATTGAGCTGCCTCCTTTGGATGATGAGGGCAAACTAGTGTTGATTCTTGAGGCTATCATCGGTTACAAAGAAAAGAAGTTGAGGAACACGGTTATCACCGAATACTTGGTACGTTGGAAGGATCTGAAGGAGAAGAGATATTCGAGCACCCCAATTTTCAATTGCTTGAGGGTAAGCAATTTCGGGAAGAGTGGACTGTAATGCCCCCTTTCTCGAACTAAGCGTAGCGGAGACCCCTAAGCCTATTTTATTTCCCGTAGGCTAGAGAGGGGGAAAGAGAAAAGGGAAATAATTTAATAATATTGACTTAAGTTGTTCCCCAACATCACTTAAATGTTATAACTTAAAAGGGGAACATCTAAACCATGTCATCAATTAGGAGGGGACCAAAGGTGCATTAATTTTATGGCTAATTGGGAAAATAAAATAAAAAAGAAAGTAATTATTAATCATTTTTGGAGCAAAAAGGTGAATATTAAATAAAAATAATTTTTAATTACTTTTAGAGTTTTGAGGAGAAAAATTGATTATAAAAAGGTTGGAAGAGAAGAAGCAAATCATTATCATTCAATCAATTTCAAACACTTTTCAAGCTTGAGCAACCATTGTTCAACTTTCATTACAGAGGACGAAAACCCTCCAGTGTAAGGTCCTGAAGACGAAACCCCTCATATCCAGAAGGTGATTCCATTCAAGGATCACATTGGTGCTTCTAGAATCAGAAGAATACAATTCCAAGGATTTATTTTACAGCTGCAGCGATTCGGACATCCCAGGGTTTGAATAGTAAAAAACAAGTACATATACATATGAATCCATATGGCAACAGATTATAGGCCGTACAACCTCTACAACAAGCCGCACAGCTTGGTTTAGCAGGTGGCAGTAGCCATGAGGAATTTCTAGGCAGAAAACAGTGGCAGCCGTACAACACAAGGATAAAATAGTCAGTCGGGTGGACTTCCAGACAGTAAAGTGGTATTCAAATTTTTGATGCAATTTGTACCTTCCATATTTATTTTTCAGTGTTTTCAATATATTCAATTGACTGAAATAAAAAGTACCTTTATGAGTTATCAGTATTCTATTGCATATATTGTACTGGGGTTTGATTGAATTTTTAGGAAAATTAAATAAAAATCAGAATTCAGAATTTTTTCTAAAGGGGGATATTTCACTTGTGGGCCCATTATTCTCTCTTGGGAAACAACACTTGCAAGCTCATTAATCTTTCTTGGACAAAGGTAAGTATGCACCCATGTATCTCTCTGTAGAGGGAAGTTTGGCACCCTGACCACTATTAGGTAGGATGGATATGAGAGTCAGTTGGAGCCATGAATGAGTTGACCTGATTCCCAATAGGATGCTGGCAATAAGTGTCAAATGGTGTTTATTGAGGATTTCCATTTTAGGTTTGGTGATATCCGTGCTCCTGTCATTGTACTGAGCTTTCAACAGGAACACTAATGCATTATTTTCCCTAGTAGTGACTGAGTGTGTGCAATGCATGCTAAATTCTTTACTCCAGTTGGCTGTTTTCTATGTGTAACAAGGACAAGGAGACTGACCCCTAACATCATAAACATACTCCAGAGTTAGAAAAGGATGAAAATGCATTATTGAATAATACAATTAAAATTTAGATTCATTTAATGTCAAAACTGTCTATTGCCAGAGACATGCAATCATTTTTTAGACCTGCCCCTAACATCCTATTATATGCTCCATATTTAGAAATGGATTAAAATACATGGTTGACTAGATTACAATTGAAATATAGTTTCATCTAATGTCAAACTTATTTATTTCCAGAGCCATAAAACCATTTTCTAGACCAGCCCCTAACATCCTATTATATACTTCATAGTTAGAAATGGATGAAAATACATAATTGACTAATTTACAATTAAATTATAGATTCATCTCATGTCAAACCTGTTTATTTCCAGAGTCGTGCATTCATTTTTTTTAATAATACTTGCTTCCAATCTTAGACAATGGCAGAATTGTTTGTAAAAGTTGTAAATGTTAGTGGTTTCCAACACAAACAAAAAATTAAAATAATTAGTGTCAATTAATTCAAGTTTCTAAGAATAATAACTTCAATAGAAGGGAGTCTAAAACACTATAAATATATGTGTTAATGAAGGTATTTTTAACATCTAATCTAGACATAAGTATTCTGCAACTTATCAAGCCAGAAAATGCAAACAGTTGATTCAACGATGTTGATTAAATTCGAGTGAAAAAATATTTGATGTAGTTTTGCTCAAAAGAAACACTTGACTGCTTTTGCATTTTAAAAAGAGAAACTAGACACATGTATTAAGAACAAAACTGTGCTTCAATCCTTAATAAGCCATTGGTAAGTGAAATATGGACTTACAGCAACGGTCAACCCCCAGTTGGCAACAGGACCCCAGAAGTGAGTTGTTTTGGGGCCTACAGGACCATTCAAAAAAGCCCGAAATGTCGCTGCCATCCTATGTTCCAAATGTACTTAATACTACCTTGTAAACACCAGAAAATTTAGCAAACATATGAAATCAATGCTTCGAATGCAATAGACTTGCCTTCTGCCAGAAAAATACAAAAAGAGCATCTGTTCACATTTATTATCAAACTGAAAGAGATTTCATAATATGAACTTTATTGGTTTTTTCATTATTTTATAAACAAAAAATACGAGAAGAATGCAGTAGTATAAGATCTACTATCCTCTCTCAAATTTCTCGTTTAAGTAAAGATAATTTTTTACTTTGCATAGAAATCCAATAATAAGCTGTGGGAAGAAAATCAACATGAATTTGACTGTAAGCCTTTTTCTAGCAGTTGATATCTATGCCTAAAACTAAAATAAGATAAACTGAGAAGAGTCGATTTATGTGACTCTAAGTTTCTTAACAAGACACCAAACCCTGCAAAAACTAGGTCAATGCTACTTGAATTTATACTAGATAGAGAAATTCAATATAATTTTTAACCTTATGTGACAGCAGAGAACTTCCATGAAAGGTTTATTTTTATTTTGCATAATAGTTTCAGTCTATCAGATATCCTTGCTACGAAGTGATTCTGACCATCTTTTAAATTACTATGCAATGATACTAAGAGTTGCCTGTTCATTAGTTCAATGTGCCAGAACTCAGTCAGGAAAACTCGTTTCACAACTATCCAAGACCAAATGAAAAAGAAAATGTTTCGTTTGGTTAAAATTAAACACATCAAAGGGGTTCGGTGGGCCATGATCTGATGGTAAGGTGAAAATAACTTCGACAATAATGAACACGAGCTCAAACTCCATGGTGCTTGCTCCCCACTAATCATGCTGCTATGTGATGGAGGAGGGCCCAATGGATGAAGATGGGTGCAAGTACCAGATGAATTTTGAGGTGATAAACCGCCCTCCCACTCTTCCTCTCCCCATACCATTTTCCTATTAAAATATCGTTTTTAGGAATTCGGAGATGCTTTTAGGCGTCCCCTTTTCACATTCCCTCTTACTCTAGGGGCCATTTACTGCTGGGTGTTATGGGACTACTTACTGCTTTGCACTCCTGTTGGATTCTATCAACCAATTTTGTCCTTAAAGATTTAATATTATTCTTTGTTTTCCTTTTCTATTAGCAGCTGAACAAATAAAGTAAAGGTTTAACAACAAGAGGTCTTTTCTGGAAGAAACTGTGTTTAGTTTTTGATAATCGACCATGTCGATACGTGGTCGATCATCAAAAACTAAACACAGTTTCTTTCAGAAAAGGTTTAACAGTTTATTACCGTAAAGTAATGTATTTAATAAATTTGTTTCTACAGAATTAACAGTAAAAACATATGAATCTACATTGAGGAAATTACCTAAGCTTAAACTAAATTTACTTTCCGAATAAAAATATAATCACAGATACAGAAGAGGTTATGGATCTCATTTTTTCAATATTTAAAATTCCAAAATAGAGAAGCTGACGATCTGGAAAAAAAAATTATAGTTACCTCAAGAGCCAGCAAAGGAGGGTTCCTTCCTTCCTGTCGGATTCCTTCTCCTCGCCCGATAAAATGCTGCAATTAATAGGTACACCACGAATGAAAGCCCTCGGAATCTCACAAGTCAACTAATTGGATAGTTTCTATAAAAAAATAAAAAAGTAATTGCAAAAGAAAAAAATTAGGAATACAGAGAGAAGGGTTCATGATTAGGTAAGGCATTCAGTTGTGGATCATTTTTGTGCAATTCTGTTTTCCGTTCGCATGAGGATCGAGCTTATTGCCCTCCTGCAATCAAGGGATTGATGCTTATTAATATCTGAACAGCAAAAGTTCAAACAACAAAGTAATCGATCGGGGAATAAAATCTAAAGCTAAGAAAAAGTATAAGACTCGGCAAAGACCAAGCCAAAACAAACTCGCTGTCAGTTGACAATCAACAATATTAATAAAGGATCGATATTATAAATTAGTGAAGAAAACTATTTCAAAGCAGAAAAGGTCCAAAGGACACCCTGAAAAATTAATCATAAGCTGCAATCAATCTTCTTCATTCATCGAAGAAGAAAATAATCCAAAGTTCATTGAACGCCATTTTAAATCTGAGTTCTCAGCTTCCACTAAAGGCAACGTGGATATCATCAAAATAAAAGCAAATATTCAATTGACAATATTCTACATATATGACGTTCCATTAAATTTCCATCCATAAAATATGCACATGAAATGCTACAAACTTTAAATTTTGTATTAACAAAATGAAAATACTAATATCTTTTAATTGCATATATATTGAGTTCACAACTAAATATTGTTAATATAGAAGCAAATGTTTAACACACAAAGTTTGATATATACCAAGCTATGCAAACATTATAAGTTATTAAAGAAAAGTGAGAAAGTTTAAAATATAACAAATGCTCAAAAGCCACCATAAAGGTGTTGATTATTTGAAGTGGTCCATTAATTCAAATAAATATGAATTAACTTGCAAATATTTTTGTCTCAGTATTTTCTTCATAAAAAACAACACATTTTAGTTGCTCTCCACTGTTGGAGGCCTCTTTTTTGATCGACAATGTTAAAAAAAGTTGTTGGCCAATCACTGAATCAATGATTTATTTAGTCATTTCTTCATTGACAACGAAGAATTACAAATCTCTTGCTTTAATTACCATGATCGACTCTGCAACCTCATATAAAGTGATAATTCGCTTTAGCTTGGCAATTTTGCCTTGCAATTCAATGTGAAGGGTGTATTTCATATTCAAAAATTTCTCTATCACATTTTGAATCATGTCCAATGTAATCTTTGTTTTTGACAACCCTTTTATTAGCATTGTTTATCACTAACCATTAAAGGACAAGCTAAATAAAAGAAATTGTCTGTAAGGTCCTTCGTTATAATTGCTTCAACTAAATCCCATTCTAGTATATTGAAATTCCCTCTCTACAGAACATAAACCAATGTGATTAGTATGGCTAAGTTCCTTGGAGGGCCAATATATTTCCTGCTCAACAAGGGCAAAGCAACACTTACTTTTTTAGTTGTGAATCATGCACACAAGTTACTTTGCTTCAGTTATTACAAGATTGATAAAGCATTTAGTATCGTCAAAGTCAAATATACACCCCGCTTTTATTGTAAGATAGGAGAACTTGGGTTGCAAAGAAAGGCAATAAGTTCTTTACTCAATGTATCATGATATACACCCAATGATGTTAGTGCAACGCTCTATCTTGACATGTCATTTAGTTGGATGATTTTTTTAATAACTTGACTGATGAACAATATAAGCAGTTGAAATTAATTTAACAACACCAATAATTTCCAACACAATCTTATTAGTATTATGTGGAATATCACTTATTTTTTTGAAATGGAATTGATGAACCGGTATAGATATGTTTTCCTGACAACAATGACTTATTGTTGATGTAAGTTGCAATCTCATCTCCCATGTATTGTTCAAACTATAAAAGCATTTTTTTTGCTTCTTTAAACCTTCCATTGCAAATAATATAGATTTCACTAATGTGAACTTGATCTCTCGACAACTTCATTAAAACATGTTATTTTAGTTTTCCCCCTTCATTGTCAACAAAATTCAAAACCAAACAATATTCCATTGGTTTTTTACCACCATATTCATGCAAGACAAAATTTCCAAATGCTCTCCATGTTATCAATCAAATTTTTATCACAATATTCAATTCTTTGATAGGCAAGAAGTAACAACAATGCCTTTCTTTGCGGGTGATACAACCAAAGGTGTAGAAAGTGAAGGGCTATGTTGGGAGGAGCTATCTAAAAATGTTAAACCTATTTCAACTTGATGATTATGTGGTACTATATGTGCACAAGATTTCTAATGTTTTCATGCTTGGAGACCATAACGTCTAGCCCTAAAATGATAAAAGTCCTATATGAAATGAATTTTTAAAAATATATGATAATGAATATATATAAATAATAAATAACATCATTTTTTTGAAAGAGAGTATATGTCTTACATTTCATCATTGGCCGATTTACAAAGGGAATCAGTCAACTAAACAATGAAATCATCCTGGAGGGATTTTGGTTCAACATTGACATTTAATTTTGAAGGTAGCAATGCTGATTGCGAATGCACTGCATCATAAAGATATATATAGTATTGCACATGTGAGCTAAACAATGAGTGTAAGGACATAATTCTAGTAGTTGCACACAAAGAGTTTTTTACACATTTTCTTTAAGCAAGTAAGGAATGGAATTTACTATCAAGCGTATAGCCATTTTGAAGCAATCAATTTTTGAAAGGTAAACACTGCAACAAGAAGGAATGAAAATGAAAGAAAAATAATATCAAAAAATAAGAAGCACGACTTAAATATGACAAACAAAATGTAATATGCAATGTGGAAAAGGAAAAGGACGAAAAGGATACATAGTACAATAAAAAGAATGAAACATGTAATTTTATGATAAAACACATACAACGATATTTAAACTAATTTGATTTTGGAGTTTTAATAAAGGAAGAAAAGTTTTAAAAAGAGATTTTAATTTATCAAACTTCGCATAGTTTACGTATGCAAAATTGATGTATCTAATATTAATTTTTTTTATTTTTTATGTTGTACATAGTACTTCGCTATACATTTGTGAGTTTTTCAAATTGATACAACAAAAATGCACCTATAAAAACACTATAGGCAACATTAAATATTTTTTTTCTAGTTATTAAACTTTTTTGTGTTTTTAGTTATAGGAATTTATTTTGCATGGTTCAAACAATCATATATCGATGCAGGGTTCAAAACTTCAACCTTCACTTTTTCAAACTTGTAATCAGGGTCATGTTTTGCAGAATCATCTGCACTACAACAAGGATGGATATTGGTTCAATAGTGTTGAACATAAAAATATAAATGTAAGTATAATCGAAGTTCTAACATTTTTTTTAATTTGTGGCATTGGAAGTATTGGTTGCCTGCAATGAATAATGTTGGCTCTCACAAAATGCAATGTAATCAATGTCATACCATCAATTGTCTTTTCATTTATTCAAAGTGTTTTCGTTGCTCACTACATCAAAGGCACAATAGTATGTGTACAAGCATTGTGTATGATTAATTACAAGCAATAGAAGGAAAGGGTTTTGAAACCTAAGACAAGTAAAATTCCAAGAAACAAACAATATGCAAATTATGGAACCATATAACATCAAAAAGAATTCTAAACATATAAATTCTAATAGCCAAAAAATAATAAATTGTATGTAAAATCAAATATAGAGAAACCATGTAAATGCAATTTTAAAGACACATAAAATGCTAACAAAATAGAAGAGGTTAAAAAAAAAGAATCACAAATGTTTTAAAAAAAATTGCATTACAAAAGTGATCTCCTCGTTAGAAAAATTTAAAAACCCTGCCGCAATACAAACTACTATCCAACTTGGGATGTATTGGTGAGGTATCTTCTGGACATAAAATAATCAACACACACCAATTACTAGATTTAAGCTGTGTGCATCAATATATCAAGTTAGAGAAATACTACCATGCTTTTCTCAAACATGATCACTTTCATATTGGAAATAAATATTATTTGTTATAAATAAAACAGGTTCGAAAAAGAATCATGAGCATACGCAACACTAATTTTTTTAATTAAAACTTAAACATTCCACATAAACAATGTCAAGAAAAATGGAAACCTACAATAACAAGATTCCAACGAAGTAAAAAATATATATTTAAATGCAATCTTGATTGTATATCACATTACATTCTTGACATCTATAACAAAAGTTTGTAACTTTTAGGGCAAACATGTATAAAGGCTATGAAGCAAACATCACCAACTATTTTATTTCTTAAGAGGTTTTATGTATAAATTCATTATGTTAGTGCAATATTTGTGTATATGCACATTTTATTTAAGTTTTATTTGGTTAATTTAGCTTTATCTAGCTTTGTTGACTTAGTCTAGTATGCACACTTCCTAGGCTTAGATTAGGATAAGTGGCACTCATAGCTTGACCACTTCATATTTAATATGCCTATTCACATGAAGGTTGTTGCACACGTGTTTACTACACAATCAAAAGTAAATTTAGACTATAACTCTTGCTTTTGATGTATATAAACCACTTCTATTTAATTATAAACTAGTTGATAATAAAATTATTTCTGTTGATTTATTTACAATATCTTGTTTTATTGTTATTCATTCCTTGCAACAACTTCTAGCATTTTTGGAATGAGTCACAACTATAGAGTTATAATCTTGAGACTTTGCATTATCTTTCATGGTGTCAAAGCAAAGTTATCATAATTTGAGTTATGGATTTATATTTTTTACATCAAGATAACATTCCAACTCTACTCCCCAAACCCCTAATCAATTTTTTGTGCCAACCAACGTTTTGGGTTTTTTAAATCACCCTTTGGGTTTATTTTGTTTGTGATAAAACTATAAAATTAGGATTTTTTTGAGTTTTTTCTATTTTTATAAGAATTCATATTTTATGGGTGCATGTCATTATTTTTCATGAATATTACTAAGAAAAAAATAGATTTTTCAAAGCTTCTAGTGTTTTTTGTGATTTTTTAAAAGTTTTGATTTACAGGACAAATGAGGAGAATCGTAGAAGAAAGTGATTTTTTATAAAAACATGGGTTAAAGATTATATCATTGAATTCTTCTCATCAATAAATTTTATAAAAGTTGTGGTTTGCAAAAAACAAAGCACTAAGACACCCATGGTGAGTGTTTGAAGGTCAAGGACAATTTGGAAAGTTTCATTTGGTATACATTTACATTGTTTAGCTGAGATCTACCTATTTTTGCCACCACAAAATGCATGCGGCCGCTACTTCCACCACCATCACTTCTTATTTTAGCCATAAATTTGTGAAAGTTGTTTCAATAAAGGAAAAAAAAATCAATTCAAGCTTTGAGTGCTCATGTGGTGCATTGGTAACAAGGTTTTTGTGATGGTTTTCAATCATTGATAGTTTATGGGTTCAATTCTTTTATACTAATTTTTTTATTAATTTACTCAACACCCATGTGACCACTTGCTTCAGTTTTTAGCCCCTGAGAGCCCACCCCTCACTAATACAACTTTATTTTGTAGCAATGAACTTAGGAGGCTCATATCTTTTGATCCAAGGGCCTTGGGAGGGTGAATTTTTTTACTATTTTTTTTAGAGATTCACAATGGTGGAGTATATTTCCAATTTTGGCGGCCTACTTTTCTAAAAATTATAGTTTTTTTTAAAATTTATTGACTTTCCCCTTTTTAACCTTCAAACAATGATATCTTTTGATTTGTACATCGAATCAACTTACTGTTATTTTTAAAGTGCATGATTTTCCATGGTATTTACAACACTGACTTCACATTTTTTCATTTCTATATAATGACTATATTATTAATTTTATTTTAAATTTAGTACCTATAAAAATCTATAAAACTCTATTGAACTAAATCAATAAATATAAAAGTGCACTCACTTATAAAGTGCAATTTTTTTATTTGTATATAGGGCTTCTATTAATGCATATTGTCATTATTCTCACATAAATTTATAAAGTGTCATGGGAGTTTTAATGTGTATTTTTTCACATCCTTGTCTACCTGCATGTGTGTACACCTTATTTCACACATCTTTTTCTTAGTTGCAAGTACTAAATATGGCAGATTGGGTATTTTTTAGGCCCTTATTGCTCTTTAGTTCTCTTTTTCATTGCTTAGTAGTGCTCCATTATTTTTGAGCTTCTCTCACATTAATATGGTCTTTCTTCAACATGTTGTCCCCCAAAAATATCACTCATTTTTGGGACAACATTTGAACTATTTTGGTCCTACAGACCAAAATCCTCTCTTCCCCTTTCAAAAATTGTTCTGAGCATTCAAGTTCTTCATTCTTCAAGATTTCCAGAAATCTACGGACTCTGCAGGCTTGAATTTACGAACTCTGCAAGCTTGAATCTACGAACTTTGCAGGCAGGCTCAAATCTACGGACTCTCAAGGTTGGTTTCTACGGACTCTACAAGAAAGAAACGGGTTCAACACTTAGCCAAATAACGAAGAATGAATCAATTGGACCATTGAACCAAAGTTGGTTCAATCGGTAGGTTCAAAGGTTCAACCAAAGCTTAGAAAGATAAAGGAAGCAGTGTTTGAGCGAGACACAGAATAAACCAATGAACTGATTGAACTTTGAACTGAAAGAGTTCAAAGTTCAATGGTTCAACATGGTTCAAAAGTTCAAAGGCAGCCTCAAGCAAAGAGAGAAGCAATATGGATGATTCCAAAGGCAAGTTCAAATGAAAGCGATGGTTCAACCAAGGAGCAGGAAAGCGATTGAACCAATAAAGCGATTGAACCAAGGAGCTAAAAAGGCCACCCAAACCATTGAAACAGTCAACCAATGATGTCCTCGCATATGTCAAATTTAAGGTAAGGGAATATCCGTTGAAATTCAAATAAAGCGCGAAACTTGAAGGAAGAACCAAGCGACTGGCTAAAAAGATAGCCTGATAGCTCAAATCGTAGCAGGAAGAGACAAAGCTAAAAAAAACAAAAGTAGAAAGAGGAAAAAGCCCAAAATGTCTGTGCAGAAGTAATTTCAGTAGGTGGAATAGTCCACTAAGTAGGTATTTTGGCTTGCAATTTAAGGATGCGGCCTATTTTTTCCTTCCATGAAGTAAAGACAAATGGACAGCTGTGCAGACGTCAGAGGGGACAGACCAGATGATCTAGACTTGAGAGAAGACATATGGGATGAAATGACACGCCATAGTTAAGACAGTTACCTTATTTTCAACGCAGTCCTTTGACAAACCTGGAAATGCATTCAAGGCATTGAATGCACAGCATGGGCCGTTCTATGGAAAACAAGCGTCCAAGTCTTTTTGGAGCACTATATATTGTAATCTCTCATTTGTTACAAGGGAGACTTTTCATTTTACAAGAGCGAAACTCTGCCCATTTTGAAAGAGAAAGACTGAGAATTTGAGCTCAGGTTGTAATTTCATTTCCATTGTTATCTGAATGAGAAAGCAGGTTTTTCATAGACTTTGTGTTGTTCTGACTTGTGTCATCTAAAGGTGTCCTTATTCATTTAATTTTTTACGCAAAATTAGTGAAGGTAATAGGGAAGTGTCCTGAAACCAACTGTGGGAAGACTTTGTGCTTTCACAATTGATTTCAATCTGTGTTTTCCTTTTCTTTTTGTGTTGAGGATTCTGGGGCGACTTTGTGCCCCCATTATCCTTTGTGATATACTCTTTGATCAATTGAGGTGGAGACTTTGCGCTCTGTTTCATCCTGTTGTTACTATGCCCTTTTGATCACTGGTTATTTCACTATCTGAAAGAAACTCCTGTTGTTTCTTGTAAGGACACTTCTAAAAGAAGAGAAGTGCCTTCAGCGTTTATAGCCAGGATTTTCTCCTTTGTTTGTGTGCATCATCACTGAAAGAAGAGAGATGGATGGTTTGTCCCACCCCTGTGTCTTACTTTATGCTTATTTATATTGTGTATAGCTCCACATATTTAATAGGGAACCTCTCCTTGATGAGAGGAGAGATTTGTCTCTGGTTGATGTAGTAAAGCTGCACACCAAGACGACCCATCTCCTTATGTTGTGGTGATAGGAACTATTTTGGTCACTAGTTAGCTGGCCGACAAAATATTCACCCAACACAATAGATAAATAATCTACTTGTTTGGAACTATTTTGGTGTATGTAGTGTCTTCCTTGTCTTCATTTGGTGTTTTTGGATATATTGTACTCACACTAGATTATAAAGTGCCAGGGGGGTTAACTGTTTACAACCTAGTCTATCTTCATGCGTGTGTGTCTTGTTTTACGAGTCCTTTTTCTATTTCAGTTGTAGGTCTCTCCCATCACCATTAGGGCCATCCTTATTTGAGAGACCATTTATATATTATTCGACACCTTAACAATCAGTTTATCTCTTTTTTAGTGAGCATTTTCTAGATACCCAACTTTTGTCATTTTTTAGTGTTTGAGTATTGGACTCAAACCAATCATACATATATATTCTTTCATTCACTTCACCAACTCAAGATTATGGGGGTAGGTAGGGGAAATGCGACGGGGGAGGGGGGGCGAGCGGGAGAAAGGGGTGTTGTATTATGGCTAATGCTTCATTGGATTCATATTTAAATGAACTATATACCTAGTATTTGTTCATATATACTATGCAGATGCAATAGTTGGGTACCCATGCATACTGGTGAAATGGAACATGTACCATATAAACACTCATTGGATTCCTTTTAAAGGAAACTTCACTATTGGTTTCTTGTTTATGAATTTAATTCAATTATACAAACTATTAGATATATGTTTACAAAAGACACCTTCGTCAATTGATCAATGTTTATGAGAATGTTGGCATTGTACCATTATACCTTCAACATGCTCTCATTTTTTTGTGGTTTGAGTAGTGTTGTTTTGTCTCACTCATGCAAATTTATCTCTCTTGGTCATGATATTTGTTCCTAATTTCATTGTATTTGTAGCTTTCTTTTATCCTAATCATATTTGGAGGCTTCTTTGATCATGATTTCATTGGAGATTATTCAATACTACATTGTTGCAGTTGTTCTTTGGTAGTTATTTCTACATATTTTATATGCAAGATCTTATTTCATTGAACAAATTCTATTAGGCCTTCTCTCATCTCTTTTTTTGGAAGGAGTTTTTTCCTATAGGTTTTCTCCTTTTCTCTACTTATGAGGGAATAGTTATACATGGGTGCATTATTAGGCCTAGTTACTAGGACCCATTTTCAGAGGATTATGAGCCTCATTTATTGTTTGTTAGACTTCTCTAAGTATAACTTAAGGGAGGGTGTTGGTGAAATATTTATATATATGCACATTTTATTTAAATTTTACTTAGTTAATTTAGCTTTGTTAACTTAATCTAGTATGCACACTTCCTCGGTTTAGATTAGGATAAATAACACTCATAGCTTGACCAATTCATCTCGCATGTGCCTATTCATATGGATGTTATTGCACACATGTCTATTATATAGTAAAACGTAAACTTGGACTATAACTCTTACTTTTTCTAAATATATACCACTTATATTTAATAATTGTAAGTTGATAATTAATATGTTTGATTGGTTTATTTATAATATGTTATTTTATTATTACTTATTGCTTACAACTTCTAGCATTTCTAGAGTGAGTCATAACTATGAAGATATAATCATGAGCCTTTGTCTTCTTTTTCACATTATCGAGTTATAAATTATTTAAAAAATGAAAATGAAAAAAAAAATACCTAAATTAAATAAAAAATAAATTGAAATGACATGCTTCTATTCAAATAATGTTATTACTTTGGCAACACATTGTCTTTAAAAAAACTTAAATTTTATTGTTTCAATTTTGATACACTTGAATCCATTCATCTTTAAAATTTTATAGAAAAACTGTGGTTTTTAAAGAAAAAACTCCAAGCAAAATATTTTTTCCTTTCTAATTATTAATACTATCTATTTTATCTAGAATTAAATCAATTGTGGTAATTAATCTTAATTCTAATAAATGAAATAAAATAAAGCAAGGTGCTGAAAATACACTTTTAAACAAGAGATTGAAAATATATGACTGAAATAGATGAAAGGATTGTAAACAAGGATAACTATGAAAACAAATGACAAACTTAGTTTATTTTGTTCACCTATTGACCATGTTTGACTAACAAAAGATTGGAACAAGATTACAGGAATAGTCCCTATAGAAACCCATAAACTAAAATTGTAGAAAGACAAGGTCAAAAATATCCAACAAAGGTCAAAAACATTTAACAATCGTGACCCAAACCTGACATTTTTGAACCTTTATATAAAATAGTGAAATCAGGGCAAAATCATGTGTGGTAGTTGGATTTAGGTCCATGCACATAAATTTAACCATTAGGCATGTGCAAAAGACTTGTGAAAAGTTTTTTGATTGTTTAAATCATAGTAGGGCTTTACAATGGTTGGAGACTTGCAAATAGAAAAAGGTGGAATGTAATTAGGTTGAATGGACCCCAATCAAATCTACAATGATTGAATGTTACCTATGTATCTAATACTCTAAAGATGAACTTCAATCCCATGTAGTTTCCCACCTAGAGTGTTTGGTGTAATTTTGCTCCTTTTACTACGTGTATACATCTAGAAATGTCTTGAATACCTGATCATGTTTTGCTTTAGACTAATTAAAACATGCTTGTGACTTGGTTGAGGACTAATTGAAATGCTTATAAGGGAATAATAGGGACCTTTTTCTCAATGTGTAGTAGTGTAAATGTGCCCCCATATTGAAATTATCAAGTGAAATAATGTGTGCCTTTAATATTCTTTCGTAGTAATCCAAAAGGGTAAATCACATGCTTGGAAGCCTAGAAACACAGAAGAGGACATAAGGGAGGGTTCAAATTTTAAATATGACCATTAAAATTCAAGGGTTAGAAATGTCAAGTAGGGGTCAAGACTATTTGATGATCAAGACCCAAACTACATAATGTTGACCTTTAAGGAAAAGTAATAGTGGATTTGCATATGTCCAAACATATGTTTATAGGTGATTTTAACTGATAGAATATTTATGTAGGTGATGAATGACATATTAGATAATAAATGGGTCTTCACAAGTGCTTAAAATAGGCCAAGGTGTCAAAATAGGTTTGAATTAAGTGTGTAATTAATTAAAGTAAAAAATGGATAAAAGTGACATGCTCAAGTATCTATGACCAAATTTAGGTGTCTATTTTTTCCCTCCCTTTATTTTAAAAATCAAATTATTAGATTAAAATAAAAACAAGCATTCATGTGTAAGACACACTTTAACTTTGAGCTAGTACTCCAATCATGCAAGGCACTGTAATCTTTGGTAAACCTTGTAAAACACATGGAGTTGTTCTTTGTTCTTTTGGAAATTTAAATTTGAAAAAGCTTGAATTTTGAAGCTTGAAAGTGTTTGAATTTGAAATTTTCTTGAACTTGAAATTTGAAAATGTTTGAATTTGAAAATTGCTTGAAATGGAAACAAGAAGGGGAAGGATACACCTTGTATGTGTGAAACAATAATTACTTTTGTGACTTTTACTTGGAGACAATGTTTCATTTACGCATTAGATAGAAGGTTCTTCCCATTAAGCACTTGGATAAATTTATATCCTTAGTTTAATTAATGGAGAACGTTTGAGGGTGATGAAACCTCAAACTTGAATTTGCACATATATAAAAAATAGAACCCATTGAGGGATGCGAAAACCTTAATTTAACTCAACTGGTCTTTGTAATCCCAAGACATGAAACATGTTGGAATCCAATATGGATTCACAGACATAATGTTAGAGTGTGAAGTAATCTCCAAGTGATGTACTATGCACTTAAACTAAGTCAACTACTATATATGGCTTGTAGATTCAATTACAACTTTGTTCTTAAAATGCATGATATAAAGAGATTGAAGTACACCATACTCCTACCATATCTACAACTTAACAAATAGTATTTTTTTTAAAAAATAGTATAGTATGCATGAATCTCTGTCATGCCCTCATTATAACTATATAATTTGAAATTGTATGTATATGCCAATTATAAACTATATTTGAAACTTGTGCATGAACTTATATTATGCACTCAAAATTTTGTGAATTTATGATTTTAACTTGAAATATGTGTGCACTTTCATGGCATATGCCCCTAAAATATGTGTCAATGACTAAATTTTGAGCTAATTTACAATTTTTAAAACTATATTTTATGTTAAAATTGATGTTTTTCTATTTGAAAGGGCTTATCTTATGCATGAGAAGCCCACTAAAATTCTCCCTTTTTAGGTGAGGTAATTAAACATAAAATTCACTCATCTCAAAGGATCCAGACCCCAAAGATATAGACATAGGTGTACCCAGAAGTTTGAGATAGTCCTACACAAAGGAGACTACCACCAATATCAGGACACTACCACCACTTTTCCAATAATGGTGCTATTGTCCAATTGTGGTGCTACTATACAAGAAGGGTTTCAACATAGGGATCTAATTTATGACACTCAAACTAGATTCTATCTCAATTTATATCACTCAGATCATCTGTATCAAGTGTTTTCTAGCTAAGTCTTTATTTGCACTATTTATCACTATTTTTAGAAAAGTCAAAGCTAGTCAATTCGATAACAAATTAGTGGTTATATCTATTGCATTTTATTTCCCTAATTTATTATGCTTATCCCTTAATGAAACATATGATTTACACTCACTAAGTCCTAAGAGGTTAAAACATTTGGTGGACTTGACTTACTTAGAACATTGCATAAACCCTAACCCTATATAACCCTAGGGGTTACATTTCTAGCATCAATTTTTAGATCCATACATTTATTGATTTTATTTGATATAATCATGATCATAATGATATAAGAAGTGTATCACTTTTTGTTGCAAAGTTTAATACTTTCATTTGCATGCTTGTTTCCTTTAATTCATAATGAACTCAGAAAAGACACAAACACATGCATAGATGATGCTTTATATCAATTGAAATATATGTCATATCTCATAGCATGTTATATTTATCTTATGTGGAATTATATTAACAATCAAACCCTTACACACATAGAGGATTTGACACAAGATAAAAACTATGTTTTAAGTTTCAATGTCATATCTTATGCACATGACAAAATCTCCTTTTCCTCTTCATCTCCATGAGGGTGATAGCTAATTTCCCTCTAACCAAGTCCATGATATCATTCCTCCATGAGATGAAGAATCCTATACCAATGTCACTAATCCCCATACTCAGCTTATTTAAACCTCTTCCTTACAGGGTGTGTGCCTACATGTTCAATCAAAAGCAACTAGGGTTTGCACTTGCAAGACCCTATGTGATTCAAAATTAAAAAATTGGAATCAATTATTACATGAAAATATTACAACATTATAAAATAAATTTACAAGACAAAATCCTCTAGGGCACACTAGTGTAATCATGTATATGCATCTACCTAAAAAAGTTGTGCCTAACACTCTTCCATATCCAAATCATAAATCACAACAAAGTACATCTAAAAATAGTGATTCAAAGATAAAATAAGATTTCAAATAAGGTACTAAGATAAATGATTAAATCTGAGTTGATTAACCTATCCCCTTTACACCCAGTGAGGAGATCTAAATATTATTGTGCATATCATAAAATGCATGTGCACCACACTGATTTGTGTTTAGCATTGAAAAGGAAAATACAAAAGATAATGGATACAAATGACTCACATAGTGAAACTTCATCCAAACAATATATAATGGCACATCTACAAATTCAAAAAGAGTCAAATTCAGAAACAGTACAAAAATGGTTACCAAATCTTAACTCATAACTACAAAAGGTTCATAAAGCACAATTAGAGCAAGAAACAATACAAAAAACATAGGTAAATAAAGTAGGAGATGCAAATATACCTCTCTAAAATGAGGCTCAACTTTTGCAGTAGTATGGGTTGGGTCAAAAATATCTACAATAGTTTGATTATCATGGTCAAGGTTTAAGCAAGTAGGCCCAAGGCATCACTACTCTTATTCTAGTAGATAATAATGTTGGTCAACAAGATTTGGGATTTATTGAACATCCTAAGGTAAATCATTCACAAATACAATTTATCAAGGAACAATATCTATACACAAGACATGTTATAGAAAGATCAAGAACTTAAGTTGCAAACTCAAAATCATGCTAAGCCAACAAGCACTCTCAAAAAAGGCTTTATAACAAAAGAGCCTCCAAAGCACCATATGCCTACAATAAACACAGTTTCAAAGGGAAAAATCACAATCAATTTTCCAAAGCACAATTCAAAAAGGTCAACTCCATAGTATGAGGTAATTCCATCTAGCATTCTAGGTTATTATGATTATTGTGCTTTTGAAGATGAACAATACCTAGATTCCTACTGCAATAACATTCAACTACAACATAGAAATCACACTGCATGAGAGATTAACATTCCTATTTTTTACATAGGCCATAGTAATAAGGAGTCTCCCATGAGACTCATCAATTAGTATTGTTTCTCTCTTCTTGTATATACTTTCCCTCTCTTTTGCTCCTTGTACATAGTTCCCTTCCATGTTGCTTGTACATAGCTTATATCCATAAATTATAGAAGCTTTCAAATAATTACTCGGAAAACACAAAATTATAGATTGTATGCATTGATATGTTTACATTTCTTATATTTTCCATACACTACATATGTTATATATCTAAGTATAATTATCTTTATCATACATATGTGTTTCACTTATTCTTGTTGAGTGCTTTCAGATTGCTTATAAGACTCAGGTCTACTACATCGATCTAGACTTGATATTATCTACCCACTAGAGGCATATACACTGATACATGGGTCTTAATTTGACACATTTTCTCACTTGGGTCCATCATATACATAGTTTTGATTCCCAAGTTCTATCTTTCTATAGTCTACATCCCAGCTTTAGCATTATTGTATCTTGATATTGATCATGCTACTCTTACTCATATTTTTTCCATCTACTACTACTTTAGACTCAACATATGCACATCCTAAATCTTACATAGATTTATATTACATATTCATGCATACTTTCATTTTTGGCTTACCTAGTTTAGACTTGATTGTATCGCTATGCTTTTTCTATTCGAGGGTATTTGAATATACCATTGTTCTTTGGATCTATGCCACTTCTATTCACAGTATGTATGCTTTGAAAAATTTCCCATGTCCTTGTGTGTGCTTTCTTGATTATGTATGTGGACATTTTAACATGTCCTTCTATGTGGCTTTATGCCAACTTGTTTGTTTCTTGTGTATGTGGATATTTAAACATGTCCTTGTATGTCTTATTTTCTCAAATTTAGTGACATGTGCCCATGTCCCTTGTATTGTGGCCCCTTGGCCTACTTTGTGTGCCTCATGTGTTTTGTATATATTATTTCTTATATGCATCATGACCATGACACTTGTATTTGCTTGTTACACACACTAGTTATCGATGCCATGAGGGACTTCATGCATCTACACTTTTTATTTGGGTGTCATGATGGACATCATGCCCCATCCCCCTACGTAGTTACCCAATTTTTACTCATATTTATTGTTACATACATTGTTACATATATCTTGGCACCCTTATAGAATGCTAAACATGACATACATCTTACATTACATACTTATGCTCAAATTTTCTTATATTCCAATGTTATGTATGCATATTATATTGGATTACTATGCATATATCATATATGCTCTGGTTAACATACATTTTGCAAAGCTTTTTATTTTGAGGATAGTTCTTGCACATGTTCAACAAATCCCCTTAAAAGGGGGGTAATTCATAGGGGTTTATCATAGATATCAGGCTCCTATATTTCACTCATAATATATTTTTTATCACACAAGCTCAATTACAAAAAATTAGACATGAGTAAACATAGTGGGAAAATAGTGACCGAGAAAGTAGTACAGTTGTACAAAATTCAGACCATAAGGACACTAACACCCAAATGGGGACACTAGTGACACATGGAACTACTATTAAATATATGGTTCTACTATCAAGTAGCCTATATTTTAGAACAACCCATATTGGCTAGAACAATACAACAAGTATAATGCAAGTTTGCATAGATTTAGTTACAAGTTTATTAGTTATACTCAATTTTTGGTCAAATTCATACTAGCTTAGCTCATGTTCATATCAATTTTCTCATATTGGGGGCATAATGTATGGTATGACTATTCCCATATTCAGTTTAGATGCTCAGATATTGTTTATTATAACTCAGTCCAGAATCCACATGCTCATAAATCATATTTGAGGGCATGTGTGCAACACATTGTTTCCATATGCTCACTTACACCCCAATTGATCAAATGAAATGACAAATTCCATGTCATTCTCTATGTTATATACACCTGACATCATATTCCAGGTTACACAACAGTTTCATGCCTTACTTCATTTACAGTGGTTGGCATTCCCAAGTGGCTCAGAGTTGCCTTATACCTGAGTGGTCGCAGAGCTGACATACACAATTAGATATACCCAGTTAAACATTTATAGTATTTTTCATAATTAAATTTTAGATGCATCTAATACACATGGTTTTGAAATGATGGAGTCATAACCTAATTGTTCCACCTACATGAGAGGGTTGGCACACTATCAATCCAATCTAAGTTATTCATAGGTCATGATCCACCAAGCAGGGGTGGGTAATGATGAAGTCAATTAGATTAAGATCTTGAGCCACCCACATATGAGGATTAATTAAGCTATCATATCAATCCAAGCTATTTACCAATTTATCACTATATACACACACAGGTTGTCACTAGGTTCATACATTGGTTCACATACCTAGTGAGGTGTATTCATTCATTTCTTCCATCATATCTCTTCACTTGGTTTTACTTATTTAGTCAGTTTAGTCTTTTAATTTTGATATATCTTAAGCAAGGATTGATTTATGTATATTTCATTTATAGGACATGCATTAGAGCATGCTTCACATACTCAATCCTAGCTTCACATACTCAAATCTAGCTTCATGGGCTTGACTTCCTAGGTAAGTCTAGGTATCCTTTATCCTAGTTATTTCACTTTGTTGCATTTATAGAATAAAGGGGGGAAAAGGTAATCACCCAAAAGTGGTATTTGAGTGATAAGAGTTCTAATTTAGAATACCCATCCCTAAATTAGCCCTAAACCTATCCTAGAGCCTATTGTCACACTTATCCAACCTTCATACAAGCCACAAACATCCCTAGTCAACTCCAAAGTAGTCTTAAACCCTCATTTCCTGATACTAACCCTTTGTGTCTAGTGTTCGACCAGTTGGACACTAATGCCATAATAAGGACACTAGTGCCACATGATGTTAGTGTATCGAAAATGGTGCTAATGTCCTTTGCCCTAGCTTTTTCCAAATAGATATCTTTTCAAAATGAAAGCCTCCTAAGGTCTGCCTAAACATCTTTTATCATCTGCACAAGTAAAAAAACAATATATATACATTAATTGTAGCCATTTATACACTATATGGAAATTCAATGCAAAGTACACATTCAAACACAAAACAAGTTGAGCACAATTAAGGTTATGAATCCCTATTCTGCCCTACTTCTACATATCACCATCTAAAACAACCCTAAGCTTAGATTTTCTAGATTTCCAATCTCAATCATAATCAAAGCACTCATGGCCACTATCATAATAGCGTCACCTGCACTTGCACTGGCACTTAGTGGGGAGAACTACATCATACTTGATCCCTCCTCAGAGGATTGGTATGTAGGCAACTCTCTTCACAACGGGATGTTGAGGATGTCCAATCTATGCTACTAATGAATACATTTTTCAACTCATGTCCTAGTTGTATGAAGGATTAGGATTTGAATAATAAATCATATATTATAGGCATAATAGAAGGTTATATAAATCATGCACACCAAAATGGACCCTAGAGATCCAGACATAAGTGTACCCAAAAGTCTGGGATAGTCTTGCATAGAGGACACTATTTTCAATAACTGGACACTACTACCACTTTTCCAATAATGGTGCTACTAACCAATTATGGTGTTAATATCCAGGAGGCGTTCTGACATAGGTATCTATTTTATAACACTCAAACCAACTTTTATTATAGTTTCCAACACTTAGATCATCTGTATCAGGTATTTTCCATATGAGTCTTTATTTGCACTATTTATTACTATTTTTAGAAAATATAAAGCTAGTCAATTCTATAACAAATAAGTGGTTGTATTTATTACATATTATTTCCCTGATTTAGTCTACTCAACCCTTTAATTAACATAAAATTTACATTAGTTAAGTCTTAAAAGGTTAAAACACGTAGCAATATGTAATCATTGAAAAATGTAGCATATGTAATGTCATCATAGTAAGGGGAAGTGCATGGAGTCAGGGGATAATTCTATGGACATTTATCTTTACTCATAAGTGTTATCCCCATAACATGTATGTGTTATGTCCATAACACATACGTGTTATGTCCATAACACATACGTGTTATGGCCACAATGCATATGTGTTATTTAAATTTAGGCTCAAATTTTCTAAACCATGATGCATATGCATTATTGTCACTAAACATAACATGTACACATTGTGTTTAGTGGAAATAATGCATACACATTGTGTTTATTTTCAATAATGTGTACACATTATTGAAACTACAAACAAAAAAATTAAAAATGTCCAACATGTGGGACTATTCATTTTATTTGCATTTTCCTATTTACTCTACCCTTCTCTTGGCTAAACTACGATCACATTGTGCTTAGAGGAGGACAAAAACACACATTGATCACTCGATACCTTGCCAAATCAATAATGTCATCATGGAAGGGAGGTAATTAATAAAAAACCAAACCTATTAAGACTATATTTTGGCAAATTTTTTATTAAATCATATTTTTTTAATAGCCCGTTCCACAACAAGAGACCAACATGCTAACCATCCTCCTAACCCTCATGTTAACCCTTTGTCTAACCCTTCTAACTCTCCTATTCCTCCTATAGTTTCATAAGATATGCCAACTAGTTAAGAGAATCTAGCTGCACACACAGTGGAAAAAAATAAAAATGAAATAAATAATTAGGAGAATGAGGGACCCCACATTGATCAACACCCAATGCCCCTATTTGGCTAATACCTTAGAGTTAGTTTTAGGTCAAGTTGACTCAAGAATGAGTCAAGTTGATAAATGGGCATCATATAGGGATATATTTAGGGCTTATTATGCTAAAAATTTACCAACATGTGAGGTGAAGGATAAAGAAATACCAAAAGACCTAATTTGTGCCTTATTCATTGACCCAACAACCAATGCACCTTTTTCAATATCCACTAAATGTTTATAAATCCACGGATGCCAACACAATTTGATTAGAAATAATTTATGGGATCGATGGTGGATGGTGTTTGATTACCCACTATGTAACAACCATGAGGTCCCATTGTATTTTTTGAGAAAAATATACTATGAGTTTATCCTCAATGAGATTCCCAACTATTTTAACTGTGGTGAGTTTCATGGCCAAGGGAATGGCTCTGCACAAGATCGATCAAGTGCACATTGTGCACCTAATCAACCTACAATGATCCCTACCCAAAAGCCACTTCAGCCTGAGATCCCCTTTGTGGTGAAGGAGGTCATGGAGATTGACACTTTATATACATTTAGTGTGCTTATTGATATACTTGTTCAACATACAAGTAGACTTTCTAAGACTAATGCTAGAGATATTCCACCTAGTGTGCATACCCAACCTCACTATTATAGATGCTATGGTGTTATATGCATTGGACCTTAGGATGACGATGGTGGTGCTTATGAGGGCTTAGATGATATACTCATGAGTGATGACTTTTTGGCATGTACATTTGGCATGCACGATTAATCACTACACACATGCATGTATATTTTATATAAATGTCATGTTAAATTAAAGTTATATTTGTATTTAAAATATAACAATTAATTTACATAGAAATTGAATATTATATATGTAATTTTTATGTTGCAAGAGGAGACATTGCCTTCATCTCACAGTCCACAACTGCATTTGTGGATCTTAGCCAACCAGTGTTTACATATGCAGAGCTAGATTGTGGGTCATCCACTACTGCATTTTTTGATGTTACTAGGCCATCATTTACATATACAAAGGTAAACTTTTGAGTTAATATTATACTTTATGCACGCGTTTTTATTTATATAGATTTATGCTCTTGACTAACAATCATACTTGTTCAAAATAAAATTTGAATGATAGTCATGTGAATGTAAATAATATGTGTGAGATGCATTGAAATATATAGAGATAAAATCCCTCACCTAATAATGATCAACCTTCTAGACAATCTCCTTCAATGTCTAATGATGACTTTCTCATATTTTTTAAAAAATACATTCTTCCTCTTATTTATTCTAATCATATTATTGTTGTTCCTTCACCTTTTCAAACTTATTTTAATGCTTCACATTTTTCTTGATTATCATCTCTTCTTCATAGTGTTTCTTAAGTACTCAATATTTTCATTGCTACCTATAGTACCACTACTCATCTTCCAAATCCTCAAGCTTGTTCCCTGGTGTGAATCATGCATGCTATGCAATAGATTAAATTAAATTTATCTATCAAGGATCTCAAAATTTAAGTACACTGCTATTAAATAGTATGCTCTTGGTCTATTTTATTCCTAAGTCCCTTTGACCATTTTCCCCCTTATTTTGTACTTCGCTTTTTCTTATTTTTATTCTCTTCGTGTGTCTACTTCCATGCACATAGGGTACTAACTTGAGATACATAAGTTTAGAAATACACAAGTGATAGTGCATGTATATAGGATAAGGAATAAATAAATAAAGTGACTGGAGTTTTAGAGGTTAAGATAATCCCATCAATGAGTACACTCTTTTTTAAGGTTGTGAAATTTATTTTAACTGATTATGGGTTTAATAAATGAGAAAAAAATACAATATATTTCAATATTTTATACAAAACTATGTGAGATTATTTGTTCAATTGATGACCACAGTAGACACTCCTCCATCTCTACGAGCTGAGATAGACACAAGCATTGTTGTTGCAATGTTATCTACACAAGCACTCATCGAGGTACATTTTAACTTGTAATTTTAAATTTTAAAAATAGATTTGTTTTAATAATTTTACTACATACTTGGAAAAATATAACTTATGTGAATGTATTATATATATGGTTTTTTCCTATAACATTTGATAGTCCTAACTAGATGATTAGTAGGGCACCTTCTCATGTTTCTTCCCCATTTCACACATTTGTTCATGCACCTCGACCTATCGCTAACCTTGTTGAGTGTTAGGCATAAATTGAGCATGACCATGATAATGCAGTAAGTACATGTTTAAATTAATTTTGTATTCTGGTTTAAAATTAATTTCTGAACTTGGTTGCATGTATAATATATAAATTTTCTAATAATATTTGTATTGAAATAAATTTAGTTATAGGTGAGCTATGAGTGTAGAAGGACCCATAGTCATACCTTGGATGAATACAAGGCATCTACGGGATATCCATATACAAGAGGGGCATGCTAGGGAGAGTCTTCTTCGAGGAAGGTAAAGAGGGGAGACTATTTGATGAGTATGATGTCTTCGATGTGTTAAGGTATGGAGCTAAAAGCTTCACCAAAGGAGCGCATTGCAGAAGTTGCAGGTTTACACAGTCATCGACATCGGTCAGGAGCAACCGACGTCGGTCAAGAGCAGTTCAGGAGATGTCGGTGTCGGCAGGAATCGGCCGACATCGGTCACAGGCAAATAGGCAGAAGTCAATGTTGATTATCTATGCATCTAGAAAGCTATTTTCATGGACAAAACTGAGTGTTTGCATGATGGGATTAAGTGATAGTCTTAAGTCTGCATCTCTATTTTAAGTAAGACTGTTTTAGAGCCCTTGTTTAAGAGGCATAACTATTGGTTGTAAATGCATGCTCATGTTTCCTAATTATTATATAATAGGATAGATCTTCTTAGCTTATTGTAGAGTATGTAGAATGTTGAACAGTACAAAATTGTATATGTGAATCAATCTAGGTTGTTGGAGTTGATTGTACTTAAGAAAGAGAGATCTTGAGGGAAAGAGATCTAGAGAGAGATCTGTACATCTGAGAGAGGTGTGGAAGAAAAGAAGTTTCTTCAATTGTATTCTTTCTGTAAAGAGTTTAATACAAGTTTTCAGGGTGGTTTCTTGTATCTCTTCTTCTTGCTATTTATCATTCTAGTTACTTATCATTCTGATTTAATTATGCGTTTATTGCTTTCATAAGTGTAATCAACATTGTTGGTTGATCCCCAACAACTGGTATCAGAGCCAGGTTCACTAACAGGTGGTTCAGATATGTGTAGTGTGTATTGATTATAGGGTATTCACAGGGGTTTCTGCAGGGATTTCTATTTGAGTGGGAGAAACAATGGCAGAAGAAAGTAAACTGAGAATGAAGAAGTTCAATGGCAAAAATTATCAACATTGGAGAATGCAGATAGAGGATTATCTGTATCAGAAAGATCTATACTTACCGTTAGGTGGGATTGATGGATGATGAAGAATGAAAAGTTCTTGATAGAAAGGCTCTGGGGTCTATAAGACTGAGTCTGGCATCTACTGTGATATCTAATTTATCACAGGCAAAGTCTACGGTAGAGTTAATGACTACTTTAACAAATTTGTATGAAAAACCCTCAGTTTTAAATAAGGTATATCTTATGAAGCAGTTATTTAATTTGTGTATGCAAGAAGGTAGATCTGTATCTAATCATCTAAATGATTTCTATGGAATTGTAAATCAATTAAGTTCAGTCAAAATAGTGTTTGATGATGAAATTAAAGCTCTTTTAATATTATGTTCTTTGCCTGAAAGCTGGCATAGCTTAGTAATGACAGTTAGTAATACTGCATCTGCCTCAAATATTTTAAAAGTAGAGGATGTTGTTAGTGTAATCTTGAATGAGAAAATTTGCAAGAAAAGCACAGAGAAAACATCAGGGAACGCTTTAAGTTTTGAGAGCAGGGGAAGGCAAAAAGAGAAGAGCAAGAAAGGGAGATCAAGGTCTAAGTCAAAGGTGAGAGGTAGATCCAAATTCAGAAATGACAGGAAGCCACAACGCTAGAATTGTGGAAAGATTGGGCACATAAGCAGAGATTGTTGGTCAAAGCCTAAGGAGGACAATCAACACGAAGGAAAAGAAGAAGCAAAGGTTGCAGGTATTGCACAAGATGCTCTTATATTCTCTTTGCATAATAATATAGAATCTTGGGTTTTAGATTCTGGTGCATCTTTTCATGCTACCCCTAATAGAGAATATTTTAGTGACTATATCCATGGAGATTTTGAAATAGTGTATTTAGGAGATGATGAGCCTTGTAAAATTATTGACAAAGGAAAAGTGCAGCTGAAAATGCAGAATGGCAACACATGGGTGTTGAGAGATGTGATGCATGTTCTCAGCTTGAAGAGAAATTTGATTTCTGCAGAAAAGTTAGGGGCTGAGGGTTGTATAGTAACTCTCACAGCTGAATCTTGGAAGGTGACCAAGGGTGCACTTGTATTGGCCAGAGATAAGAGAGTAGGTACTCTCTATTTATGTAATTGTGTTACTAATAATTCTCCTTCTGTATTATCTACTTCAGATGTGGATGCAAAGTTGTGGCACTCAAGGCTTGGCCACATGAGTGAGAAGGGAATGTCCATTCTTAAGTCAAAAGGTAAACTTTCAGATTTGAAAAGCATAGATCTAGATTTTTGTGAGCACTGTGTTTTTTGGAAACAAAAGAGAGTGAGTTTTCTCAAGACTGGGTCAACAAAAAAGAAGCATAAGTTGCAGCTTGTTCACACAGACGTGTGGGGACCGACTCATGTTGCTTCTATTGGAGGATCACAATACTATGTTTCGTTCATAGATGATGCTACAAGAAAGGTATGGGTCTATTGTATTAAGAAGAAATCTGATGTATTTGAGATTTTTAAGATTTGGAAAGCTATGGTTGAGAATGAAATAGGTAGAAGATTGAAGTGCATGAGATCTGACAATGGTGGTGAGTTCTGCAACTATAAGTTTAACTGATATTGTTATATGCATGGAATCCATAGGCAAAGGATGGTTCCAAAGACACCTCAGCAAAATGGAGTTGCTGAAAGGATGAACAGAATAATAATGGAGTGTGCAAGGTGTATGAGATTGCATGTTGGTTTGCCCTTAGAGTTTTGGGCAGAAGCTGTTGACACTGCAGTGTACCTGATTAATAGAGGACCCTCTATAGCTCTGGATGGTGGAATTCTAGAAGAGGCATGGATAGGTAAAAAGGTAGATCTCTCATTTCTCAAAGTTTTTGGTTGTGAAGCCTTTGTGCACGTTGATAAAAAAAATAGAAAGAAGCTGGATGCTAAGTCTATGAGGTGCACATTTATTGGCTATGGCTCTAATGATTTCGGATTTAGGTTTTAGAATCTAGGAATTAACAAAATAATTAGGAGTCGTGATGTTTTCAATGAAAAAGTGATGTACAGTGATCAACTGAAGAAGCTGGATCAATCTGAGCAGAGCAATGGAGAATTGGACGAGGTGATGGTCCAAAATGAGCTCTTGAGAAAATTTAATCACAGACAGAAAAACACAGAGACCGACGTCGGCCAGGCAGGAACCGATGTCGATCAGGGAGAACCAACGTCGGCCAATTACAGGCCTGGAAGTGACTGAGGTCGGTCACTGTCAGAGAATTTGGGCGGACAGCATGTTGTGAATGAGTCTCAGATGCCCATCAGGAGGTCATAAAAGGTAAGTAAACCTCCAATTCGATGTTTCCCTTCATTATTCTATTTATTACTAATTGATGGTGGAGAACCAGAGAGTTTTAAAGAAGCAATACAGGTGGAATCCAAGAATCAGTGGGAGCGTGGCATGGTTGAGGAAATAGAGTCCTTGAAAGAGAACCAAACATGGGATTTGGTTGAGTTGCTAGCAGGAAAGAAGACACTGAAGAACAGATGGACCTACAGATTGAAGGAAGATGAGAATGGACAGATGAGATATAAGGCCAGGTTGGTATTGAAAGTATTGGCACAAAGACCAGGTATTGATTTTGGTGAGATTTTTTCTCCTGTTGTTAAAATGACTTCTATACGAACTGTATTGTCTTTAGTTGCTATTGAGGATTTGCATCTTGAGCAACTTGATGTTAAGACAACATTTTTTCATAGAGATTTGGATGAAAAAATATATATGGATCAGCTGGAAGGATTTGAGCTCAAAGGTAAAGAGAAGTTAGTGTGCAAATTGAATAAAAACTTGTATGGCCTCAAGCAAGCTCTTAGACAGTGGTATTTGAGATTTGACAGGTTTATGACTGAGCATGGCTACAGTAGGTGTCAATCTGACCATTGTGTGTATTTTAAGAGATTGGATAATGGTAGATATATTATTCTATTGTTGTATGTAGATGATATGCTGGTTGCAGGATCACACATGCAAGATATCTTTGAGCTTAAGTTGAAATTAGCTCAAACATTTGCCATGAAAGATTTGGGAGCAACAAAGAAAATCCTTGGCATGAGCATTAAGAGAGACAGGAAAAATCATAGGTTGATTTTGTCTTAAGAGGATTATGTGAACAAGGTGTTGAAACGGTTCAATATGCAGGATGCAAAACCGGTAAGCACACCTTTGGCTGGACATTTAAAATTGAGTAAAAAACAATGTCCTAATTCACATGATGAGGTAGAGTACATGAGTAGAGTTCCATATTCTTCCGCAGTAGGGAGTTTAATGTATGCAATGGTTTGTACTAGACCGGATATTGCCCAAGTAGTGGGAGTTGTAAGTAAGTATATGGCCAATCCAGGGAAAGAGCATTGGAAAGCAATTCAGTGGATCCTTAGATATCTGAGAGGAACCAGCAGTAGGCATTTGTGCTATGGAGGTTCATATACTTCTCTACATGGTTATGTAGATTCAGATATGGCAGGGGATTTGGATGGCAGGAGAAGCACCACAGGATATGTTTTCACTATTGGTGGAACGGCGGTTAGCTGGATATCAAAGTTGCAGAAGGTTGTTGCCTTGTCAATTACAGAAGCAGAATATATTGCGGTCACAGAGGCTAGCAAAGAGATGATATGGATGACACGGTTCATAGAAGAGCTAGGAAAGGAGCAAGAGAGTTGCAGATTATACAGTGATAGTCAGAGTGCAATTCATTTGGCTAAGAATTCAGCCTTTCATTCAAGAACAAAGCATATACAGCTTAGGTACCACTTCATAAGACAGGTATTGGAGGATGATGAGTTGAAGCTGGAGAAGATCCATACAGATAAGAACCCTGCTGATATGTTAACCAAGCCGATTATAAAAGAGAAGTTGAATCTTTATTCAACTTCTGTTGGTCTTCATGATTGAGTTGAAGATGGAGGAGCTAGAAGATGTTGCTGTATAGGTACTGGTGCAGCTATTTATCTCCAAGTGGGAGATTGTTAAGGTATGGAGCTAAAGCTTCACCAAAGGAGTGCATTACAGAAGTTGCAGGTTTACATAGTCACCGGCATCGGTCAGGAGCGATCGACATCGGTCAGGAGCAGTTCAGGAGATGTCGGTGTCGGTAGGAATTGGTCGACGTTGGTCACAGGCAAACAGGCAGAAACCGACGTCGGTTACCTGTGCGTCCAGAAAGCTATTTTCGTGGACAAAACTGAGTGTTTGCATGATGGGATTAAGTGATAGTCTTAAGTCTGCATCTCTATTTTAAGTAAGACTGTTTTAGAGCCCTTGTTTAAGAGGCATAACTATTGGTTGTAAATGCATGCTCATGTTTCCTAATTATTATATAATATGATAGATCTTCTTAGCTTATTGTAGAGTATGTAGAATGTTGAACAGCATAGAATTATATATGTGAATCAATCTAGGTTGTTGGAGTTGATTGTACTTGAGAGAGAGAGCTATTGAGGGAAAGAGATCTAGAGAGAGATCTGTACATCTGAGAGAGGTGTGGAATAAAAGAAGTTTCTTCAATTGTATTCCTTCTGTAAAGAGTTTAATACAAGTTTTCAGGGTGGTTTCTTGTATCTCTTCTTCTTGCTATTTATCATTCTAGTTACTTATCATTCTGATTTAATTCCGCGTTTATTGCTTTCATAAGTGTAATCAACATTGTTGGTTGATCCCCAATAAGATGATGCACTTGTTTGTATGCCTATATATGGAAATGAACACATTTTTGGCATTATATGTGTATAATACATTCACTTGAGATTTTATTATGTTATTATATGATGTAATTTTTTGTATGTCTATATGGCAATGTATGTGTTATTGGCATTGTATACGTATATGACATTCGTCTAACATTCTATTATGTTCTTATTTTTTATGCTTTTATGGATTTTATGGATACATATACATATGTTCACATTTTATGGTGATCATATTTCTATGTATAATTTGGCTCACATTGTTATTTCAAAACTAAATTTGATGGTTGTATGGCCATATTTAGATATGATCATTTGTAATATTTCCTTCATGTAATTTACTAGTACTAAATTACAATCTTTCAATATGTGTTGTAATTAAAACTATATGGGAGAAAAGAGTATAATGTTTGAGATAGAGTAATATATTAATATGAAGTGCCTCTCATGGTTGGGCTAAACCATTTATCACTATTCTAATGTGGATACCCTTGCTATATTAGTGTAATATCATTTGGGACTTGATATTCATGCTGATAGAGTAATATATTAATATGAAGTGCCTCTCATGATTGGGCTACACCATTTATCACTATTCTAATGTGGATACCCTTGCTATATTGGTTTAATATCATTTGGGACTTGACATTCATGTTGATAGAGTAATATATTAATATGAAGTGCCTCTCATGATTGGGCTACACCATTTATCACTATTCTAATGTGGATACCCTTGTGATATTGATTTAATATCATTTGGGACTTGATATTCATGTTTTTTATTCATTAAATTTATAGACATACCACATTTCTATTAAAACTTCAATTGAAACAAACAATGGAATACTCATCTCTTTCATGCCTTCTTGTGCATGTTTTATGAAGTGGTTATGTTCTACCTCATCCTTTGGGATTTTCTCTCTTTGGAGATGCTTTACATTTTTGTTTAGAGACTCTTCTTTGGTCCTTTGAAGTAGTGCAAGATTGTAATTATCATGTCTGTTGAGGCCTTACAATATTTTGGTGGTTAAAGATCTTTTGTTTCACTTCATAAACTACGTTGTCTTCCTCTTCATTTCACTCATCTTGGCAATTTATTCTCTTCTCATCATATATCCTCTCTATTGTTCAGGAGCATAGAAACACTGACAATTTATATTGTCAAAGTTGAAGCTATAGTTGCATAACTCCACCTTTGGTACTTTGTGGTTCGAAACTAGAATTTATAACACATCTGAGGTGGTGGATAACTTCTAAGACTAGGTTCTTGGCCTCTGATAATGCTTGATTGAGAGACCCACCACCCATTCTAACCTCAAGAATGCCCTTTCCAAAACTATATATATATATATATATATATATATATATATATATATAACTTAACTTTAGGCATGCATAAAATAAAAACCATAAGTCATTTGGATGAACTGAAAGAATTGTCATGTGATTTTTGAATCCGTATAATTTTACCCTAGATCATGTCAATAGAACCTTGGATATGAATTCATGGCAAAGTTGCAATGATGAGTCTTGAAATACAACTTTTTTGTAATGAAAATACAAGCTCTTGTCCTCCAACTAGCATTTTTACCTTTAGGACCTCCAAGTGAAAACCCATTAATTAGAGCACATCTAGATAGGAAACATCCATGTGATTCCATGACCTTGACATCCAAATATACCTAAAACCATGTTTTCCCTACTGTTTAGGAATGGGGAAACACTGAAAACAAATGTTATCAAAGTTAAAATTGTAATTGAAGAACTCTACCTCTGGTTCATTGTGGATAAAAATTGGTATTACCAACACATTCAAGGTGGTGAATAATGTCTAGGATAAGTTTCTTGGCCTCTGATCACACCCAGTCAAGAGACCCACCACTCATTATGGTGTCAAGAATGTCATTTCCAAGACAAGATAAATGTAAATTTTTAGCCTAACTTCATGCATGCATAAAATAAAAATTATAAATCATTTAGATGAACTGTAAGAACCCTCACATTCATGTATAATACTTTTAATTTCATCCTGTATACATTGATGAAACTTTAGAGATGAATATGCGGCACAAGTTACACTGACAAGTCCTAAAATATAACCTTTTTGCAGTGAAGAGAAGTTCTTATCCTCCAAGTAAAATTTATACCTATGGGACCTCCATGTGTAAATAAATCACTTCAAACACACACACACACACACACACACACACACACAAACATATATGTGAATTACATGTTCTTCCATGATCTCAACATCTAAATCCACCCAAGAGCATGTTTTCATTATTTTTTAGGAGCATGGAAATACTGACAATAAATGCTATCAAAGTTGAAGTTGTAGTTGGTGAACCCTATCTCTGATGATTCATAGCTCAAAAATGACATTACCAACACATTTGGGGTGGTGGATAACATCCATAACCAGAGTATTATCCTCCAATCACTCCCAGTCAAGAGACCCACCACTCATTTCGGCCTCAAAAATGCCCTTTCCAATATAAGAAAAATGTAGTCTTTAAGCCTAACTTCGGGCATGCATAAAATGAAAACTGAAATTAATTTTAATGAATCAAAAGAACCCTCACATGCATGTTGAATCATTCTAATTTCATCCCAGAACATGTTGATCTAACCTTGGAGATGAACTTGTGGCACAAGTTGTAGTGATGCGTCTTGAAATGTAACTTTTTAATTGTGAAGAGACAAGTTATTGTCCTCCAATTGGCATTTCTACCTTCAGGATCTCCAAGCTCAAATCCATCACTTCAAGCACATCTAGATAGGAAAATTATGTGATTTCATGAATTTGACATCTAAATACACTTGGAAACATGTTTTCACTATTGTTTAGGAGCGTGGAAACACTGATAAAAAATGTTGTCAAAGTTGAAGTTACAGTTGGAGAACTCCACCTTCGATGCTTCATGGCTTAAAACTAGCATTAAAAATATGTCCAAGGTGGTGGATGACATCTAGGACTAGGTTATTATCCTCAAAACATTCCTAATTAAGAGACCTACCACTCATTTTAGCCTCAAGAACACCCTTCCCAAAACAAGAAAATTGCAATTTTTGGCCTAACTTCAGGTGTTCATAAAATGGAAACTAGAAGTCATTTAGATGAAAAAAACTATTACGTGTGTGTTAAGGCCCCATAATTTCACCCCAAGGCATGTTGATGAAACCTTGGAGATGAATTTTTGGCACAAGTTGTAGCGATAGATCCTAAAATGCAATTTTTTTGTATTGAAGAGACAAGTTCTTGTCCTCTAATTGGAATTTATAGCTCTAGGACCTAAAGGTGAAAGTCCATCACTTCAAACACATCTGTACATGAAAATGACATATGCTTCCATGACCACGACATCCAAATCCACTCAAAAGCATGTTTTCACTAGTGTTTAGGAACATGGAAACACTAATGATAAATGTTGTCAAAGTTGAAGCTATAGTTAGAGAACTCTACCTTTGGTGATTCATGGCTCAAAATTGGCATTGTCAACACATTCAAAGTGGTGTATAATGTATATACCAGATTATTATCCCATGTTCATTCCTGATTGAGAAACCCACCACCCATTCCAGCCTAAAAAAACACCCTTCCCAATACAATAAAAATGTAGTTTTTTATCCTCACTTTAGGCATGCATAAAATGGAAATCATAAGTAATTTGGATGAACTAAAAGAACTTTCATATGCATGTATAAGCCTTATAATTTCACCCTAGATCACATTGATGTAACCTTAGATATGAATCTATGACATAAGTTGTAGTGACAGGTTCTGAAATGCAGCTTTTTTATAGTGAAGAGATAAGTTCTTGTCCTCCAACTAGGATTTCTGCCTGTAGGAGCTATAGGTGCAAGTACATCACTTCAAATATGTCTATGCAAGTAAATGACATGTGTTCCCATGACCATAACCTCCAAATCCACTTGGATGTATGTTTTCACTAGTGTTTAGGAGTGTGGAAACACTAATAACAAATGTTGTCAAAGTTGAAGCTGTAGTTATAAAACTCCACCTTTAATGCTTTGTGGATCAAAAATGGCATTGAAAACACATTTGGGGTTGTGAATAATATCCACAACTAGGTTTTTGACCTCCCACTATGCCTGATTGAGAGACCCACTACCCATTCTGGTTTCAAGAATACTTATTCTGTAATAACTAAGGATAATTATATCAAGCTTCTCTTAGCTTCAAGACTATGAATTTATTTACTAACATTTCCAACCGTGTGAAGGTGGAAGCCTATTTGGCACCACTAGCCTACAAATAAATTATTAGTAAGTAATTAAAAATGAAATTTAAATGTACTACCTACAAAATCAATAAAATTTGATAAAATTAAATACATCTAAATTTGACAAGTCAACATACCTTAGAATTCCAATCCAATGAACCACTAGGATCTACTCTAATATTAATAGTAGCAAGAATAGCTTCATGGTATGACTCACAAACTTTATGTAAGTTTTTGAGTTATCAAATTTGACTAATTAGATATTTGTTGTAAGAACCAAATTTGAATAGTGTAGTATTTTTCTATGTGTTGCAAAGTCTTCAAACAACCATACATTTGAATTTTTTATAGGATATCATCGAAGACAAGTTCCAGTGACTACCACAAACCTAGTGGGATAGTCAATGTTTTCTCCATCTATGACTAGCGAAGTCAATTTTTTATTTTCCTCTACACACTGACATAAGTAGTAATTCATTCTCTCTTCATTGTCTTCATTAGCAATAACTACAAAAACATACCCTGTATCACAAAAAACAAGTTTTTAATGATGCTGCCAATATAGATAATGAGAATAAATAATATATAATGATTAATCTTCTACCTAGTTACACTAGATTAGATACATGGTCAAATTCATGTGATGATGTCATTTTTATAAGTTATAATGTTGGTGGAGCCTAATATGTTTTGAGAGGTTTGTAGCTCCCTTTATCCACCCACTCTTGTGACTCACACTCATTCCAAATAGAGTCCATGTATGCATAATAGAAACATGCCAAATGTCTTGTATAAATAGTCCAGGAACCTACATTTGAGCTACGAAATGAGTGGAGCTCACTTGATCCTATAATAACCATATAATCCTCATACATTGTCAACTTTCTACCTCAATCAATGAGAAATATCTATGAATAATAGAATTTTATTGAGCACCATGGCCTATTTTATCATTACACTATTCAATAATGGTTGTTGCATAAGTCAAAATAACACCATATTTAAACTCCAACTCCTCTCTTGAAATGACTCTTTTTACACATGCTCCAGTGCTGTCATGCTCCCCTTTTCCATGGCCAACGTTAGTGAAACTCCAAATATGTTCTATGCCAATGGTAATGTGTATCCTGCTTAACCAGTAAAACATTCGTGCATTCTCGAATTGTGATAATTAAATGACCAAATTTAATTTTGATTGAAATTAATGTTCCACTCAATCAATTGTCTATAGAACATATCAAAAAAACCTTGTGCATAATATGTACTATGTGATCGATCATCATTGACATAGAAATGGTACTCACTTAATATTTTTTGATCCTGTTGTATACTATTAGGTGCATGCATGAATGCTATACACATGAATATGGTAACCTATATTGAGTTGTAATACTATGACTGAACTTCCATTTTTGTTTTAAATGTGTAATTATCAATAAATTCAACTACCAAAATAATAAAATTAAGTGGGGATGTGTCCTTGATTAGCTTGAAATATTTATCCAACCATCTACGCCTATGTCTGTGCCTTGCATACTCAAACAATTTGCTCCCTTAATTTGACTATAAATTCTGAAACATGTATCTTTTTTGTAACAAGCTCACACCTATTATATTATTTTCCATCTTTTACTCGATAAGTCATAGATTTATATTTGTTCAAACCAACTAATTCCTGTCCAATTACACTTATACTTTCCTCATGGATACATTTTTTTAATTTGGGTAATCCACCACAAATGTTGTAATTTCCAGCTAAATATGCTTTGTTATAAAAAAATTATCCATTTGATCTTTCACAAAAAATGGTTTGAATAAATTCCCTAGCTGATTTTGGTAGAACTTCTATGCTACATTCCTAAAAAATATTGTCAATATACAAAGTACAATGTATATGGTGAAAAACATCATAGTGCATTGATAATTCAACATGTTGCCTATAACAACTATTGGTGCGTGTGTGATTTATTTTCATATAAAATAGTTTGTCCATCTCAAAACATTTTTGAATAATAGAAATTTGTGGATATTTATATAAAAACTTATAGTATAATTGTGTTTGGGTCATATCTAAGAAATGTTTTAGATGCAGTTCACAGTTACGGGAAACTGCTCTTCTTTTCACTACATCTCTTATATTAGGTGAAACTCTTATATTATATTTTTAAAATTATGCAAGTAAATCTTTGAGAGCATTGGCTATAACCTTGTATTTTCATGAAAGTCTACCAAAGAATGCTCAAAGTTTATTGGTATTGGTATAATTAAGTCTTTGGTGTCTTTCAATCGATTTCATTAATGTTTTTTATTTATGTCCAATGCTCGGCTAGTTTTTTAAATCAATCATTTTTTTCCTCAAAGATTTTGTGCTTTCACAGTCCATATAATTACAAAAAATTATTTTTGGAAGAAATTGTGTCAAATTTTGATGATCGATGCATTTTGGATCCACTACTGTGATCCTTCATGAGGAAAGAAACATGTTCTTACTACACAAGTTGTAATTATATTTCAAGCAACATTACAATCTTTGATGCATGATTTTGGGCCTACAGTGTGATATGCATCATATAGATTTTTAATAATTTTGTTATTTTCATCATCCATGTTAGATGTTCCTAGTCCTAATGTGTATATTGTAGATCTCATCTTATTCAATTTCATCAATGAAACAAACAATTGACATTTTTATTATCAAAATCTAATTTATCAAAGAAACTATCCCAAAAAAATTTAGTTAGTCTTCTTGAATGGTGATTAGACATTTTGTTTAGCATTAGTTTCAAAATATTTTCATCAACTTCAATTAAGTACTTGTATTTTCTATGCACAATTCTTGGAGGTGTTATTAATGGTGGAATTTGTTTATTGGGTGTTTTAAAGTTGTTATGTTCACTACTAGTTTCTTCATTGTTACTTTCATCATTTAGTGTTTTCATGGCATTTTCTCCATTGTTACTTTTATCATTATGTGTTTCCATGAAATTTTATTCATTGTTAGGGGGCAAATAATCATGCATAGATTCATCATCAAAAAATAAATAAATTATACTTTGAATGTGGACTTATAACATAATTTATATTGTTAGGTAAACACTCGTCATTATTATTCAATTCATCATAGTCAATTTCATCATTATCTACACATTTGGTTTATGAGGGATATTGTTTGTACCTTGCCTTGAGAAAAATGATTGAACTCAAACCTTTTATTTTTTCTCAACTCTTGTAATTGCTCTAGTTTTTGTGCTTTAACTACTTCCTCTTCCTTGAATGATAATTGTAACCCATGACTAGACAAAGAACAATTTGACTCCTTTTGATGGTGGGGTCCTAAAAAAGAATTTGATTCCTTTTATCTTCACCATTCAAAGTACAGAATGTGTAAAAAATGTAAGTGGGGTCAAAAATATTGAAACTCCTTAAAAATAAACATTAGACAAAGAGTTTTTGCTTATTGTAATAATAATGCATATGTTTTATAACACATACACATTATATATACTATGTCTATATAGCCATATATCATATTGTTATGATATATATTATATTATTATGTGTGCAATCCAAACTATGCAATATTATTATGTCATGCAATCCTTTATAATTACCTCCATATTTGCATTTACATGATACAATTCTAGGGTCGATTCAACCATATGTTACATCCTATAAAATGGATTGAGCCATAAATTAGGTTCACAGACACAGTTTAGCCCAAATCATGTCTCTAATTGCACCAATTGACTAATTGAATCAATTCATGACTAATTTATCCCCAAATCACATCTTTAAATGCACCAATTAACTAATTAGATCAATTCATGACTGATTTATCCCTAAATCATGTCATGCTCTTGTTTAATTAGGTTTAAGGGACTCAAATTGGCTCCAATTTCCTTCACGGTTGAATTGGTGGACTATTTACTTTATTTTATTATGATATCAGGGTCGATTGACCCCCAAATTACAACTTATATCTAGTCAATATTAGGTTCACAGGGTTCAATTGCATCAACTAACTATAACCCTAAACCTTAAACTATAAACCTTAAGCCATAATTTAGGTCCACAAGGCTCAATATGGTTCAAATCGCATCTCAAATTACACCAATTAAATAATTATATCAACTCTTGACATAATCAAAGCTAATTTAGCCCCAACTCACATCCTAATTTTGTAATTAGGTTGAAGGGGCTCAAATTGGCCCCAATTTCCTTTGTGATTGAATAGGTGGACTATATTTGGTTTAGGGTGTTATGACAGTGGGGTCGATTGATCCCTAAATTACATTTGATATAGTTAAAACAAGGTTCACATGGTTGAATTTCAACCTAATTTCATCATTGATTGTAACAATCAACTAATTGGATTGATATACATGATGAAATATGAGCTAATATCTAGCCCCAAATCACATCCTATACTTGTGTTTAGGTTCAACAGGTTCATAATGACCCCAATTACCAATGTATTTGCATTTGTGATACAATTAAAGTGGTTATTAAGCCATATGTTGCCTCTATAAAATGGATTGATCCATAATTTAGGTTCATGGGGATTAATTTGGCCCAAATCACATATGTAATTACACCATTTGACTAACTAAATCAATTCATGACTAGTCTAGCCCTAAATCACATCCTCGTCTTGTAGTTAGGTTGAACTTGGGCTCAAATTAGCCCTAATTTACTTTGTGATTTAATTGATGGACTATTTGCTTTATTTTGTTATGATGTTAGGGTTTATTGACCCCCAAATTACATCTTATATAATCAGCATTAGGTTCATGGGGTTCAATTTTATCCAAGTTGCATTGACTAATTGTAGTTCCCTAAACACTACACCTTAAACCGTAACCCATAATTTAGGTCCACAAGGATTAATTTGGCCCAAACCATGTTTATAATTACACTAATTGACTAATTTAATCAATTCATGATAGAATTGAAGCTAATTTAGCCAAAAATCATGTCCTACTCTTGCACTTATGTTGGAGGGCTTAAATTGGCTTCAATTTCCTCTATCATTAAATGCATCAACTATTTGGTTCATTATATGATGACATTAGAGTCAATTTCTCTCAAAATCACATCATATAAAATTCAAAATACATTTGAACATGGCTCAATTTTTCTAGAATTATGTTACTGATTACACCATTTCACTAATTGGCTCAATCTATGATGAAATCAAAGAAAATTTAGCCTCAAATCACATTGTATAGTCACAATTAGGTTCAAGGGGCTTGTATTGACCATAATTGTCTCCAAGATTGAATTAATCAACTATTTCATTCATTACATGATGACATTGGAGTTTATAGAGCCTCAAACCATGTGTTGTACATGTTAAACTTGCATATGTCATTGAACCAAATGACTATTTGCTTCATTATTTGATGAAATTAGAGCCGAATAGAAGCTAAAACTATTGTAGTCACCCTGTATCCTATAAAATATGGCCTATGTGTGCCTCCACAAAGAAGAGAGAGAAGATAAATTTAAAATGTCACATGGTGAATGTTGTAGTGGGTCCCTTTGTAACAAATGATGTCTCTTCCTCTCAAAAGAAAGAAACCTAGGGAAATCAAATTGATGAATTCCCACTCAAGTGGAATGCAAGTAGGAATAAGGATGTAGATCTCTATAAAATGTTTAAATGTCTCCTTACTAGTGTTCAAATGTACCAAAGTTTGATGAGGAACCATAGGCCTAACTATAGAAGATAGTAATAAAGAAGCACAAAATAAAGGGGAGAGAGCATGAGGGTTTATAAGTACCCTCATTACATCTAGAGAAGAAGATGAAAATCCAACAATGTTGTCATCAAAGATAAGAAAAATGTCCTCAATGATGTCATTTAGATCTGAAATGTGAGACTCTATAACAAAGAAGAGTTGTCTGGTAGAAAAGTGTCCCAATAAGATGAATCCAAAAGACATATAATCCTAATATAAATAATCATTGGAAGCTCTCAAAGGAGTAACTTTGAACTTTGTAGTAGAAATTAGGGGAGGTGGAATCATAGTGCATGTTATGTGACTACACTGCACATCCCATAACATGTCCTATTACAAAGAATCATTAGAAGCTCTCAATGAAGCAACATTAAACTTGGAAATAGTAACAGGTACAAGTGTGTCCATAGTATGAACACCAATGGATGAATCTAGCAATGCTATAATGCAAGAGTTCTCAACCATAGATGGGGTATCTAAAGAGGAGAAGGATCAATATCATGAACATGTGCATGGTTCTTTGAGGAAACATCACTCTCAAATGAATAATCAATGTTTCCAGACAACTGTTAGATGAAGGTCCAAGTGGTGAAAGGACACTCAGTGTACTCAATCTAATATAGGATACCTCAAAAATAGTGAGACCTATTAATTCATAGACCATGTTGTTATTATTAAAACACACATGTTTATGTTCATAGTCATTTGAATCAGGAACTAGTCTAAGGAGATAGGGTAGTAGATCATGCTCTAGGAAATGATTCATTGTCCCATTCTTCTAAGAGAAATAGTTATTTTAATTTAGTCATACAATATTAATAAGATCAATAAAGACTCCCCCCCCCCGCCAAAATTAGCACTTTATAATTTTAATACGATTACAAAAAAAATGGGACCATTGGAATAGGCACAAAAAACATACACTTAACAAAAGTGGCACTAAAATCTGAGGATCAAATCAAAAATTATTATAAAATCCATTTTCCCATCATTAATGGCCTATTTTAATGAGTTTTCACAAAAAAATAAAATTCACTTAAGTAAAAAGGAGTGGAAATAGCCTTACAACCAATCGTTGGAACTAGAATTGAACCACAAAGCATTACAAAGTCTTAAACAATCTATAAATGCTATATTTAACTTACATACTATAGTCATTTGGAATAAAAACAATAATGTAGAACGAGCATTACAGAATTGGTTTCTCCCTAGCTAGATATTCACTGGCAAAGAACATACCAATAATCACATCACTATCATGTGATTCATAATGGGGATTCACATAGGCATGTCATTATTAAATTGACTCTTTATCCACTCAAGCATCTACTTCCTACATTTATAATGGGTACCCTTATTGGACCTGATCATTACTTTAGAGTGCACCTATGCATTGGGGAGGTCATCAGTGCCCATCTACATGAACAAATTCTACACAAGCACAAGAGGCCCTAAGGGGTAATTTTTTATATGATGTCATACCTACAAAATATAGTTATTGGAATAGTGTACATGCATATTAGGGTTTTATGGAGTCCCAACCCTAATTTTATCAAGAACAAAATATGTGACTTTTATTATTTCATCCACATATATGCCTATGTAAGGAATATTGCCAAAATTGTTGAGGACCTCTATCCTTAGGTTTGGATGGCCATTCATGTCCAACCTTTGGCCAAGATTTCCAGCAATATTGCCAAAAAACTCACCAATTTGGGTAAATATTGGCTCTACCTCAATTATATAGTTATCATGGTTGCTAGTCATAGGGTGGAGCCTCTTTGACTTCCCATGTTCATTCCTAACAAAGTGGCCAAATAAAATATTTCCTTCCAAATATGGAATGGTATAGATGAATATTTTATAAAGAGCAAGAAAGGCACTTTCCATGACTCCCATATCACTATTGGAAGAATGCAGTGTACATTTAGGAGACATTTTAGGGAAGTTGGGATTACAAGGAGAGCCTATGCATTAGCTACTTCCCCTTATATAGATTGGGACCCCCATGGGAGAGTACAACAAAAGATTCACATCCTTGGCATCCCATACAAACATGAAACATTTGACCATGAATTCCTATTCCTCAATGCCAAGGATGATGAAGAAGTAATGGAAAGAGTAGTGGAGTAAAGGAAAGAGTAGTGGAAGTGGGTTTAAATGTAGACTTATCGAGGGTGATACAAGTTGACCCCTCCCTTACACTTAGTAAAGCTAAATTTAGGATCCCACCATCAAGGAGATGAATATCCTCTGACTTCTGAAGTAGAAGGCCTTCCCAATAGCCAATAGACTAAGGTCAAGATCCCTAAAAAAAAATAGTGGCCGAAGAACAATAATAAGAATAAGAGCATCCAACAGGGGAAACATTAGTTACCAAAGAACATGAAAAATAAGAGATACTAATTGCTACATAGAAGAAGAGGAACATACTCCTCTAGTTCAAACATATGTTGTTGAACTAAGGAGAGTTAAATAGGAACTAGTAGAGGAAGTAACACAAGAAAAGGATAGCATTAGTAGGGAAGAGGTGGATATAATTTTCCTAGATTATTTGATGAGGAAGAAATGACACCTATTATGGTGGCTTCAAGATCCCTAACATCTTGTATGACTCCCCCTTCTTGCCCAATAAGTGATTGCCCACAAGTTGAGAAAATGACACTATGCTATCAAAGGAAACCGAGGGGGGAGAGAACTCAGACCCCATCCAAGTAACTAGTGAAGAGGCACAACCTTCAGTTGAAGCTAAGCTAAGTTAATAGGTGTATGAGGAAGAGCTATATCAAGCCAAGGTCATGAACTTGCAAGCACTAAAATCAAAGGCACCCCTCAGCAGTTATCAATCTAGTAAGAGTGATATATTCATTGACCCCTAGGCCTTTCTTGTATAATGTCATTACCAATTACTTCTACCATTCCTTTTCAAGTTGTTTCCACTTTCAATCCTATGCAATCACTCTTTGTTGGTCTTATTTTCATTTCTCCCACCTCTAATCTTCCAAATGCCACTTTTACTTATTCAACTATTAGCCCTATAGTCTCGACCCCTGTAGTCTCCAATCCTTTAGTCTCCATCCCTTCAACCAAAGTTTTCACCATCCAAGACACATTTTATACCACTCCCACCAACCAACCCATCACTCAAATAGCTACTTCCTCTACCCAATTGGGTTCACCACTACCTTCTTCAAGACCAATTTATACCACAATAGTAGTAACAACTAAAAGGGCCCCAAAAAGGAAACATTTCTATGTTGTGCACCCCATGCCATAATTTGGTAACATAGAATGGTCCAAAAATAATTTGGCCCTCAATGCCCAAACCCTCCTTTAAGCTTGAACTTGAACCTAAGGATCATGCACAAGTAGATGCTCAACCATCATATCCATCAAATCTCACTCTTTTAGACTGGGCCAAGGAGTTGGGAGTCTTAGCTTTTAAGAGGTCCAATCTAAAGATCATTGAGCTTCCCATTGTAAGCTCATTTTTTGACAAAGCCACAACCTCAGTATAGAGGGTTAGGAAAAGAAAGATTGAGGATAACACTGGAAGGGGATTGATTATGGAGGAAAGAGAAGAAATATATTCTCTTTGAAAAAGGTAGGATATGAAGAAGGGTTAGTCCCCATACATCATGGACCTCAAGTCCTATATGGATACCCATACTGAAGTAGTATTGGCCATCCATGAGGGAATGAAGCTAGCCTAAAAAGAACTAGAAGAAGAGTTGTAGACTCTTAGGGAGTAGTGGAAGGTGATACAAGTTACCTCTAGTATAGAATAAGATGCACAAAATGTAGCAATAAAGTTTTATGAAATTTTGGATACAATTCATTCTTTGAGAGTTTGATTGGCTCCACATGTAAATTCAATAACAAAATTGTTTAAGCTTCATAGAGAATATGAAAAAATTAAATTTCTTGGCATTATACACCACTAATAAGGCACTTAACCACTTAGATTTGATAATCACATTAGAGGTAGTTAATGAATCGAATTTAGAAGTCATTAGAACCCATGATGCCCAAGATTGAGTATCTACTTCAGAAGCTTTGGTGAATAAGTTTATAGAATAGGAAAAGCAAGAAACACAAATTTTGGATGAACTTGAATTAAAAGCAACTCAGGATAACATGGGGAAGCTGGTAGCTCAGACCATTTTGATCAGATGATTCAACAAGTCTTAGATCATTTCAAATAGAGTTTACAAGGATTGAACTTGGAGGACATTGAAGCAAAGATGAGAACAACAAGGAAAAAGGCAACATAGGTATAAGTCTTCAGGGTTGGCTTTCGAGCCACAAAGATAGAGCATGAAAGGTTGATGAAACTAACAGGTAGGGTAACTAGACCACATCTCCTTTATATGAACTTAATTCACACACAACATGTTAGAGCATAAATTTTTTATCAAGAGTTGGATGCAAAGAAAAAAGTAGCATCAATGTCACCTATCAGTTCTAATCCTCAGCCCCACCTATAGCTCCAGTTACAACATTGTCGATAACTTCAGTCCCTTCTAGCTCAATAATTGCATCAACATTGCCTCACAATTTAGTTACAATTCCAATTCCAGTCCAAGCAATGAGTGCATCCCCAATCATAGCTCCAGTCACCACATCCACAACAACAAGCATAAATGCAGTCCCAATAATAGTTTTTAAAATTGTTAAGTAGGAGTCAATTTAGCCTAAGTCAAAGGCTATTTTTTTATAATTTTTCATGTAATGATCATAAATGAATAGTCAATTTTTTTACATCTATGTTGTAATTAAACAAATTGTTTTTTTCCATCATGCACACATTGCATGTCTAAGGTATCTATAAGTTATAACATGCAACTAAGACTTATGATCCACTCATTCAGGATGTAATGAAAGTTTTCTATACTCAGAGGATGAGGTGACCCCTTCCCCAAGTTTTTTATATACATGTAGAACACTACTTTCAAAGGGTCAAAGTTTTGGATCAATAAATAGGAAGAGATCAAGAGATTGATTATCATTCAACTATGTTTGTTCTTTCTTCTTCCTTCTCTTTGTTAATTAAGTTTAAGTTTCTTTTTCTGTATTAATTCAATAATTTTGAAGTGTGTTAATACTATGGATGAATCTAATTGTTTGGATTAATGAATATTGATCTTAGATGTGCAATATCAATTGAAGATTAGTTTATTTCATTGGTTTAAGAAATTAGTATAAGTTGAATTGATAATCCAATATGTTTAAAGTTATCATTCAACTATGTTTGTTCTTTCTTCTTCCTTCTCTTTGTTAATTAAGTTTAAGTTTCTTTTTCTGTATTAATTCAATAATTCTGAAGTGTGTTAATACTATGGATGAATCTAATTGTTTAGATTAATGAATATTGATCTTAGATGTGCAATATCAATTGAAGATTGGTTTATTTCATTGGTTTAAGAAATTAGTATAAGTTGAATTGATAATCCAATATGTTTAAAGTTATCTCTTTTGGTATAGTCATCTAGGCATGAGTCATAACTACCCTAGACAACTTTTTGGTCTGAACTGTAATATCTCATATAGGGTGTGCAACATCAACCCTAAGGAAAACATCCTTTAGTTGAGATCATTGAGCACCCTATATTTGCTATCCTAGACTGCTAAGCATGCTTTTTCGTGAGTGTGTAATAGTTGTAAATGGAAAAACACTAGTCTTGGAGATATTCATCCACCAAATGAACAATCTTAGAAGTCACCTTTCAAGAACACAAAACCTTCTTTTCTGCCTTACCCTTCTTTCCCCTTTTGAGTTTATTTAAGATCTACCCACCTTAAAATAATTATACACCCATCCAACTCACCTAGTGATTAATTTTTATTATATTCCATGCATCTATCCACAAAACTTGGTTAAACAATCCACAAGCTCAACCTGTTGTTCCATCACCTGGTTATTTTACTCTCATACCTACAACTCATGCCCCAGAGTGGAACCTTATTCCATAGATATCCCAAAATGTTAGAGGCTACTTATGGTGTGCATAAAACCCACATCAATAGATACCTTATTTGAGCATACTATGGGAGGTCAATCAGATTGCCACAAGATAAATAAAAAATGTCTAATCAGAAAGCAAGAAACTCAACTATAAAATAAAGAATGCTAACCTAGGAAGCAGGGAAACTTCTCTATGGAAGAAATAAAACAATTCTAATAAAGTAGTAAATCTACTCTAATCCTAATCTCACCAACATATATGTTATTATTCAAGGGCATCCCTAGATGGTACAGACATGAATTAATGATTCAAAAACTATCCATTAACTAGATATGTCAACTCATTACCTTGGAGGTCCCTCAAATGAAAATCCTTGTTACCTAAGATCTCTAAAATTTGATAAGATCCAATCCATAATGGGGTAAACTTATCATGGTGTCCTTTCTTATCATGAACTTTGTCCCATAGAAGCATCATGTTAGATATTATGAATGCTTTTAATTTTTATCTTTTGTCAAACCATCTTTTCACTATGTCCTAATGTTTAGAAATTTTTTGTAAGGCCTCAATCCTTGAGTCTTCCATCTCTATTATATCCAGTAATCAAGACTCTACCTTCTCACTTAATTTTGTGTACTCCTGCATAAAATGATATGTTGGGAATTTAATCATAATTAGAAAAATAGGTTATCTCCCATAGACTAGTAAGGTGAGGCCTTGAGTGCCTGCTTGCATCTTGCTCGATCAACCCACATTGCATACTTCAATAGATTGTGCCAATCTCTAGGTTTGTCTACTAATTTTTTTTTAATGGAATCAATCATGTCTTATTTGTTGATTCAACCAATCCAATTCCTTGTGGGTAATGGTTAGATGATGACCTAATGGTAATTTGATTTTCATGGGCCCATTTAGTGAATTCATCTGATTAGAATACTAGCCCATTATCATAGGCTAGAGAGATGGGAGTACCAAATCTAGTTGTGATATTTTCCTATAGAAAGCTTATTATATCTTATGATTTTGAATGCTTTGTACCTATAGCTTCAATCCATCATGTCAACTAGTCTGTAGTAGCAAGTACAAACTTATGGTTAGTTGAATAATTGGGATTAATGACCCCAATGAGTTCCAAGCCCTATTGAGCAAATGGCCTTCCTTCAATCATAGGCTCTAGAGGCATTGTTATGTGCACTTCTCTTTTTTCCAAGGCTTGACATTCATGCCATGTTCTAAAATGAACTTGTACATCCTTGAAGATGGTTGGATAGTAATAACCCATTCTAAGGTTTTAATGGATTGTGGTGTTTCCAGAGGGATGACCAGTACCTATCTTCTGGTGCAATTTTTTTATAATTTCTTAACATTATTCTTGTGATATGCATCTCAAGTAGATGCCTTCATAATTACTTCTATATAATATCCCTTTCTTGATCATGTAATGAGCTGCGTTGAGTCTCAAATCTCTCATTTGTTCTCTTTTGAACTCTAGGGAACAAGTACATGTGAGCAAGTATTGAATAATATCAGTATACCAATCTCCTTTAGATATTTGGTTTTCAAAAACCTCTTCAATAGTGATGCATGGGTCAAGCTCAGTCATGAGATGAATGATTCCATAACATTCAACAATATTAGTAGGCTCTATTTATGTATCAAACTCCTATAGTTTTGCCATACATTTTCCTTTACATTCTCCCAATTCATTTTATGCCAAAGTGATCTTAACAATGAGATCCGGTACAATGGCAATGGTTTTGTTCCTCAAGATGTAATGCCAAAATTTCTTTACCACTTTGAAAAGGGTAAATATTTTCTTAACTATCATGGAGTACATGTGTTCTACTTCTTTCAAGTTTGTGTTCATGAACACAATATGATGCTCATTTTCATCTTTTTTATGGGTGAGCATGAAAGCAATATTATGTTATATAGTGAATGAATACAAGAAGTCTATGGTGAAGTCTATATTTATTAGTATAGGGTCCTAAGATATTGTATCTTTAATGTCTTAAAAAGACTTCTGAGCCTCTATTATCTATTCCACTTTTAACATCCTACTTGAGCATTACATTCAAAGTTTGAATGATTTATGCAAAGTTTAATATAAACTTTCTCATAAAGTTTATCTTCCCAAAGAAATATTTGACTTCCTTCTTTCTATTTGGGAAGATGATTTTTAATATCCCTTAAATTTTATCCAGGTTAATTATAATTATGTCTTTGCTGATTATGTGACACAAGAAATTGCCTTTTATGACTCCAAATATGCTCTTCTTGGGTTTCAACGAGATGATAAACATTTTACATATTTCAAAGATTGATTGTAGGTGACCTGCATGATCAGTCTTTGCTTTTGAGAAACTTGTGAGGTCATCCATGTAAATAATTATACATTTACCTATTAGCACTTGGAAGGCATGGTCCACAGCTCACTGAAAGGTAGAACCTACATTAATTAGGCCAAATGGCATCCTCTAATATGGATAAGTACCCCACTTCATAGTGAATGATATCTTTATTATGTCTTTTGATTCTCCTAACACCTAGTTATATCCTAAAAATCCATCCATGAAGAAGATCAATCCTGAACCACTCCTTATCTGGATAACCTAGTCCAAAGAAGGCAATGGATAATTGTCTTTCTCAGAAGCTTTATTTAATTTTATGAAATTAACACAAAGTCTAATCTCCCCACTCTTCTTCTTGATTGGAAATAAATTAGCTACCCAAGTAGAATGTCTGATAGAAAAAACTATTTTTTGTAGTCAACAACTTTTCCATTTCTTTCTTAATAAGATGTTCCAAGATAGGGTTTATTGATCTTTTCCTTTGATTGAATGGTTTGCGGTCCTCTTTAAGTGGGATTTTATGGGTGATCACCCTCGGGTTGAAAACCTTTAGGTATTCATATGTCCAAGCAATCACATCCTTGTATTGAGTGAGTAGATTATTCACCCTTTTCCTTTCCTTTGGAGTGAAACTAAGACCAATATTAACATAGCACAAGTCATACTCATCTCCTAGATTCTCCCTTTTGAATTCAGACTCATTTACTTTTGTTTGCCTTTACTACTAAGCTTAAGGATCCAAATCAAACATCCTCTCTAAGGAAACCATTCCCAGAGGGATGTGATTTTACTCCAGTGGAATGATTCCTTCTTCCCCTAATTCCTCTTAGCATATGTAACTAATTTCCTTGTCATCAATGATTTGAGACTCAAATTAACTTGAGTTGGTCCATAACTAGATAATGTACTGGTCATCATCAAAGACTTGGAAAATTTTCATGTTGTTTAGAATAGATGGACAAGATACTAACTCAATGGAAAATCTATGTACCTTGTATTCTTGTAGGGGTGCCAAATTGGCAGTTGAAAAAGGTAGTGAATCAATAACTTGATTCTATTATATAGGTATAAAAACTATGTTGAAGTACTCAAAAGACTCAATTAAATCCTAAGATCTATGTTTTTACCTCTTTAGATATGATATCTTACATTGGTATTTGTTCTTGATCTAATTGACTACCAGTTTTGAGTCTCCATAAATTAACAGTTGTTTGACATTATTTTTGAAAGAAAAATGCAATCCCAAAATTAGTGCCTCATATTCTACTCTATTTTTGGTGCAATGGAACTATAATATATATACAACAAAGTATTTCTTTTCTTTTTGGTATACCATTTCAATGCCAATGCTTGATCCTTGCTTGGATCTTGCATCGTCGAAGTGGAGAGTCCACAACTGAGAATATCCCTAGACTTTTGGTTGTTACACCTCATGCTTTGTATTAAACATATAGATCCCAAGGTTAGGAGATTTATAAACTAATTATTTATATTATATTCAATAATTGGGTGCTTCATTCTTAGCTCTCAATCAATTCAAATCTAGTTTGGGATAACTCTCCATGGTAACCAAATGTGAGAGAAGTCTATTGCTACACACCTGTTCAATAATTTGGACTAGTCTTTGTTGAAGAGGACTCTATATCCTTATATAATATCTACTACCAGTATGTCAATTTGTCATTTTTAATCATGGTTTGAATGCTACTTGGATGCATACATCATTCAACTCTCTTATTATTAAGACCATAGTCTTATCCAACTATGAAACCGTTCTCTTTAAGGGGTTTGGAGTCAAACCTAGATTCTGGGAAATTGAAGTAGGCATCACCATAGCTGAAGCTCCATAATAGACTTAAAGTTTGTAGATGTTCTTTCCAAATATTTAGATGGTCAATAAGAAAGGTGTAACTTTTGGTTTGATTTTGTATATGACATTGGTGTGAGCAACCTTTGTCTTATCTACAATTCCCTTCCATGTAATGACCTCCATGGGAGCTTATTTTGTTCAGTAATCTAAGCTAGTTCATGAAAAGTAATGTTAGATTTGATCTTCTACATGTCTTCAACAATGTTATACCCTCCTTATACTTGCTCCTAATTATTTTAGAGTTATTCATTCCCTTTTGGGAGAGGTGGATTTTTTTCAACTCTTGGATTTGGTGGAATAGTAGTGTTGTTTGGAGGAGTAGAATTTATGAAGGGCTACTTATTCCTTAGATTTTAATTTCCCTTTTAATATTTATGAAAAGCCTGCACTTCATTAGAGTTATCCTCTAGTTCATTATCATATTATTCTAGGAATAAAGACTCGTGTGTTTCAAATACCATTGTAATGTTTGAAGACCCAAATTCTAGATGGAACTCTATTAGATTATCAATCAAGTCTTGCCTTACCATCTCCATCTAAAAGATGTTAAACACTGCACATAGTTCTACACGTTCAGGTTCACTATGTTTTTATGTAGTATGGACTCTACACCAATTGGGCAAAGTAGTTTTTACAATGTTTATATTTGGTAACTTGTTGGGAGATTGCTCTATAGTATTCAAAGGCCTAATGAAGGGCTTGTTGTATCTTTGGAACCCATAATTATGGTTATTATTCTGGATAGTGGTGTTTCCCATCTTCATTTGCATGTTTAAGAAGTCATTGCTCATTTTCTAGACAATTCTTTAGATGGAATCAAGTTCTACTTTTGTAGAATCATTTCCTTATGCAATTGTAGTAATGATGATTCTAATTATGACTATTCATATGTACCTGATTATTCATATAACCATTGTTCTAATTGGGCATTTGTTGCATTAGAGGAAGTAGTGCATTTAGTTAATTATAATTAAAATTAGGGACATTTTGATTAACATGAGGTACTAGATTCATGACTGGAAAACCATCATTAATGTTGGGAGTGATAAGTATTTGAGGGTTTAGTTATCTATCAAGTTTGATAGCCTCTTCATATGCTAAAGCTAGAGTGGTGGAAGCAACAACTCTCCATAAGAACACTATAGTGATTGGGTCTAGGGAATTCATGTACATTTCCAAAACCAATGTTGCATCTGCTCTATACTCTAAATTAATCCAAGTGTACATCTTCTGTAACCTAGTGTTGAAATCTTGAATTAGCTTATTAGGCTCCCTCTTCATGTGGATCAAATTTTGATACACCTATTTGGGGTTGGTAACTTGTCTGAATTAGGTAAAAAACATGCTCTAGCATGTGTTCTAAGAAGTGATCAAGTTATCTTGAAGGTTGAGGTACCAATCATAGTAAACATCCTAGAGATAAATGAGAAAAGCCTACATGCAACATCTTCATCAATATAATTCATTAATCTTAAAACAACCTTGAAAGATTTGATGTGTTCCTATGTAGTTCTTCATCTTGAAGGGGAGAAAGAAGGCAACTATTTTTTTGGGTTATTATGTAAATTATGCATGTCTCTTGGGATGGAAATGGTAGATCCAACTAACTAAGGTTGTTTTTGGGCCATAAGATGATTGATGGGGTCGATATTTATTATTGGAGATTATGTTCTATCCCTAGGTATATTAGGAATAACTGGTATAGATATAGGCCCTTGATGTGTTGATAAGGGTGAAACCAGAAGAATAATTTGAGCCTTAGATCTGGTAACTCTCTTGGGTGTCTCAAGTGCATCTCAATGTAGGGAATAACCTCTCACAAGGGAAGGCACACAATTAGCCATCCCTCCTAGTGCCAACTTCTTTTTTATTGATGGGGGTCTTGTACACATTTAAAAATTTAAATGAGTTAGCCTCTAACATTTTAGGATCTCAATGGAGGTAAACTCCACTCTAAGGCATGAGTTGTAAGTATGGGTCAAACAACATTATGGTGGAATAGTAAATAGAGCATGCAAGTTGTTAACCAAGTTTGCTTATAGTGAAATGAATCCTAGTAAAAAAATAAAACCTATGGATGGGTGGTACCTAATCTAGAGTGGGTAGGTCTCAATAAAATAAAATTCAAAAGGAAGAAAGGGTAGAGCAAAAAACAAGGTTTTATGGTCTCAAGAGGTCACTTCCTAGGCTAGTTTCTTGGTGAACAAGTGTTTTTTGAACTAATGCTTGATGATTGTAAATATTTCACACTCATAGACAAACATAGTTAGAGAGTCTAGGGGAATGGTATAGGAAACTTAATGGTTTCAAGTGAAGTAAATTTAATAGATGTAAATCTAGGCATAATATTTACAATATGTACCATATAGGTATAATATACTTTTATACTGTAGTTCTCTATGATATCCCAAACTATCATAGGTTTCCAACCACATATTAACACTTAATCCAAACTTATGATTTCAAGAATCAAATGATATATTTACATAATAACAAATAAGAAAGTACAGAGCTATACCACCTAGGTATACCCTAAGTCTAAACCACATACTAGCATTCAATGTAACATAATATAAGCATGCATCACAATGAACCATTATATGCTAGATATGAATGACCACTCTCATAACTTGTACTACACACAAGTATGAAGTTCTATTTTTTATACAACTTACAGTCAACCTTATTATTAATTACGAGTTAGATAATTCATAACCCGTTATGAACTTTCATTTCACTTCTAGGAAACTATTTCAAAAGGAATATAGTTTTTGGTTTCTAAGAAACTTCATGACTTACTCTATCCATCTAATAAACTATTGGTATAATTCCTAAAAGGAGTACTTTTACATCTTAATTTAACACCACATGTAAGTGTTTCATTGCTTATGCAAAAACTAACCCACTGATCACTTATGTGTTTTAATCAAGAATCTCTTATACACTAAACTATATTTAAACAAACATGACCTGACACAAGGTTAGGTTCATAGTTTCACCCTTCTCGAGTTCTTGTGACCAAATGTTGTATATTAGAAAACTTAGGGGCATACAATATAATATATCCCATGTACGCTAACACATACAATGACTCTTAAATCTATAAATATATTCAACAATATAAAAGACATCAACCATCATTATGATTATCAGATTAACACTCAATAGAATATAGGTATGAAATAAAACACCATTTCTATGAAACTTAGAGAGAAATCCAACTATTGTGTACTATACATCCAGAGGTTTGTGGACTTGCATTTAGCAAGTTTATTTTTTTATTTTTTATTTTATTTTTAGATTATAATCCACTCATGGAAAATATATAATCATGAGAATACCCCTAATGACTATATATGCATGCAATGGATTCCACCTTTCAATGCATTCATATTCATATGATGTCTGTGCTCACGTTTATGTATATGGCCTGTAAATACAATACTATTAATATGGATTACATGTAACAACCATAACACATTAGTCTAAATTTGATAAAATGTTAGTATTAGTGCCCAATACTGATTAGAATTATTTTGAATTCCATTATAATTCAAAATACCATTAGTTTACACTATTAGGTAGAAATTGATCATTATACCTTAATAATATAAGGAATTATAGAGAATAATATCAGAAATACCTCAATTACCAATGAATACCTACAATAAAAGCTACCATTCTCAGCATTATTGGACAATGTGGGGTTATTTATCATGAACTAAATAAAGCTAACCAAAATTATCAGCGAATACCTTACTTATTAATTAGTTTCATTACTTAGTGAATTCAACCATAGGAATTCAATGCATAGTCCATTCCTCATTGAAAAACCTAAGCATAAATTATTAACTGGTATTTATATTAGGAATTATTAACTGTTATTCCCAATATTTCAATAACCATAATTTATATATACTCCAATGTTATATAATATTGAAATATGTTAGTAATATGCATTCAATATTTATACTATTATAGTATTTAGGTGCATAAACCATACCTCTTTGAAATACCTCCATGAAATAAAGCTAACCATCTAGGCGTACTTTGGTATTCACTAGCTTTATGGTTCAAAATAATTGGTGTAGTAATATAGTGAGTCAAACATCTATGCAGATCACTATACAATAATTGGCACATTAATTCAAACATCCATGTAGATCACAATAGTTCACTTCAAACTACCTATGGTCAACATCCTAATGAGGGTTTGCATTCTATTTAGACAAGTAAAGTTTTGCTAAATAACATTTTAGTCTTTCAGTAAACCCATATCGATGCCCAAGTAGGTTATATACTTATATGGGGTTGACTTATTAATTACAAGCTATATTCATATAATAAAGACTCATATATATATGTGCAACTATATATAACATTACATTGAGTTTTAGATTTTCCTTCTTTTTTATTTTGAGTCAAAACAAATTCTTGAAGCTAGAACATAGAAAGTAGATAATTCAAAAGAAAAAGGTTTTTTTTTAAAAATTATTATTTGCAGATAGATATAATTACAAAAACTCAACTAAATGTGCTTTATAAAATCTTCTATCTTGCTCAGACAATTAAGATCAATTCTTTTAGAACATAATGATGCCAAACATTACAATCTTATGTTTGCATAGAATTACAACCTACATCTTATGTATGCATAGAATACAGACTAGGTCAACTCACTATATTGATCCTAAATATAATGATGCCAAAAGATATGAAGAATATAGTCAAGGTCAAGGAGAATTTATATGACACATTAAGATAGAGATACCAGATATAGAAACAAATAGCCTGATTCAATTTATTATGCAGTTATCCTAAAAAAATATAAACCAAGCTTACAATTTTCTATGCTGATAGGGTTGGATTCTTTTTATAATAAATATAAAATATGAATTGAGAACATCACCTTCTTGGTTAATAATGCTGAAGGTCCTTCTCCAATTCTTTTCATCTTTCTATCTTTTGCCCATCTCCTTTTTCCTTGCCAATGCTTTACTCCGAGATTTAAATATCTCTCTCCATAATGAGGCATAACTCTTAATCTTTAAAGAGTTTTTCATTGATTTTTTTTCTTTTTTTTTAAATTAATTAATTAATTTATTCCATTTTATTGATTGATTGATTTATTTATTTTATTTATTTAATTATTTATTTGCTTTATCTTTATTTCTCAAATCATATGATTTAATTGAAACTTTCCTCAAAATCTAAATCTTTCCTCTTTATTATTTTTATTGTCAAACTTTCTATTTTATTTTTACCCAAATTTAAAATAATTAATCTATTTATTAATTATCATTTCAAATTACTATCATAGTCTAATGATTAAATTATAGACTAATAATACAAATTAGTTTAATCAAGCAAATCATGAAACATTCATGGCCACACACAAGTCACACTAGATAAAATCTACAAAACCATTAAAATATACTATCAAGCCATAAACAAACATCTATCTATTACAAGCAACATTAAAGACATTATGCTAATCATTCGAATTATGTATCTAACATGAATTATTTATGCGATGTGTGCAGAGTTTTTGCTAGCTGTCTATCGACCAGTGATGTCTCCATCTACATCATCCTCTCCGATAATGCTCTCCCTTCGGTATGCTTGAGGGAATAATTCTCCTACATCCACCTCAAAACACATAGGTAATTAGGTATTTTCACATGATAATCATAAGAAACAATATATAATTAAATTAATACATTAATATGCTTAAACATGTAAACTCATACATCATCCAATTCAATATAATCAATCATGTATTACCATATAACTAAGCAACATTCTATTATCCCAAAACAATATAAATCTCAAGCTTAGCTAAAAATATAACCAAATCTAAATTTGTTAATTCCAGATATCCATGGATAATCTAGAAAGTTTGTCTGGTGAGGAATTAGGATGTAACATTTTAGAGTTGCTATTGCACACCCTTAATTTGGAGATTACACTTTAAACCAAGAAGGTGTCTAAGGCATTTATTACACACTCTTAGAAAACTATACTAGAGAGAAAACACTCATACACATTAAGAATATTAACACATTTTAAACCAAATGCTTAATGATTAATGGAATATACTTACTTTCAATAGCTTTTGAACATCTAAGATTAACATAGATAAATGAAAACAAACAAAATTTTATGTAAATTTTGCACACTTCAAATTACTGTATTGACACAACCAAGAAAACAAAACCTTAATAACACAAAAATGGAAAGAGAGAAAGCCAATGCAATTGCATGACAATCAAAACCGATTTCTTTCTGTAGTGATAAAACTTTTAACCCTTTGGAATGTGTGATTACATAAATATATAGACTTGGGGAGGGGATGCTTCATCCTTCAAGTTCATGTGAACTCATGATTACATTACATATTTAAAACCTTAGTTCTAATTTTAGCATCAAAATTACATGTGTGCATGTTCATAGTTAACTAAAACTACGTCAAGATTAGTTGGCCCGTACAATGTAATGCAATGTGCACATGCTTACATATAGTTCAGGCATATTTACATTTATGCTTTAAGTGTAATTAAACTATAAGTACAAATATAAGAATTATAGGCATGTGTAAATACAAAATTAGCCTTCAAATTAAGGCTAACTGGGTGTTTGTATGGTGGTGGAGGTTTTTGGAGGCATTGAAGTTGTAGCTTATGCCAAAATAGAAGTTGAAGCATCAAATTTCTTCTTTGCTTCCAAAAATTGATAATGCTTATTGTCAATGTCATACTGGTACCTAATTATGTCCATATTAAGTAATGAAGGTCTATGCATTCAAGTGATTTTTTCAAGGATCCTTGCGTGCTCAGTCTTTGTATTTCTAAAGTTAGTCTTAAAGATTTCAACCTCTATGACCTTTTTCTTGGCAAAATTCAGCTCAAATTATATTTATTCTAATGTCTTTCCTTATATGTTATGTTTGAAGCTTGTTGAATCCTACTATAAAAGCTGATCAAATTTAGCCTTGTTGATAAGCCTACTTGTGGAATCCCTAGCTTGTGAAAGCCTTAACAATTCCAAAATATGAAAAATGAGAGTTTCATGCTCTAAGTAGTTAGGCAATACTACCTCAACTACATCGATCCACTCTCTAGCCTCTTGTGTTTACTTGAATACCAAATTGAGGGCATTGGTAGCTTCTAATGGTGCCATTAGATTTATGTGTGCATATGCTTTACAAGTTATAAAAAGAATAAGAAATTTCAATTTATTCTCATTTACTTTTAAGGAATTGTAAAATTTATTAGTTTCTACTAGGTGAGGTGTTAATTCTTCCATCATTATACCAATATCTTCAAGGATATTATACAATTTGGATACAACATTTTGGACATATATCTCTATTTGTACTAGAACATGCACAATTTGATGTTGTTCCCTTGTTTTTTCTAGTTCTTTCTCTACCTATCTTCTTGCCATCTCAGTTCCATCATGTATTTCCACTAGAGCATCTTTATAAGTTTCACAATAGGATTTAAAAACCTCTATGTAATGGGACTACCCCAATTTTATGTCTTTCCTCTTGGACAATGTAAAAACTTCTTGTCTCTCTTCCACCATGATCCCTCTCATGGTCTCATCTTCTAGTTTCCTCTTAGTGATCCTATGCACACTCCTAGTAGATTTTTCAAATATAGAACTTATAGTGGGAAATTTTATGATTACAAAATTAGGCCTTTAAGAAGCCTTTGATTGCATATTTATTACCCATTATGGGAGGACTGGTTGGGATAAATCGATGGGTTGAGTGTCTTAAAATGTAGTTTCACCCAATAATTCTCCTGATGTCTACCTTAAAGTTTCTTCTAGTAGGGGATCAGGAAGTGAAGGCCAGATAATTTTAGACTAGTCCACTCCACCATATTGAAGTAGTGGGTGAATTTTGTAAATTGGCTTCTTCTTCTCAACTTTATTTATTGTTATCACCATACTATCCTAAGAAGAACTAGGATTAAGTAGTGGTAAACCCATCTAAGTTGATGAGACATAGAGGTAGGGACTTGTTATCGCTCCCCTGACCTTCTTTGTTGCCTTTTTATTTATCTTTCTAGGGTCTAGGATAGTAGTGGAAGGAACAATAGTAAGAATAGTAGGAATGGATACAAAAGATGAAATTTTGGGAAGACTAATTGTGGGAAGAGGAATAACAAGGGTAGAGGAAGTGTTTTCCACCTTTGGAACAAACAAGGTTGGTTTGGAAATTGGTTGTGTAGAAACCACCTCCACATTAATGACCAAGAGGAGAGGGGAACCCCTGAGACTGAGTGAAATAGAATCAAAAGTACTAACATTAAAAGGAGAAACATGAGATACATCAAGGGTAATGGAAATTGAAGGGGATACTATCTCACTTGATTACTTCTCATTTAATGGTGATTTACCCTTTATCTCTTGGGAGATCAAGATCTTGGCTCTCTAAATTTTTTCCTCATCATCAATGGACTCTCTTCTAGCTACCTCTTATGTGGCTAGCTCTACTGATTGTTCTTCAATGACTGGGTTTTGTGGAGGGGATGAGCCCTTGGCTTCCTTGTGTAGCAAATGGTTGTCTTCTTAGCTGTAAAAGGTGCCTCTTATGTGGTTGTGGTTGATGTAAACACAATATTAACCTCTGAAACTGATGCAACATCTAGCTAGATAGGGCCCTTAGAACCTAAAGAGTTTAAATACATAGGCTCTATTGTATTCAACACACCCCACCTTGGATTTTTTTTTAAATCGAGGACCCCCTTTGTTTTTATATAGGTATTATTTATTATTTGGGTTATGTGTGTGTTTTTAGGTTGGTTTTTTATTATCTGTAAAAACTTGATGTTTTGGACATTGAATCATGTTTAGTGCACCTATTTTCCATTTGAAACTAATCTATTGATGTAAATTCTATAATAATTACTATGTATGATAGGTATTTGGGTTATTTTATTCAGAGTTGCTTATTTAGATTCTTTTATTTAGCATTTTGGATACTTTAGATCTTCATAAACTTTTTAGTCAAAAACTATTTGGTCGAGAAATTTATTTCAAATTTTGTGATGGTTAACATCTTTTCAATTGAAATTTTTTCTTCAAATCATTTTGTTCAAAACTTATTATGCAACAAATTTACTTTGAAAAATTTGGCCTTTAGAAGGTTTTAGTCTTTTGGAGCTTTCTCTTTAGCAAATTTCATTCATAAGGTTTTCATTTGGGAACTTTCTTTGCAACAACTTCTTACAAATGATAATCTCCCCAAATAACAATTCATCTTTAGGAACTATTCCTTTGACAACTTTCATTCAGAGCCTTTCATTTAGGAACTTTCCCTCTAATGAATTTTAGACAAATCTTCTTGAACGAATCTCTCTAAAGATCATTTTTCTCTTGAGGGTCTTTCTCTCAAAATCCTAGGTTCACCATATTGTATCATTAGGCCCAAAGGCAAAGTTCAACCCCCTATCTAAATCATATGATGATAAGTGTGAAAATAAAAAGTAATACCATGGCACCCTAGATGAGCTAGCATCCTACGTGGCATGCCCACTAGGCCTAGGTGGTTAAGTTCTAGTTAAATAAATGTGATGAGATTGTAGACATTGGAGATTAATAGTGCATGAACTGGAATGAATGTAGAAAGATATAACATCAAGCCTCTAATTGAGTTCACCTCATTATATTTTCAAGAGCTTGAGTGCACATAGCCTTTTATGATTTCAATAGCCTTATATGTGTCTAAAACAACTTACAATTTTCTTAACAGAGTTTTAGACCTCCATTTTCAAGAGCTTGAATCACACCAGTATCGACTAACATAAATGGCATCATTGTCTAGGAAATATAAGGGATTTCTATCACCATCCATATTCTCCATTAAGGACTCCACAAAATACCTAGACATGATTTTTGATGTGATAGTGTTTGATGATCTCCATGCCAATTACTTGGATCTATGGGAGGTAATAGAGAATATTAATCCATTTGCATGTGCGAAGGATGTCTCAATAGAAGAGAAGCAAGTTACACTTGACTTGATGCCATTCAAGTTCCAAGCACACCACTATGTAGCCACCAATCTATAAGTCATGTCATGTATTGAATTGATGTGAGATTTATTCTTTGAAGGTATAATTTTAGACAATGAATATCTACACTATGTCACCAACAACATAGTGGTTACATACATCTCAAGCAATGATTTCATGAGGTATTTATGCTTACCCATTATAGATGTTACATTTGAATTACATAGAGTGGTTACTTGGAATAAAAATAATAGTGTGGAATAAGTAGTAGGGAAATGGCTTCTCCCAAGTGAGACTTTCACTGTTAAGGAAACTGCCAAGAACCTGTCCCCATCACCTAGTTTTAGATGTGAATGCATATTGGCATGGTATTGTTAAATAAATTATTTATACACCTAAACATTTATTTCTTGTATTTATAATGGGTACCCCTTATGGACGTTCTCATTAATTTAGAGCACACATATGCATTGGGGGAGGTTATCAGTATGTGCCTGTATGAACAAATATTACACAAGGACAAGAGGCCCCAAGGTGGAAATTTCTACATGATGTCATATCTTATGGATGTAGTCATGGGGACTACTTATATACATAATAGGGTTTTATGGAATTCTAACCCTGACTATATTAATAATAGAATCTTTGTCTTCTACTCTTTTGTTCACATCTATGCATATGTGAGGAACATTGCTAGCATTGCAGAGGACCTATATCCTCAAGTTTGGATGACAATTCATGGCTAGCCTCTATCTAGAGTTTCAAAGAGAATTGCTAGTACACTCTTATCTTTGGGTAACTATTGGCTATACCAAGATTATATAGTTATCATGGTTACTATACATATGTAAACACTATTTGGATCCCCAAATTTGTCCTAGACAAAGTTGTTGAGTAAGAGATTGCTTTCCAAATATGGAATAATATATAAGAGGACTTGACAAAGAGTAATAAAATAACTTTCCATAGCTTCCATATCACTATTGGGAGGATGGAATATACATGTAGGAGATATTTTAGACAGTCTGGGAATGAAAGAAGGCATTATGCATTGGATACTCTACAACACAGGGATTGGGACCTCCATGGGAGAGTAAAACAAAAGATTATCAATATTGGTATCCCATAAAAGCATGAACCTTTTGACTATGACTTCTTTTTCCTTAATGCAAAATATGATGAAGAAGTGAAGGAAAGGGTTGAGACTACTAGCATACGTGAAGATTTACCGAGGCTAATACAAGAAGATCCATACCTTACACTCAATCAAGCCAAATTTAATATCCCACCACTGGGGGGATGGAGATATCTTGACTTATGGAGTATCAAACCTACCAGTAGACTAAAGCCAAGACCTCCAAAAACCACCTACTATGATGACATATCAACAAGATTAAGAGTAAGTGGTAAGGGAAACATCGACTACTGAAAAGCATGGAGAAGATAAAGTGATAGAAGAGACATCAAATTTTGCTTAGGAAGAGGAAGAATAGACTCCTCTAGTTCAAACATCTACTGTTGAACTGAGGAAGGTCAATCGAGAATTAAAATAAAAACTAAAACAAGAGAAGGACAAAATAATTAGGGAAGAGGCAAAGATTATTTGAGTGGATACCTCTGATGAGGAAGAGATTGTACCTATTATGATGACTTTTGAAGGCATAACATCTAGTATGACTTTTCCTCCTCCTACCCAACAAGTAACTGTTCCATATGTTACAACCCCTCAAGTTGTTCTTAGATAATGCAATATTTTTTAAAACTAAATACTTAACATTCATTCCATAAAAACATACACAACCACTAATCCAAAAAATAACTTAGAAATATAATAATTCTAAATCAAATATAGAATTTGAATATAACTTACTACAACTAGAAGGAAACTAAATACATTAGGACATAACCATGGTTGGTCCAATCATATAACAATTATTGTTTGAGTATATATAAATATATTACAATTACATTTCCTTCAGGAATTCAACCTTAATATAATAAATAGATACCAATCTCTTCACAACTTGAGTCAATTCAACTTGGGTATCATTGATAATCTCAAGTGTAGTCTCCAAGTAAGTACTATAGTGGGGAAGGAGAGCATCATTCGAGCACTATTCTACACCAACTATAGAGCATCTATCCCCCACATAATCCCCTATCAAGAAATGGCCCTCCCTTCATGGATAGGTATATAGAATGGTGCATGAATCTAGAGAGACATGCTAGTACCCCGTGTGCTGTAATATTTCTACTACATGACGTGTATTATAAAGAAAATACATTTCTAACATGATATCACACAACATGTAAATCAAACATATGAAATGATAATGTATATCTAACATTACTTTGGTCAAAGTTTTCAAATAATATATGATCATCCAGATCAGTCAATTTCATAACACACCACTTGATTGAATTATCTACATCTAACATTGTTGGTGCTACTTAGGCTACTGAAGTCCATCTCCCTACCTACTTAACATCATCAATGCAGATTTTAATATATACATATATAACATAGTGTAACAACTTAAAAAGATTCATTCAAATTATTTCTATATTAAGAATGGAATATTCAAAACCATACATTTGTCAATCAAATTTATAATGAATCTAAAACATGCTGATATTACTTATAATATAATATATACCAAAACACAGTCATAAAAGATGATACCATCTAGGTATGCTTTATATAAAGACTAACATTGCATGCATGTAATAGGAAACCTATTGGTTAAATAACAATCAAAGGACCCATTTCCTCTTTTAGTACATGTAACATACTTGTTAATACAAACTTACATATATGGTTCTAATCACAACTAATTTTTAATTTGCATTCTATTAATAGGAAACAAGCATGTCTATTTTAATAACTTATCCTTAATGATAATTTAAAGCATTTAATTATAAATTATTTTGTAAGTTTCTCAAACATATATAAAGTCTTAATGCAACACTAGGTTTATTTCAAAATATCTTAAAGTATTATCCCTACATACTTCAAACATGTAAACTCAATACTCATGCGAAATCAATAATACTTTAAGTATTACTCCACTGTTATTAGAGCTCTAATGTAGTTATCTAGAACTCATTATTTTTATTTTACTAAGGCTTAGGTCCTTAAAAAGATTAAACACACACACACACACACACACACACACACACACACACACACACACACACACACACACATATAACGACGTTGTATTGGTAAATAATTTAAAAGGGACACTAACAATTATATTTTCCAATAACTAAGGGTTTATGAAAGAGCGATTCACATAAATAGGGATGCACTATAGTAAATCATATAAATCAATATAATAAGAACACTATATATATAATTTATTAGTTTTTAGCTTAAATCAATACAAAGGGTGCTCTTCATTATATTATTAAAATTTGGTTTTAATATATAATGTTTGTATATATAAATTAAAGCTCAGATATAAATATAGAAATAATACACAGTCTAGAGGAATACACAATCTCTCTTTATAATTCTACCCTTAATTTTTAACTCAGTCAATAGAATATGAAACATAGGCTATAAAGAGTGTAATGCAGGTCTAATATAGATGAAATGCAGCCCATGAAGAAATACATAGACTGCAACTCATTAGTATCCTACATAAGATGATGCCTATAAATGTATTGAAACTCAATCTAAAATGATAAATGTTGACCAAAATAGGTGATATACAACCTCTAATAAAAAACACAAACCTTGAAATAATATGTAGACTCAAGAGAATAATATGCAGGCTTATAAGAATGGAACATAGGCTTAAATAAATGTCAAACATAGGTAAAAGTAAAGTATGGTTCATATAAATGAAACACAATCCCAAAATAAATAAGATGTAGTCCTAAAAAGGTGGGATGTATACCAATATAGTGAAACACTACCTATAAGAAATGAAATGCTAACCTAAATAAAATGTAAACCTTGATATAATACTCAAATCTTATATAATAAGATGCAGGCTAGATAAATTAATATGTAGGTCTAGAAAGAAAATACGTAGCTTTCTACAGGTTTAATCAATGACTCAATATTATAATTTCTTCATATATATATAAAGAAATGCAAAAGCAACTTGGTATTTTTTAAAGATGAATATGCCCATTTCCCTTGCTTTTCCCAAACTTTCTCTCAAATCCTTAACTTCTTCTCTCCCTATTTCCTTCTTTTGTATATATTTATCTCCAAATCTCCTTTCCATAATTTATAAAATTATCCTCTCTTCTCTTGTTGCGCTCCTTATTTGCATGCATTTACTCTTCATATTTTCACCCCCATACATGACATCATTTCCCTAATTGTAGTTATATCTCTTACTATTTAAAAAAAAATTAATATAGAGTATTTGATTTGTTTAATGCATCATAACTTCTCCTTGCTAACTCAACATAACGTTAAATTGGGTGATTAAAAGAAGATATTTAATTCCCAAATTTCAATGCAATCTCATGCATGATTTAAAAGACTAAGCTTAGTTTGTCTTTACTCATTATTAGTACATTAGGATAGTTCAATTTCATGAAAAGTAATTAAAACAATGATAATTAATTATTTAACTAAAAGATATCAAGTCAATAATTGCTTCTTAATTGCAAGATAATTGTATCTCTAAAACTAGTGTATTTATTTATAGATTACTGAATATCACAATTTTAATAAGATAAATGTTCAAATACATGAAAATACTTTATACATATAATAGAAATTAAACGTCTTATTTTCTTTATTTATTCTTGAAAATCAAGACAATTAAATTAAAAGAATCTAATGTAATAAAAAACTAAATCCACTTACAAGTCTAATCATAAAAAATATTTCTTTAATTATGCACTAACATTTTATGTATATGACATTTTAAAATCTAATGTGCGTGTGTGTAGGGTCACTATCAATTCCTCTATCTGCGATGATGCTCTCCCTCATCAAGCTTTGAGGGTAGGATCTATCCTGCATCCACCTCACAATAAGTAGGTAGTTAGTTTGAGTCATCATAAATATCAACCAATGATGTTAAACTAAAAATTATACATCTTCAGTATATAAAATAAGAAAATACAACTTCCACATCATGTATACTATCAATAATATCATTGTCTTATAACAATATATGTCATAAAGCTTAAATCAAAGCAATAATAATTAGCTAATAACCATTTTAATCCATGGATTCAGAGGTTATATATCATAGGGTAAAATTGGGATGTAACATCCTCTACCCCTAAAAATGATCATCATCTCAATGACACTCATTCAAATAATAGTTTTTAATATCAAAAGAGTTTAATAAAATCTAAAAACATAGTATCAAGTATCTATCATAAAAACAAATACATAAACAACCTGTATAACTCATCAAAGTCTTTCAAATTAGCACTATCTTTAGAGTATTGGTCTTCTAAGACCTTACACTATGATATCTCTCTATTATGCAAATGAAGCGTGTGAGTGTCAATTAATCTAATTAGTTTTACCATGACCACCCTAGGATCTAGAACTTACAAAGCATTCCAATCCAAAACATGTGAAAGATCATTTATATACTTCTTAAGATAAGATACATGGAAAAAATTATGTAATAGAGCTAGGGCTGGTGAATATCCAAGCCTATACACAACATGATTGACCACTTTTAACACTTCGAAGGGTCCCACATATCTTGGTGATAGTTTTGCTGAATTCTTGAACTTAATCAAGCTCTTTTGTAGCTTAAATTGCAAGAAAAATCTATGACCATTAGAAAACCACCTATCTATCCTTTTTAGATAAATGTAACTCTTCTATTTTTCATTGGCCTCAACCAATATCTACTTAATTAATTTAACTTGATCCTCCATTTTAGAATGCATCTTAGGCCTATAGATAACCCTGTCCTCTGACTTGTCCTAACTAATTGGTGTCTTGTACCTTCTTTTGTATAGTGCCTTAAATGGTGCCATATTCAAAGAGGACTGGTATGAGTTGTATGTAAACTCAAACAATGGAAGATAATCTTCCCATTTGTATTACTGATCTATGTAATACATACATAAAAGATCCTATAACACCTGATTTACTTGCTCAGTTTGACCATTAGTCTCTAGGTGACATGCAATGCTAAAATTTAATTATGTACCCAAAGCTGAATTTAGAGTTATCCAAAACCTAGAGGTCATCTTAGGATCATGATTTGAAATGATCTTCTTTAGGAATCCATGAAACCTATACACTTCCTTTATGAACCTCTTTTCAAGGGTAGGTAAATTATCTGTCAAATTTCTTGATATGAAATGAGCCACCTTGGTTAGTTTATTAACAACTACCAAGATCATATCATGCTTGCTCTGTGACACTGGTACACCTTAGATAAAGTCCATACTAATTTCCTAACACTTCTACTCTGGTATATCATACAGATATAATAATCCAACTAGGTGCACATGTTAAACTTTCACTCACTCACATTCTAGACATGACACAAAATTTTCCACATCTTTCTTGATTCCCTTTTGGAAATACAAAGGTCTAAGCTCTACCATGAGCTTGGTTACTCTTAGATGTCTTGAATAAGGGCCATTGTGTAACTCCTTCAATACTATGCTTCACAAATTCTCTTGATATAGAACATACATCCTCTTGTTAAAACATAGAAGATGATGCTCTCAAAACTAAATCCTTTATACCAAGGATTTTGAGCATTATTAGACAATGTTTTTCTAACCTGATCATAGTATTTATCTCTTGGTGAGACTTTAACCACACGATCTCTAAAAGTAATTCTTATAGTAGCTTTAGCTGCTATGTACCTTTTATGACTCAAAGTGTTAGCTACTCTATTATTTTTAACTTTGATGTAATTGATATCAAAATCCTTGTCAGTAAAAAACTCTAACCAATGTCTCTGGTGAGCATTTAAATTTGGTTGGGTGAAGATATATTTGAGTCCCAAGTTAACAGTCTTGAGCTTAAATACTTTTCCCAATAAATAATGTCACTAAACTTGCAAATCATGAATAATTATTATAAATTCAAGTTCTATAGGGGCATAATTCACCTCATGAGTTTTCAACTTCCTTGATTCAAAATCCACTACTACACCATCTTGCATAAGGACTCCTCCTAAACCCTCTCCTGATGCATCTATGATCACTAAAAAATGACCATTGGGATCAGGAATCAACATTGGTGATGATGTAAGTATTCTTTTCAATTCCTAAAAAGCTACTTCACACTTCTCTGACTAGACAAACTTTTATTTCTTTCATTGCAAGGAGATAATTGTATTAACTTTCTTGGAAAATGTTGGAATGAATTTCCTATAATAGCCTGCTAACCCCATGAAACTCCCTCATGCATATTTTTTGGTGTTGGCCACTCCGTAATGGCTCTTATCTTAGATGGATCTATAGAAATACTATTTGTAGAAATAATATGTCCAAGATATTACATTCTATCTTAGAAAAATGCACACTTGAACAACTTACCATATAACTTATGTTTCTACAACCATTGAAAAACTAGTTCTAGAAGTTGTAGGTACTCCTCTTCATTCTTAGAATATATAAGAATGCCATAAAAAAAGACCAAAACAAAGTGATATAAATAATCTAGGAACACACTACTCATGAGATTCATGAATGCTACTGGTGCATTGGTTAACCCAAAGGGCAACACTGTGAACTTATAATGCCCATAATGAGTTATGAAAGCTATTTTTAGAATATCCTCATATTGAATCCTTAACTAATGATATCTTAATCTAAGATATAACTTATAAATTACCATTGATCCATGAATTTGATCAAAAATCTCATATATATGAGGTAGTGGATACCTATTTTTGATAGTTGCCTTATTCAACATTCTATAATCAATGCAAAGTTGAAGAGTACCATCCTTATTTTTTATAAAAATAATTGGTGCACCCCATGGTGACACACTAGACCTACTCAACCCTTTTGATGATATTTCTTGGAGTTTTTCCTTTAATTCAACCAACTCAGTGGTTATCATTTTATATGGTTCTTTAGATTGTCATTTCAATCTAGGTATGATGTCAATAGAGAAATTGAACTCATGTTTAGGAAGTAAACCCAATAATTCTTATGGAACACATCATAAAAATATATAAGAAATGGATTGATCCAAAACTTGAAAGATTTGATTGAAATATAATTTAATAAGCAAGAACAAGACAATTCAAATAATGCTATCTTTGAGAAGAGATGTTTTATTGATCAAATTTGTAGACCCAAACATATGCTTATCTCTGAGAAGAGATGTCTGATTTATATTTTGGGTTAAATCTTCATTTATACATGATTTTAACATGTGAGGAGGACATGGAAGGTCACCAATCTCGAGGGAGATGAATTGGTTTGACTTCCATGATTTACAACAATACATAATTCAAAGAATTACTATTTTTAGAAACTTACTATTTTTAGACTGCACTACTAAAATTGAAATTTAGGACACTTCCATTTGGTTTTTAGGGGTTAAAATTCATTGATAAAATTTCCATGCCATCTCAAGATGTTCCCCTCATTATTAGCTTTCTAACGGTTCAAACGGCGAGTCAATTGGAGCTACAGTGTAAAAGTTATGGCTCCTAAAAGTTCTGCCATCAATTGGGGTGGACCCATCAACCAAATTGTCATCTGAATTGTTGCCTGGATCATTCCTCCCTCCTTCAGAAGTAATGGTCCCCATTGCATCAATATTTGTCATCAAGTGTGGTAGTTGTACTTTGATTTGATTCCTGATGCATACTTGGAAGGGACTGTGATTTATAGAACTGTGTAGGGCCCGATTGTTCACCATTTCTATCTGACCATTAGTCTGTGGATGGAAGGCCATGAAATTCTTTAGCTCGGTATCTATTTTCTTTTGTTTTTATGTTATTTATGTGGTCAGGGCTGTAACATCAACCTTTTTGGATTCTTGTGGCTTGACCACTATGAGAACAAATTTCTTGGCACTAATCAGAGAGATAGATGTAGAAGGTGGTACCTCTGGTACCCTGTGGCACCGTGTTCTAAGAGTGAGAGTGATCCTTTGAGTTCTTGATTCATATATGCCATGTCGATCATACATGAATGGCTGACCAAAGAGTACATCACAAACATCTAGATTGACCACAAAACATAAGACCTCATTTTGGAAAGGTTTTATTGCATATGAGAGAAGACATTGGTGGGTGACACAGAGGTTTCTCATTGGAATCAACCATCCAATACTATATAAATTTGGGTGAGGCTTCATGGACAGATTTAGGCTTTTCACAACATTAGCAGAGATTAAATTCTTTTGACTTTCACTATCAAGAATGAAATGCAGAGGCTTACCTTTCACCCATAACTTAGAGTGAAACAACCTTTCCTTATCATCTAGCATCTCGTCGTGGGTTTGTGATGAAGCAACAATGGCTTCAAGATCAGCATCTACAATTTCTTCTTCAACCTCTTTAGCTGTAGGGTCTATATGAGGTAGAGCAGTAGATGTTGAGGATTGTGACTCAGAAAGCAGTGACTTGATGGCTCGACATTCTTTTTATAGTGAGTTCCAGATTTGTTATAATCACACCACTTCCTAGTCTTTCCTTCCTTTTACTTCCAATTTTGGCCTCGTGTTTGACCTTCTTTGTCACTTTTCCATTTTGAAGGCTGATTCTTTATATTCATTCTTCCATGCTTCTGCTCAATCTTCATTGCAAACTTGTATGCCTCACCGATGGTTTCCAAATTGAAGAGTTCCATTTCTCCCCATATGTACCATTATAGTCCACCATTATATTTGAGAACCTTATGTTTCTCACTTTCTTGGATGCCCAATATCGTAGATAGAGAATGAAAAATGTTAGTGTAATCTTGAACAGACTATTCCTTACCTTGGTGAAGTTGTTGCCACTCTATATACAGATCATCATATGATCCAATGGGGTAGTATTCTTCTTTTATAGATTTTATGAAATCATCCCATGTAGGTTCTGTCTCAAGGCCAATATCATCTGCACTGAATCTCTTTTTGTACACTTCCCACCAATTTGTTATAGGCAATGATGCTTTCAGAAGAGCAAAAATAATCTTCTCTTTATCGGTGAATTTATTTACAAAAAAATAAGATGACAATTGATCCAACCAATTTTCTACTACATCAACATTGATTTTGCCTTCAAATGTAGGGATATCAAAATTCACCTGAACCTTGAAGGGTGTTTGGGCACTGAAAGGATGTGTAGGTGCGGATGAGGAGCTATAATTTCCCATCGAGATTTGTTAAAGAATTTTAGCGAATTGTTGTAGCATCTGTGCTTGCTATTGTTGGAGGGCTTCATTCACCATTTACTTGAAAGGATTGTATGTCTTGGTGTTGTCTGCCATTTGAAGTTATTTAGAGCAAATAGGTGGATAGTCTGCTAGTTCAATTTTCCACCCAAGCTTTTAGTAATCTAACCTCATTCTTGGGATCATAAACTCTAAAGACAAACCGCTCTGATACCACTGATCCAAAACTTGAAAGATTTGGTTAAAATATAATTTAAGAAGCAAGAATAAGACAATTCAAATAATGCTATCTCTGAGAAGAGATGTCTGATTTCCATTTTGGCTTACATATTTATTTATACATGTTTTGAAGGTGTGGGGAGGATGTGTAAGGTCACCAATCTTGAGGGATATGAATTGATTCGACTTCCATGACTTAAAACAATACAAAATTTGAGGAATTACTATTTTTAGAAACTTACTATTTTTAAATTGCACTACTAAAATTTGGGGCACTTCCATTGGGTTTTTAGGGGTCAAAATTTATTGAGCATATCTCCATGCCATCTCATGATGTTTTTCTCATTATTAGCTTTCCAACGGTTCAAATGGCGAGTCAATTGGAGCTACAGTGCAAAAGTTATGGCTCCCAAAAATTCTGCCATCAATTGGGGTGGACCCATCAACCGAATTTTCATCTGAATTGTTGCCTGGATCATGGATAATATTTAAGATATGGTTCCATAGATTATTAAATTTCATTTATCTTGATGATAAATTCTTGGCACCTTTTTTCTTGAGCCCTCCTGAGTTGCATTGTAAAAATCTGCCTAAGCTACAACTCTCTCTTTTCACCTTGAATTTGTGTCTAATTTCCAAAATGATCAAGACAATCAACTTTATTTAAATAACAGTCAACCTTGGCTTTGTGTTTTGCAATCTAATTGACTCCTAGAATCACATCATATGATCTTAGTGGTGCTACATATAGATCCACTATAGTTGAAAAATTAGGTAACTCAATTACTGCTTCAACTAGACATTTATTAACCATGAATTTTAAGTCATTCCCATATTATAATGACCATGAATTTTCCATATATCCATATTTTCTAGGAAACTTTCTAAGCATTCTAGAAATTATAAAACATTCAGTAGCCCCTATATCTATCAAAATAGAAACTAGATCAATCAAAATACATGATAGCTCTAAGGGTGATGCTTGAAATTCAGCTTGATGATTATCAATTGCTATATAAATACATTGCAAAAAATTGCCCTAATAAGAATTAGGGTCTTTTTTATTTGCATTATCTTGAGGATATTCACAAGCATAATGGTTTCCTCCATAATTGAAACAACTACCAAGTGGACCTTTCCTATCAGTCTATGGGTTTTCCTAGAAACCACCTTTGGATCCATTGCCTAGTTTCCTATTTCCAGATCCACTATTGAATTTGGAATTATTATTATTTGGTTGAACCTTGGAATATCCACTCCTCTACTTCCAATTCTTCTTCTTGAAATCTAGCTTAGAATTTTTGAACTTTATCTTGAACTTTTCCCTAACATGAGCAAGAGACTTCAACTTCAGATCCTACTTCATTGCCTTCTCAATGACCTAGTCCATAATAAAAGGTTCATGAAAATCTACCTGACCATTGATCTGTGTTTTAATCCCATGATAAAATTCTTGATTTTGAACCTCTCATTAGTTTGGTACTGAGGTACGTACTTCAAAAGTTTGGTGAACTACTCCTAGTACTCATTTACCGATGAGTTTCCTTGATTTAGATTTTGTAAATCTGTGAGTTTTTGATCAAAATAAAGTTGTGGTAGCCATCATGACTTAAAAATCATCACAAACTACTCCTATTTTATGGTGTTCATGTTAAGGTTTATTTCCATCTTCTTGTTGGCCCACTAAGTCGCTGCCTCACCAGCCAACTGATAAGCTCCCCAAACTACTTTAGTGACTTTGGAGTAGTTTTAAATTTCCAAATACATCTCTATCTCAGTCATATATACTTCACCTCCATCTCTTAGAATAATTTGATTGAACTTAGGTGGACTCACCTTTTTCATTTCCATAGATAAATTAGTAGTTGCCTGAGCTCTACTAGTTTTCCTACTCAACAGATACTTTCTAATGTTCTTCCTCACCTTGGCCATGAACTTCTTATTCTAGGGTTGTGATTTAATCCATAGTATCATTCATGGCTGTGAGAATCTGATCCAACTTTGCTGAATGCTTGATGACAATCAGGTTAGGATCTTTGAGAGGATTATTGTCATTGACATATGAAGGACCCTCACTTGATTCTCTTGTTTGCACCATTATTCTTTCTCACTAAAAAGAAGAATATGAAAATGTTAGTGGACTCAATAAGTTCTAGATTTTGAGCCTAAGCTATGATACCACATGTTACAACCCCTTAAGTTGTACTTAGAATAATGTAGTATTTTTTTAAAAAATAAATACTTAACATTCATTCAACATAAAAAACACAACCACTAATCCAAACAATAACTTAAAACTATAATAATTCCAATTCAAATACAAAATTTTAACATAACTTCTACAACTACAAGAAAAGTAAATACATTAGGATACAACCATGACTGGTCCAATCCAATAATACAACTATTATTCAAGTATATATAAATATATTATAATTACATTTCCTTTAGGCATTCAACCTTAATATAATAAATAGATACAAATCTCTCTAGAGTTTGAGTTGATCCAACTCAAGTATCACTGATAATCTCAAGTGTAATCTCTAAGTAAGTACAATCCCATACAATCCCATATTAGGAAATAGCCCTCCCTTCATGGATAGATAGATAGAATGGTGTAAGAACCCAAAGAGACATGCTAGTACTCTGTGTGTTATAATATTTCTACTACATGACGTGTATCATAAAGAAAATATATTTCTAACATGATATCACATAACATGCAAATCAAACATATGAAATGACAATGTATATCTAACATTACTTTGGCTAAAGTTTTTAAATAACATATGATCATCCAGATTGGTCGATTTCATAACACACCACTTGATCAAATTATCTGCATCCAACATTAGTGGTGCTACCTAGGCTAGTGAAGTTCATCTCACTACCTACTTAGCATCATCAATGTGGATTCTAATATATACATATATAACATAATACAAAAACTTAAAAAAATTCATTCAAATTCCTCCTATACTAGGAATGGAATATTCAAAACCATACATATATTCATCAAATGTATAATGAATCTAAAACATGTTAATATTGATTATAAAACAATATATAACAAAACACAGTCATAAAAGATCATACCATCTGGGTATGCTTTATACAAAGACTAGCATTGCATGCATGCAAAAAGTAACCTATTTTTTAAATAACAATCAAATGATCCATTTCCTCTTTTAGTACATGTAACATACTTGTTAATACAAACTTACATATATGGTTCTAATCATAACTAGTTTATAATTTGCATTCTTTTAATATGAAACAATTTAAAGTATTTAATTGTAAATCATTTTACAAGTTTCTCAAACACATATAAAGTCCTAATGCAACACTAGGTTTACTTCAAAAGATCTTTAAGTATTATCCCTACATACTTCAAATTTGTAAACTCAATATTCATGCAAAATCAATAATAATTTAAGTATTACTTCAATGTTATTAGGGCTCTAATGTAGTTATCCAAAACTCATGATTTTTATTTTACTAAGGCTTAGGTCATTAAATAGTTAAAAAACATATTTCAATCAATCAATCAATCAATCAATCAATATATATATATATATATATTTGTACAAGGATGTTATATTGGTAAAGAATTTAAAAGGGACACTAACAATTATATTTTTAAATATCTAAGGGTTTATGAAAGAACAAATCACATAAATAGGGACACAGTATAGTAAACCATATAAATCAATATAATAAGAACACTATATATATATATATATATATATATATATATATATATATATATATATATATATATATATATATATATATATATATATATATATATATATATATATATATATTAGTTTTTAGCATAAACCAATAGAAAGGGCAATCTTCATTATATTATTAAAAATCAATTTTAATCTATAATGTCCGTATATATAAATTAAAGCACATATATAAATATAGAAACAATACACAGTCTAGAGGAATACACCGTCTCTCTATTTATAACGTTGCCCTTAATTTTTAATTTTCAATAGAATATGAAATGTAGGATATAAATAGTGTAACATAGGTCTAATATATATGAAATGCGGCCCATGGGGAAATACACAGACTACAATTCATTAGTCTCTTACATAATACACTACCTAGAATTGTATTGAAACTCAATCTAAAATGATAAATGCTAACCAAAAGAGGTGATATGAAATCTCTAATAAAAAACACAAACCTTAAAACAATACATAGACTCAAGATAATAACACACATGCTTATGAGAATGGAACACAGGCTTAAATAAAGGTCAATTGTAGGTAAAAGAGTAAAGCACAATTCATATAAATGAAACATAGTCCCAAAAGAAATGAGACACAATCTTAAAAAGGTGGGACATATACCAATATAGTGAAACACTACAAACAAGAAATGAAACACTAACCTAAATAAAATGTAAACCTTAATATAATACTAAGACCTTATATAAGTAGATGCAACCTAGATAAATTAAGACACGGGACTAGAAAGCAAATATGTAGCTTTCTATAGGTTTAATCAACAAATCAATATTGTATTTTCTTCATATATATATAAAAAGAAATGCAGAACCAACCTAGTATTTTTTAAAGATGAATATGCCCCTTTTCACTTGTTTTTCCCAAACTTTCTCTCAAATCCTAAGATTCTTCTCTCCTTGTTTCCTTCTTCCAAATATTTTTCTCTCCAAAGCTCCTTTCCATAATTTATAAAATTATCCTCTCTTCTCCTATCGTGCTTCTTCTTTTCATGCAATTACTCTTCATCTTTTTACCCCCATGTGTGACATTTATCTCCTCTTGATTTGCCTAATTGTAGTTATGTCTTTAACTCTTTTAAAAAAAATTAATATAGAGCATTTGATTTGTTTAATAAATCATAGCTTCTCCTTGCTCACTCAACATAAGGTTAAGTTGAATAATTAAAAGAAGATATCTAATCCCTAAATTTCAATACAATCTCATGCATGATTTGAAAGACTAAGCTTAGTTTATCTTTGCTCATGATTAGTGCATTAGGATAATTCAATTTCATGATAATCAATTATTTAACTAAAATATATTTAGTCAATAATTACTTCTTAATTATAAGATAACTGTATCTCCTAAATTAGTGTATATATATATATATATAAAACTGAGTATCACTATTTTAATAAGCTAAACATGCAAAGATGTTTTTAAAGATGTTAAAATAGTTTATATACATAATATAAATTAAATGTCTTATTTTTCTAATTTATACTCAAAGATCAAGACAATTAAATTAAAGGAATTTAATGTAATAAAAAACCAAATCCACATACAACTATAATAAAAAATAATATTTGATTAATTACACACTAAAATTTTATGCATATAACATTTAAAATCCAATGTGCGTGTGTGTAGGGTCACTAACAATTCCTATATCATCCCCCAATCATCCTATCTAGTCCATTCTCTTTGATGATGCTCTCCCTCATTAAGCTCTAAGGGTAGGATCTATCCTGCATCCAACTCACAACAAGTAGGTAGTTAGTCTAAGTCATCATAAATATCAACCAATGATATTAAACTAATAAATATGCATCCTTAATATATAAAATAATAAAATATGCTGCCACATCATGTATACTAATAAAAATATCACTATCCTATAATAGTATATGTCATAAAGCTTAAATCAAAACAATAATAATCACCTAATAACCATATTAATCCATATATTTAGAGGTTATATATCATAGGGTGAAATCGAGATGTAAAACCATAGGCCAAGAGGATAACACTTTGTTATCAAAGAAAACCCATGGCAAAGAGACCACAGACTCCATCTATAAAGGTAACTAGCTGGAGAGGCACAATCTTAAGTTAAAGGTGAGCCAAGCCATGAAGTGGATGAAGAAGATCTCTATCAAGAAAAAGTACTAAGTTTTTAATGACTGAAAGAAAAGGCACTCCTTAGCAGTGACCAATTTGGTAAGGGTGCTTTATTCACTACTTCCCTAAGCCTTTCTCCTCTTATGCCATTACCAATTGTTTCTTCTATGCCACTGCTAGTTTTCTCCACTTTTATTCATATATTTACTAGGCCTAATTTTATTATGCCAACCATTGCACCTGTAGTATCCATTGCTCCTATAGTATCCATTCTTCCAACCACTATTCCTTTAATGTCAACCAATGTTCCTTTAATTTACACCTCTCCTTCCATAGCCACTAACCAACTCATCACCCAAGTAGCAGCCTACTCTACTCAACTGGGTTCACTACTACCTTCATTAGGAGTAGTACAAACCACAACAGTGGTGGCAATAATGAGAGCACCCAATAAAAAACCTATCTATATTATGCATCCCATGTCACACTTATGGAATGTAGACTGGTCCAATGTAATTTGTCCCTTAATGTGTAAGACATCCACTGATCCTGAACCTGAGCCTAAGAAGTATACACAAATATAATCCCAACCATTAGATCTATCAAATTTGACTCTTCCATATTGGGCCAAGGAGTTAGGAGCATCAGATTTTAAGAGGCCCAATTTGAAGATCACCAAGCTACCCACTGTGAGCTCTCTCTTTGACAAAGTAACAACATCAATGTAAAGGGTAAGGAAGAGGAAGATAAAAGATAGTAGTGGCAAAGCTGTAATCCTAGAAGAAAAAGAAGAGATTTACTCTCTTTTAAAAAGGTAGGATAGAATGAAGGGTCAATCCCCCTACATTGAGGACCTCATGTTTTACATTGAGACCCACACTAAAGTAATATTGTTCATCCATGAGAGAATAGAGTAGGCCAAAAAATAACTTGAAGAAGAGCTACGCAAAAAGTAATCCATGTTACCTCTAGCATAGATCAAGATGTATAGAGTGTGACATTAAGATTATACTAACTTTTGAATACCATTCATTCTTTGAGATTTGAATTGGCTCCACATGTAACTAAAATAAAAAAAATTGTTTAAATTTCTCAAATAAGATGAGAACAAATTGAAATTTTTGGTGTTGTATTCTCCTAATAAGGCATTCATCCATTTAAATCTGATGACCCCCTTAGTGGTAGCTAATGCAATAAATATAATAATCATAAAGATAATGAGGTTCAGGATTGTGTGAGTGTTTTCGATGTGTTAGTTAATAATATAATTGAATAAGAAAAACATGTAGTACAAATTCTGGATGAGATAAAATTTATAGGAGCAAGAGATAACACTAGGAAGCTCATAGCCTAGGTTGTTTTTGATCAAATGATTTAACAAGCTTCAAAAAATTTCAAGAAAATTTTACAAGGATTGAGTCTAGAGGATATTAAAGTGAAGCTGAGTACAATGAGGAAGAATGAAATTGAAGTGGAGGTATTTAGGGCAGGCTTCTAAACTACTAAGATAAAGCATATGATGCTATTAGAATAGGCAAACAAGGTAACCAAACCTCCTCTCCTTGATATGATCTTAATTAAGGAACAACATGCCAAATAATAAAAACATTATCAAGAGTTAGACATAAATAAAGAAGCAACCTCAACACCACCTACTAGCTCAGCTCGGGCTCCACTTAATCTGCCATTTATAACACCACCATCAAATTCAATCCCTCCTAACTTAGTAAGTGCATCAACCCCCCTCTCAACTTAGCTCTATTTATAACTCTAGTTCAAGCTACGATTTCTTCCTAGGCAATAACTCTAGTCACCATGTCTACTAAAATAATAAGGTCAACTCTAGTAACTAGCTCAACCCCAGTTACAACTATAGTTCTAACAACAATAATAAAAAGTGAGCCAAGTTAGCCTTATTTGAAGGATATTTTTGTATAATTTTATATGTAATGATTACAAATGACTAGCTGAGTCTTGTTATGTCCATGTTGTAATTAAACAAATTATTTTGACCAACATGCACACATTGCATGTTTGAATAACATGCATTTTTTATTGAACTAGAACTTATGTTCTAGTTATTCTGATATAAATAGAGTTTTACTATACTTGGAGGATGTGTCAACCCCTTCCCCAAGTAGTTTAAATACATGTAAAACTCTCTTTTAAAAGTGTTAAACTTTTTGATCAATATATGGGAAGAGATCAAGAGATTGATTGTCATGCAACTGTGTTTGTTCTTTCTTCTTCCCTTTCTATATTAATGAGATTTAAGTTTTTTTGTTAGTATCAATTCAATAATTCTGAAGTGTGCTAATGCTATGAATGAATCTAATTATTTCAATTAATGAATATTGATCTTAGATGTGAAACAACAATTGAGGATTGGTAAATTTCATTGGTTTAATTAGTTAGTACATGTTTAATTGATAATCTGAGGTGTGTAAAGGTATTTATTTTGGTATAGTAATCTAGGCATGAGCTATATCTACTCTAGAAAACTTTTGGTCTGAGCTGTAACCTCTTAGATAAGGGTGTGTAACATAAACCCTAAGGAGAGTAACCTTAAGTTGAGATTAGTAAGTTTGCTATACTTGTTTTCCCAGACTACTAATCATTCTTGTTCTTGAGTGTGCAATAGATGTAAGAGGCAAACACTAGCCTGGGAAATACTTGTCCACCACAGAAAGTCTTAAAACCTTTCAAAAACATAGATCCTTTATTTTTGCTTTACCCTTCTTTTCCTTTTTGAGTTTATTTGAGATCTACCCACCATAAAGTAATTCCTTACCCATCCAACACACTTAGTGATTGCTTCCTATTAAATTCCACACATCCATCCACAAAATATGGTTAAAAAATCCACAATCTCAACCTACTATTCCATCACCTAGTTGTTTTAACTACATACCTATAAATCATACCTTGGAATGGAACCTCATTCCATAGAGATCCCAAAATGTTATAGGCTACATATTTTTAACCTTTGATGATGTGTATAAAACCAACATCAATAGATAAAAAGTTAGCACAAGTGAGAGGGAACACTTATGTGTTTTATCAATAGTAAAGGTTAGTCACTACATAGAGTTATGTTGGAGACACCTAGGAGATTAACAAGGTTTAGGGCCCAAGCTAGACTTTTGGTTTCACCATTTTCAAATCTTAGGAGGCCTATATCAATACCTATCATCCTTGAAATACACCAAGCTAGAACACATTCCCTTGTAATAAAGATCTAGCTTATCAATCTTCTTATGGCTCAACCTTGGTTAGCAGATCTACTATTGCCATCCCTGGGGACCAACATGATCCACCATGGAATTTAAAGAAGTATTTGCCTACCTTCTCCTCCTCAAATAGGATAATGACAGAAGAACATATCAAATATTTCAAGGTTGATTTGAGATTAATGAATGTCATCCATGAAGATGTTGCACGTAGGTTTTTCCCATTTACTTTGCAAGATTCTTATTATGATTGTTATCTCAATTTGTAGGAAAATTATATCACCTCATGGAATGAGTGTCAAAATACATTTTTTGCACAATTTGGGCAAGTGACTAATCTAAGTCTAGCGTATCAGCATTTAACCATCATGAAGAGGGAACCCAATGAGTCAATCTAGGCTTTCAATAAAAGAAATTAAAATATGTACACTCGATTGGATGCCACATATAAAATAGATGTAGATTTGATGCTTGAAATATACAAGAATGCTTTGGATCTCATTACTACAATGTTCTTATGAAGAGATGCCAGTGCCAATACTTTATTTTTGGACTTCTAGAAAGCTATTAATATTAACAAATATATCAATCCTAATAGGTTAGGAGGTCAAATGTTCAACAATGAGCTCCCATATTTGAATCTAATTTCATATGCTAATTAGAATGCATCTACATTCAACCAAAATTAGTTGTACACTATGCCTCACATGATGTAGCAAATAAAAAATTATAATTATGGGTTATTGATTAATTAAGCACAAAGGAATGGCCATTGGAAGAACTAGGAGAATCAAAATCATGCTTATACCAATGCATCAGTTGCTCAAGGTTCTAACTCTACCAAAGATGATTAGATTCTATATAAAGAATGGTCTAGAAGTTGAGAAATGATTTCTTGAACATATAAAAAATGATGGGTAATACCACCACTCAAAATTTTAACTTTTAAAGATACAACAAGACTTTTAATAGACCCACCAACAATATATAACAAAAATAGGCTAATAAGCTAACACAAATCAATATCATGGAGATAGGTTTGTCTAATTGATGAAGGGTTCACAACACATCACAACATGGAGAATTGGATTATGTATATTTCTATGTAGCCTTTGAAATAGTTTAGAGGTAAATGATTAGACAAGATCAAATGATGAATCCTCTAGATCTCCATCATGAATTTGGCCCTTCAATTTAAGCTATGGTTTTCAAAACCAATGTGTTTCCCTTCCCTAGTGAAGATGAAAATGTTCTAGAAGATAATTCTAATGAAGTACAATAATTCCAATAGTTCAACATGAGCAATTATAATCTAAGGAACAAACAACCTCTCACCACTTTTACTCCTCCCAATAATATAGTTATTCCCTTAAATTCTAAAGCTAATAATAATCCTCCTCCCCCAAAAGGGAATAATCAACCTTAGTATGAAGAAGAACCAAGTAAGGGAGGATACAAAATCATTGAGGATATGAAGAAAATTAAGACCAATATCATTCTTCATGAGCTGGCAGAAATCAAAAAGTAGAAGGAGCTCTTATGGAAGCCTATCACAAGTAAATTTGTTGCAAAAAAGTCCAAAATAGCCAACACAAATGTAATATACAAAATCAAGCATGGGTTTCCCCATTTCTTACTAACCATTAAAGTATTTGGAAAGAAAGTACACATTTTTTTGGTAGATTTTGGAGCTTCATTAATGGCAATGCCAAATTATATTTACCAGAAGATTAGTTTGACCCTGAGTCTATCCAAGAGGACTGTGTTGTAGCTAGATACAATAGTAGTGCCTATTTGGGAGAAATTAATGATGTAAGAATCTAGGTTGCATCATAACTAGAGTATAAATGACTATAAACATAATGGTAGTGGATATTATTGAGGGATATGGGTTGCTATTAAGCAAAGATTGGTCAAATATGTTAAATGGATATCTTTCCACAAATGTTTCTCATATTTGGTTACCATGGAGAGGCATAACCAACCATATTAGGATTGATCAAGATCCAAGGATAAAGCATCCTATTGAAGAGTATAACACCACTAATGAATAATTAAGTTATAAGTCTCCTAGACTTGGAATTTATACATTTACTCCAAAGCATGAAACATATGAAGAAGTGTAGGGCCCTTCCCAATTATGGACCCTTCATTTCAATAGAGCAAGACCCAAATAAGAATCAAGTTTTGGCATTAAGTTTATCAACCCAAAATGGAATAAATACCTAGCAGTGTATAGGCTTTGATTCCTATGCACTAATAACAAAGAAGAATATGAGGCCCTAAATCAGGGATTATAGTTTTCCCTCAAAAATAATGTCAAGGAACTGCTTGTATACAATAACTCTAAACTTGTGATCAATCAAATCATAAATAAATACCAATGAAAATTATAATATTTAAATAAATACAAGCATATATCCTAGGATCTAATTGAATCATTTGAGGCTTTCAACATAGTGGCCATTTTAAGTGAACAAAACCAAGCTACCGATTCACTGGCTACTTTAACATCAAATTTAGCACCCTTACAAGAGTCAAAAGTGTGTATTTTATCCATCAAATTTGTACCTTATCCCTCAGTACCAAATAATGTTAAAAAATTTCAAGTGTTTGATGATGATCAATAGATAGTAAAGTTTATGATAAATTCAAGACAATTTGAGTCTCAAATAATTGATGATGAGGAAAGGAACTATAGGTGACATGAAGAATTGAGTGAAGAGAATGCCATAAAATTGAAATAAAATCATCTCCCATTGGGGATGGTGTCTTTGGAAATGGCCTTTGATACAAATCCTCAAGCACAATAACAAAGATATCTTAAGGTTAATGAATCTGTGTTTATCTCAGAAAATGTGGTTGATGAGTGAAATGCACACCTCATTAATATTGACTTAAATTGCACTCCAATTTAAATGTAGAAGGTCAAGGAATTGATTATAAATTATAAATATGTAATGGCATGGACCTATGATGACTTATAGGACATTCAATCCTAAAGCCATCACCCATACAATTCCACTCAAGCTTGATCATAAACCATTTAGGTAGAGGCAAAGACCGGTTAATCCTATCATGGAATTATTGATCTAGAAAGAAGTAGAGAAGATGCTAAGTGCTGAGATAGATTTTCCTATTAGGCATTTAACTTGGGTGGCTAATCTAATTCTAGTTAGGAAATAGAGTGGTGAAATCAGACTATATGTCAAATTCAGGAACCTGAATAAAGCTTCTGAGAAAGACAATTATCCTTTGCCCTCCTTAGATGAGGTGATACAACCTATGAGTGGTTATGGAATGATGTATTTCTTAGGAAAATTTTTAGGATATAATAAAGTACTAATAAAATCTGAGGATAGGATGAAAACTACATTTACTATAAAATGGGGAATATATACATACAAGCAAATGCTATTCGAGTTGATCAACACTAGAGATAGTTTTTAAAGAGTGATGGATCACACATTTCATGTACTAATAGGTAAATGTATAATTATATAAATAGATGATCTCACTATTTTCTCTAAAAATAGAGCTGATCATATTGACCATATTTAATCCATTTTTGAAAGGTGTAGGAAGTTTGGTATCTCATTGAACCCCAAGAAGAGTATATTTGGCACTACCAAAGGTAAGCTTCTGGGCCACAGTATCACTATAGATAGGATCATCATTGACCTAGATAAAATTTAGGGGATTTCAAAAATAATGTTCCCAAACAACAAAAAGGAGATCAAGTCCTTCTTTGGGAAGGTTAATTTCATGTAGAAATTTGTATCAAGATTTGTGTAGATTGTTAGACCCCTGAATGTAATACTTAAATAGGATGTTAAAGTAGAATGGACACATAAAGATAATACATATTTCTAAGACATAAATAAGGTTATTTTGTAGGCCCTAGTACTGGTAAGCACATATTTCACTAAAGACTTTTTCTTGTAGTCATTCACTTCAGAGCATACCATTGCTACCATATTTACACAAAAGAGGGAAGAAAGCAAACACCCTATTAATTTTATGAGCACAAACTTTAAACATGTAGTTATCATATACTCCTTGATTGATAAACAAATATTTTCTCTTTTTAAAGTAGTTAAGAAGTTTAGGTAGTACATCCTCTAGAATAAGACCATCGACATAGTACCATATCCTACTATCAAGCTTACACTGGGACAACATGAATTGAGAGAGCATAGAGGAAAATAGATGGTGAAATTGAAAGAGTTTGATATTTATATTAAACCTACTAAAATTTTTAGAGGATAAGGTATCATTCAGTTGATGACTAAACCATACCCACACATCACCATTGAAGAGGTCTACGAAACATAGGTTTTGTAAAAGGATTGGTATTTGGGTATTATTCAATTATTACTCATTGGAACCTTCCCATAGGAACTCAAGAGGGATAAAAAGGTATCCTTGAGTCTCAAATATGCTCATTACATGATCAAGAATGGCATTCTCTATAGGAAGAACTACGCATGCATCTATTTAAGATGTGTGTCATGAGAAGAATCCCATGAGATTTTGGAAAATATGCATTAAAATATTGACAACGACCATCCATCTAGCAATACCATAGCCCATAAAATACTTAGAATGGGATATTATTGGCCAACAATATTTAAGGATTCTCACTTTCATGTGAGGATGTACCATGAATGTCATGTTTTGGTAAAAAGAAAGGTGCATAAAATAATGCCCCTATAGCATATGATTGAAGGTAATCCATTTTCCCAATGGGGCTTAGATTTAATTGGTGTCATAAACCTAAATTATTTAGTTGGGCACATGTTTATGCTCATTGCTATAGATTATTTCACTAGATGGACTGAAAAAACATCCACAAAGAACTCAAGATCCCAACATGTGATCAGGTTCCGTAAAGAGTATATCACAACCAAGTTTGGCACACCTATTTATTTGGTTTGTGATAATGGGACAACATTTCAATTATTTGAGTTTACTGAATGGGCCCATGATAATTAGATCAAAATTAGATCATCCTCCAATCACTACCCATAAGGGAATGAGTTTGCTGAATCGACCAACAAGAACCTCATTGACGCTATCAAGAAGTATGTTGCAGATAATGCCATAGAGTGACATCCCTTGATAAAATATGCACTCTAGGTAGATTAAAATTTGTATAAGTAGACCCTTAAATCCTCACCATATATACTAGTTTATGGGAAATGATTGATGTTTCCAATCATGCTAAAGCTGCCAACATATCAATTTATGTAGGAATACATGGATCCCAATGAGAATATACAGTTTGTATTGTTTTAAATCATTGAAATTAAAGAATTTAGGAATGAAGCATTTCAAAATAGCAGACATCAAGATAGTCAAAATATGGTTCGATAAGAGAGTGAAATCTAAAGCATTCAAAAATTTTGACCTAGTTCTTCTATGGGACAAAGCCTATGAAAAGAATGTAATGCATGCCAAGTTCACACCACTATGGATAGGACCATATTGGATCTCTAAGATTTTGGGTAATAATGATTTCTATTTGAAGGACCTTTAAGGTAATGAATTGAAATATTTAGTCAATGGATAGTTTTTGAAGCATTACTTCAAGGCTGCTCCATTTGGAGAGGTCTCTGAGTAACAACAAATGTTCTAATAATGGTAGGAGTAGGTTATATTTGATTTATTAGTTAGCTTACTAATTTTAGTCATTTGATTCCATTAGATTAGTTCTTTTTTTCTAGATTGTTTGCCTTTACTTTCTATAATTTAATTTGCTTAGTCTAGTGATTTTGTTGTAGGTAGTTTCTTACTTTCTAGAATTGTTTTTTGATTTCATGGCAATCTGATTGATCACTCCTATTATAATAAAAAAAACAAAATGTGTGTTTTTAATCCAACTCAAATCATTGTGTGTTGCATATTTTAGTTTAGAATTATTAATCCATGTAAGCAATGAGAGAGTTATCCATGACTATATTACAAAGTTAATGATTCTATTAGGTATGTAAAATTTAATGATTCTATCAGTTATGTAAAAGTTGCTCCCACAATTCTATGTAAATTTAGAAATATATCCTTATCCCCTTGGGTATAATTCACATTAAATGCTAATACTTATTTGAGGTAACAACCATCGACATGGGTAAAGTTTGTAGGGACATTTTGATTAACCAAATTTTACTAAGACTAGCTCACAGTGGTCACTTTCTTCCCTCTTTCATTTAGAAAGAAAAAAGAGAAAAGAGAATACAAATAAAAGACATAATCTAGAAGTCTAAAATAAAATTAAAGAGGATTAAAAGCCTACATGATGAAACAAGATCAATGTACCACGCATCATGGGAAAATATAGAGGAAAAAATGTGATCAGAGGTATCTTTGTCAGGGCTATGGATGCTTGGCTGGTAGTAGACCAATGCCTGAGTTACCCAAATTTATATAAACTTAACTCCCAATTAGAGTGAAACCTATAACTCACCCCATGTCTTTGCCTAAAACCCTTTGGCAAGGAATAAATAATATCACTTTAACACACACAGGCCCAAGGTATGAGTGAAGTTAGTATGTTTCATGAAATTATTAAGAGTCTCTTTTATGTATCTAATATAATAATTTATTTTAGTATGGTTCATGGTTGATATTGGGATTGCAAAACCATATATTTTGGGTTTCTAAAAACTTAGGAGTATTCACCCCTATGAGTCGACATTTATTGTATTCAACATACCCCACCTTAGATTTTATTTGAAAACTGGGGACCCCCTTTATTTTTTAGAGGACTTATTTATTATTTGGGTTATGTGTGTGTGTTTGGGATGGATTTTTATTATCTATAGAAACTTTATGTTTTAGACATTGAATCACGCTTGGTGCACCTATTTTCCATTTGAAAGGACTTATTGAAACTAATCTATTAATGAAAATTTTGGAAGAATTGCTATGTATAATAGGTATTCGGGTATACTTATTCAAATTTGTTTATTCATACTCTTTTATTCAAAATTTTGGATACTTTCAATCTTTAGAAACTTTTTAGTCAGAAACTATTAGGTCGAGAACTTTATTTCAAATTTTATTCCAATCAACAACTTTTCAGTTGGAAAAATTTCTTTGAATCATTTTTTTTTGCACTTATGCAAAAAATTTACTTTAGAAACTTTGGTCTTTAGAAGGTTTTGGTATTCAATAAATTTCTCTTCAGCAACTTTTATTCAAAAGGTCTTCATTTGAGAACTTTACCTATGGTAACTTCCTCCCGAATGACAATCTCCCATAAGAACACTTCATCTTTGGGAATTATTTCTTTAGTGAATTTTTTTTTAGCCTTTCATTCAATAACTTTATCTCTAATGAATTTTGGATAAATCTCCCTGAATGAATCTTTTTGATAACTCTTTGGGGTCTTTCATGTAGAATCCTAGGTTTACCATATCATATCATTAGGCCCAAATGGAAAGGTCAACCCCTTGACTAAACCATATAGTGATATGTGTTAAAATAAAAAGTAATATTATGGCACCTTAAATGAGCAAGCATCCTACATGGCATGCCCATTAAGCCTAGGTGGTCATGTTCAAATTGAATGAAGGTGACAAGCTTGTAGATGTTGGAGATTAATGGTGAATGAACTAGAATGAATGCATAAAGCTATAACATCAAGCCCATAATTGAGTTCACCTCATTTGATTTTCAATATCTCAACTACACATAGACTTCTATGATTTCAAAAGCCCTAGTTGCATCTAAAACAACTTGAAATTTGTGTAACATAATTTTAGACCTTTATTTTCAAGAGCTTGAATCACACCAACATTGACCAACATCAATGGCATCATAATCTACAACACACAAGGGAGTTTGACCACCACCTAGATTCTCCATAAAGGAATCCAAAAAATAACTAGACATGGTTTTTGAAGCAATAGTATTTGACAATCTCCATGCTAATTGCTCAGCTCTATGGGAGGTCATAAATAACATTGATCCATTTTCATGTGGAGAGGACATATTAGTGGAAGAGAAGTAGGTTGCAGATGACTTGATGCTATTTAAGTGTAAGGCAATCCAATACACATCTTCCAAGCTAGAAGTTATGTCGTGCTTCAATTTTTTGTGAGACTTATTCTTTAAAGGTAAAATTACAAATGGTGGCTATCTACACTATGTCACTAATAACATAGTAGTTGCATACATCTCAGGTGACACATTCATGAGGTATTTATGCTTGACCATTATAGATACTACATTTTACTTACATAATGTGGTTACTTGGAATACGAACAATAGTGTGGAATAAGTAGTAGGGAAATGGCTTCTCTGGTAAGACTTTTATTATCAAAGAAACTACCAAGAATCACATACCCATCACCCAGTTTTGGATGGAAATTCATATTAACATGGTAGTATTAAATCAATTATTTGGACACCCAAGCATTAATTTCATATATTTAGATTAGGTACCCCTATTGAACCTACTCATTACTTTAGAGTGCACCTATTTATTAGGGGAGGTTATCAGTGCCCAATTGTATAAATAAATATTATACAAGGATAAGAGGCCCCAAGGTGGAAATTTCTACATGATGTCATATCCTATGGATTCAATCATGGGGAATAATTACATTCATAATGGGGTTTTGTGGAATCCCGACCCTGACTATATCAAGAATAGAATCTGTGACTTCTATTATTTTGTTCACATCTATGCATACATGAGGAAAATTACTAGAATTATAGAGGACATGTATCCTCAAGTTTGGATGACAATTTATGGCCAAACTCTAACTACAATTTCAAAGATCATCGCCATCACACTCATATCTTTGGGTGACTATTAGCTATACCTAGATTATATAGTTATCATTATTATTAGACATAGGGTAGACCCTCTTTGGGTCCCCCAAATTTTCCCAAACAAAGTTGCCGAGTAAGAGATTACTTTCCAAATAGGGAATGGTATAGATGAGGACTTGATAAAGAGTAAGAAAATCACTTTCTACACTCCTATCTCACTATTGGGAGGATGTAATATATATAGGAGATATTTTAGAGAGGTTATGAATGCAAGGATGGATTATGCATTAGCTACTCTTCTCAAAAAGGATTGGGACCCCCATAGGAGAGTACAATAAAAGATTCAAAATCTTAGCATCCCATACAAGCATGAACCTTTCAACCATGACTTATTGTTCCTTAATGCAAAATATGATGGAGAAGTAAAGGAAAGGGATGAGACTGGTGGATTAAGTGAAGATTTGCCAAGGGTAATACAAGCATATCCCTTCCTTACACTTATTCAAGCTAAATTTAGGATCCCAACACTCAGGGGATTTAGATTTTCTAGCTTCTAGAGTGGCAAACCTTAGCAACAGCTAGTAGACCAAAGCCAATATCCCTAACATCTACCTACTATGATGACAAATCAATAAGAGAAAGAATAAGTGGTAAGGGAAATATCAACTACTAGAGAGAATGAAGAAGATCAAGTGATATAAGAGACATTAGATGCTACTTAGGAAGAGGAAGAACATGCTTCTCCAATTCAAACATTTGCTATTAAATTGAGGAAGGTCAAATAGGAATTAGTATAAGAGAAAACTAAGGATAATGACAAAAAAATTAGGGAAGAGGGGGATATCATATTCCTAGAATCATCTAATGAGGAAGATATGTTACCTTATATGGTAGCTTCAGTAGCCATAACATCTAGTATGACTCTTCCCCCTCCTACCCAACAAGTGACTGCTCCATATTTAAGAGGACAACACTTTGTTATTAAAAAAAAACCCAAGGTAGCCAGACCATAGAATCCATCCATGGAGGTAATGAATGCAGAGGCACAACATTTAGTTGAAGGTGAGCCAAGCCATGAAGTGGATGAATAGGAACTACAATGAGAAAAAGTATTGAGCTTACAAGGGTTGAAAGAAAAGGCACCCCTTAGTGGTGATTATTGCCACTCAATTTTGCATTCTTAGAGAGGTATTTAAAGCATACTCTAAATTTAGTGGAACATGGGATTACCTCTATACCTATGGGTTGTCTATAATAGGGGTAAACCTCTAGATTGAAGGGTTAGCTCCCTATATTTGTCTTGATTGCTCATCACCTATGTTACTAACTTGTTTGGATGAAAAGAGAGAGAGAGAGAGAGAAAATGTGAATGAAACTATATTAATGAGGTGATGCACCAAATGTAAACTAATCACTACCAACCAACTACAATTACACTTCAAACAAGATCCCAACCTACACATGCCACTAATCCAAATCTACCTTTCTACATAAGTCTTTCTCATGGAGGTTTATGAAGCAAACTTGAGATAGGAGGACTAAACAATAGGTAATGACATGAAACTAGTGAATATACAACTCAATAAAATCATCTAAACTTAATTAGAACACTTCAAGAGACATGTAAAAGAATTTCAAAACTAAATATGGATGCAAACAAGGACAACATGCCAAGGAAGTGAATCTATCACTTATCAAAATCAACTAGTCTAACATACATATTGAAATAGTCCATAGAGAAGGTAAAACAAGGTGTTATTTATTGATCAAGGGATAAAAATGAGTAGGGATTCACCATACTCATATGTAGGATATACACCTAGCTAATTAAAGCTAAACATATAACACAAATGAGAGAGAAGATAAGAAGGGCATAGGAGAGAGAGAGAGAGTTGACAAGTGTCCATGTAAGTTAAAAACAAGAGAGGAGTTATGAAATTGACTGAATAGGTCTAAAATGACATTTTTATCTCCTCTGAAGATGATCCAACCCTCCGTGTGGTGTACAAGTTAGAATGCTTGCTTGATACCTTGACTAATTTCTTGAAACTACCCTTTTCCTTTGCATGTTGAAGGGAAGTGGCCTTCTTGATGGTCAGATCATGTTATCTTACATCTTTTCTCAACTCTTGACACCTCTCAACTAACCCCTTAATTTTCTCTTTAACACATCAATTCCATTTCTTACTAGGTGTCTAGAGAACTCTTCATCTCCTTGGGCCAACTTTTCATACAAGTGTCAAAAATTGAATTCTTCTTCTTCATCATCTCATCCAATATTCATGGATGAAATATTCAACTCATATCAGACTTGTAACAATCCATTTTGAGGTCTCAAACTAACCCCAAGAATTTATTCTCTACCAAAATCCCCAGTTAGACCTCATTCTTTGTAGCCCTAAAATGATGCAAACCTCCTTATTTAGAGGTTTTTATAGATGTTAATAAGAATATTTTGGCATATTATAGGACCCATTATGGGCTTACAACTCCATGTTCAATTTAAAGAACAAAAAGTGAGTGGAGATATCCCTTTTTTCTATTTCTCTCTCTTAACTAGACCTTAATTAGGCTTCCCTGCTTAGAGAGTGAAAAATGACTCTATAGGATTCCCACAAATTAAAAACACCAAATAATAATGTAATTAAATTATGTGACCTCTTCCCCATTCTTCATGCAAAATTTTAAACTCTGACACCTTGTATGGACCTGCTAAGTAGCATAAAATAGTCTTTTAGGGCCTATTTTATATAATCCTATACCTAAAACTATAATATAATGATATGGGGTGATGCTCAGGGGAGTATTGAACATTTTATTGGTCATTTATAATTTTATACAATCTATATTGAGATATAGTAATTCATTTCTTTCACATCAGGTCCTTTTGGCCTTTTTAGGCAGCTTGAAGTGCTTTGAGTTCTTAACAATTTTTCATATAGCCTAGTGTATGAATCAACCAAAAAATTCCAAAAAATGCAAGTTAAATAGGGTATATAACTTCCCCTAGGATATCAATTTCCCTTGAAACACCTCTATTCCATACCGAGCAATGAAAGATAACCTCTTGGGTTGTAACTAGGCATTATGTGAGGGCTGAGAGATAAAAGAGTGAGTGAGAGCTTTCCTAAGTTTGGTTTGATAGATAATGACCTTAATGAGGTCTATGATGTTATAATTTACATCTCCCAATGATTATATAACCCTTATATCTCCATTATATCCCCTATAATCTCATTAGTCAAGACTAGGGTTCTTAAGCCATCTTGCTCAACTTACCCTAACTATCTACGTTTCTTCATTTATATCACTATAAAGGTTTAGAACATCATGAAATGAATATGCATGCCCCTCACCATCTTCTTAGGGTCTCCAAATATCATCCTAGCTTCAATTAACCTTACCCCTTCTTAGGATTGATTACCCATACAGGCTTGCCTATGTAATTAGGACTGTATATGACTAAATAGGGTATGTTAACATGTTGTCTTATTATTGATTGAGTCTAAGGGTGTGATGGAATAATTTAATCATCATTAAATAATCATGGAAACATATTATTTTTCTAAGTACCTATATAATCTTTTAGATCTCTTCATATAAACACAAACTTCTCAAGAGTGAGCAGGCTTGTGCCTTGCCTTAACTAATTAGGTAGAGCATTTAGTGTTCTCTTATAATTCAGTTGGGCTTGAGATTTATGTGAGGATATGTTATCACCATGAAAATTTCTTCCAATCCACTCAAAACTCTACCTTATAAATCAAACATAAATTTCCTCTTGGTTGGGTAGGTAGACTTGTGTAAGGACTATGTGTAGGCACTTAAGACTGTGACCCTTATTTGGTCATTTCTTCTACTCCTTGATTATAATTTTTTTGATCTTAATTAATTGAGAAAATCAAGATAATTTATAAATTTAAAACACACATACACCACTATCTCAAATTTTGGATAACCCTCAGTCACTTAAACAAACCTATAGGTGACCAACTGCCTATGTGTATTCATCTAAGATTGGTCTACCATGTTGGTGTTTTAGGATACCTACCTCCAAAATTTAACTTAATCAAACTCTATCATAATATTGAATAACCAATTACCTTATTCAAATCCTTGAAAATTTGTACTTCATTATCACCCATTGTTTAAGGCAAACTCTTCTATGTGAATGGCTGTAGTGTTATTGATAAGGTCTGATAACATTGGTTCTTGAGTTTGACTTATTTCAAATCCAATAAAACATATTACCAATGATACAAATTCATATATATTCTCTCTCACTACCCTCAAATCCATTAGTCTTCTCAAAGCATCTCACAACCTCTGTGTTCACTGTTCACACACACATAGTCCTGTAGGTGACTGTCTTATTAGTTTTGTTAGTTAAATCCTCAACTCTTTGACTTGAAGTGCTTGAAAACGTTTATTGATCTATGATACTTTTAAAATTAAAATAATTATAGTGATTTCATGTGTGAGTGTATACATTTGAACATTGACACGATGGATTTCTCTTGGATTATAGACTTGTAGGCCTAACTATGTTTTGGAAGTTGAAACATGCAAACATGAATATTAGGACTGAAATATCATTATACACATTACATCAACATATTATCAGGAAAATACAAGCCTGAATCTTCATGTAAATACATACTCAAACCATTCAAATCACCCTATTATGCATGGACACTAGAACACAATCCATAAGGTGAATGAAGATGTGACTAGTTTGAGATTTGTATAGAATGTTCAACTAATTATAGAGCCATTGATGGATTGATATGATAATATAAGACCATGAAGAATCAATTAAATTCATTAGACCACCTGGAGAACTTTGAAATACGTAAAATTGATCGTCAATTGCAAATTATGCATGAGATAAGATTTTCTTGCCAAAAGACCATCCAAACATGCCATCATGGTGAATGAAAGTGTATGATGCATATATAGATCTCTAATTACTCATTCCAATTGGTTTCATGTAGCTAAATATTTCACACTTGCACTGGAGTTGCATAAAACTTAGCTTGTGGGGATTTGAACCTTCAAAAAGTAATCTATCTCCTTAGCAATTGTTCATAAAGATAAGGAGTTAAATCCGATGACCAATGAAAAAAATTAGAATCCCATAGGGGTCCAAAACTTTGGATAAAATATTATCCCTCAACTCTACCTGTATGACCTGTACCATGCAATTAAAAAAGGCCTTCAAGATCTTATGAATGGAGTGATGGAAAAGAGAGATAGTTTTATACAACTATTGGAATTCAAACTTATTCCCATGATTGTTTATAACCTATAAAATATGAAATGACACCTCTATAACATTTTCGCCTGCAAGTGACTTCCACAAGTCCATACAAGTCTCTTAACTCCTCAAGATGGCATTGAAACTCAAGATTATGACCTTGTTATGATTATATGATAGGTGTGGCCATTTATTAACTGATCCAAGGTCCTTTAAAGGTTTATAATATGGATTTTATCTCTTGGGAAACTTTGACATACATAAATGTTAGCCAAAAATCATATTTTCACTTATTTTCACCACCTTCAAGATTGTAAATGATCCTTAAACACTTAAAAATATCATGAAATGTTATGAAAAGATGATTAAGACATAAAATTAATTTTATAAATGCCTAATCACCTATGACACCACTTGACCAAGCCTTATCACTCCATGACATGTCTAGACCACTATATGACCAAAGCAAGATATTACCTTAACTTCTCCAATTAAACCTTAAATGATGCTAATAAGGTTTTAATGAAGACTCTTAGGCAAAATATAAGGAATTAAATTACCACATGATAATCTTATGAAATTTTTAATATAGAGGGGATGACCAATTTTGACTTGGGGTTAAAATTTGGTCAACATTCTTAGCGATTCATAGGGGTAGCATGCTTGCAATGTTCATAGACCAGTGACCTTGTTTGTCCATTGGGAAATGGAGTTTTTTGCACTCAGTTTCAGACTTAACTATACCTTGATCATGACACAAAAAACTAATTTTAATTATAAAACACACACAAATAAAGACAACAAGACATAAAGGAAAGAACAAGACTCATACATGTGCTATCAAGCACTTAAGGAACATAAAAACAACATAAGCAAACTAACTATTTAAAACTAACCTAAAAATAAATTATTCTTCCTAGATTAGAAGGTAATATTTCACAATATCTTTCTCCATGATATGAAGGAGGGCATGACGTAAATTATCTCTTGAGCCTTATTCTTGATGTCTTCATCTCCTTCATGCTTGTCAATCCTCTTGGCATGATCTCAAATGAAGCAATGACAACTACAAACATGACACCTATGAAGGTGAATTCATATTGTACTTTAATAACCTTCTCATGATGATCCTTATATGAAACTTTATCCAATGATGCTTCATATAATCATGCTTATTTAACCTTCATGACATATTGAATGACATAAAACTTCTTACCAACTGCTACAAGCTCATCAAGCTCTTCAAGGAGTTTTACATACTCAATCCAATATGAATCATTGTCATCAATGGACACATCTTTTTTAATCTCCTTATGAATATTATATTCAATAGGAAACACAAAATTGAAAAGGTATTAAATCTCTTGAAGGAGTTCAATATGATGTTGCCAATCACCTTTGTCATCTTTCTTCTCAAGAACCACATGGATGTCAATAATTCCAAGTCTTTCAATGCAGTCATGAGGTTGCAAGGTAAGTTATTCAAATTTATTTTATTGGCCATTATGTAATTTTTCATCTTTAACTTTCTTACTTTGAGAGTCTTGAAGTTTAAGGTTGGTTACAACTTCAATAAGCTTGGATGGCATAGTATCTTCTTTTTGAAACACACCATCAAGACCATCTCCAAGAGTGTCTTCAAACTAGCCAACATGAGGTATATCCCCTTTAAGGGCCTTAAAATCATCACAAATCTTATTTAACCTCTACCATAAATCATCTTGGTCCATGGAGTTAGCAACAAATTTATTTTCTATTGATTTTTCAAAACCAATCTCTTGATCATACTCATGAGATTTAACAACCTCAGTCACTATGATGTTTCCCTCAAGCACCTTCTCTTTCATTTATTGATCAACCTCTTATTTAGAATTTGCAAATTTATCTATATTATCTCTTTCTTTACTCAATAATATTTATTTGTGTTTGTATTCACTAAGGGAGGTACTAATAGTGGACTCTTCATTGTAGACACTTGAGTCATATTCTTCATTAGTTACAACTTTAGTTTGATCTCCTTCACTTATCTCCCATTGTATAGGTTATTATTCAATAAGGGATGTGGTGGAGGGTGATGAATAGGTTCATGGTTTGGATAGGGAGTATGAGGTGTAGTGGATGGCTCATGGATGGGCTTGGGTATGGAGGTTTATTGAATGAACTCTTTGGGGAGATGAAAAGTTGGATTGGGCAATGGAAGAGATATCTTCTTCAATAAAGACTTAATTTTCCTCATATCCTTCTTGAGTATCTTTAAGTTATGCATATTTATTCTCAACCTCTTGATTTCCCCGCCTCTCTAATCTATCTATCCACCATTGGATACAATTTCTCACTTGGTATAGCTCCTCATTGATAGCATATTGGGTTTCCTCTTCAACTAACATCCATATACTCATCAACTTTTAATTTTATGCTCTCATCCTATCTATGAGATGAATAGGGATCACATCAAGCTTTTTATCCCATGTTATCATCACCTCTTTTGATTATAGTATATTTAGCATGAGTACCAACAAGGATTTATCTCGATATGGAATTAAATTAAGAGGAGGGTTTGACTACTGCAAGTCATGGTAAGGCTATTAGGGTGTGTAATTAAAATCATATGAGAAGAATGTAGGACAACCATAGGACTGATATGAATCATTATAAGGCTGATAGGGATCAAACTAAGGTTGATATGGGTCATAAGGCTGGTAGGAATTATGTTGAGGTTGATAGGAAGGTACATCTTCTTCAACAAGACTTTCATTTTCTTCATAGCCTTACTCATAGTCTTCTTGAGGCTCTTCTTGATATCCTTGTTTATAAGCTTCCTCATAGGGTTAATCAATAACATAATGGTCATTAAAAGGGAGAAAATTATGACCATATGACTGCCATGAATCATAAGGAGGGTAACAAGCTTGATATGGTTGTTGAGGCACATTGTTGGGGTCATGACAAGGTTGATAAGGAGGCATATAGTAGTAGTTCTCTTCATACATAGCCATCCCAAATTCATGAGTCAAAATAAAATTTAATATATTATAAAATAATTTAAAAAATAAGTGCATGGGATTATATAACCAATTGATTACATTAAGAGTCACCATGGGTGTTTTTTCAATGCATCCAAAGGTTGATAGGTAGAAGAACATACCAAAACTTCTTCCACAAAATTTGACCTTAGTCCCACCATTCATGCCAAAACTATTGTCACTAAATTTTACATCCTTGGAGAGGTTGTTCAAGCCTAATACAAATTGAGTGGAACATGGGATTACCCCTAGACCTATGGGTTGTATATAGTAGGGGTAAACCTCTAGATTGAAAGACTAGCTCCCTAGATTTGTCTTGATTGCTCATCCCATATGCTGCTAACTTAGTTAGATGAAAAGAGAGAGAGAAAACATGAATGAAACCTATCTTACTAAGGTGATGCACACAATATAAACTATTCACTACCAACCAACTATAATTATACTTCAAACAAGAGTCCAACCTACACATGACAATTATCCAAATTTGCCTTTATATATAAGTATTTCTCATGGAGGTTTGTGAAGCAAGTTTGAGCTAGGAGGACTAAAAAAAAGGTCATGACATGATACTAGTGAAGAGACAAATCACTAAAATAATCTATGCTTAATTAGAACACTTTAGTATACCTAAAAAATACTTTCAAAATCGAATATGAATACAAATAAGGACAACATGCCAAGGAACTGAATCTATCACTTCACAAGATCAACTAGTCTAAGATACACATTGAAATAGTCCATGTTGAAAGTAAACAAGGTTGTTATTTATTGATCAAGGGATAAAAATGAGTAGGGATTCACCATACTCAGGTGGAGGATACAAACTTAGCTAATTGATGCTCAATATATAACACAAGTGAGAGAAAAGAGAAGGGTGTAAGAGAGAGAGTAAAAAAGTGTCCATCTGAGTTAAAAACAAGAGATAAGTTATAAAAATACCTCAACAGGTCCAACATTCCATGTGTAGCTCATCTAAATATTCTCCAACCCTCCATGTGGCATAAGAGTTAGAATGCTTACTTGATACCTTGACTAGCTTCTTGAAACTACCCTTTGCCTTGGCATGTTGAAGGACAAGTGGACTTCTTGATGGTTATATCAGGTTATCTTAAATATTTTATATTCTCTTGATACCTCTCATCTGACCCCTTTAGGTTCTCTTTGACACATCATTTCAATTTTTTACTAGGTGTCTAGAGAACTTTTCATTTCCTTAGGCCAACTTTTCATACAAATGCCAAAACTTGAATTTTTCTTCTTAAACTCATCATATCTTCATGGATGGAATATTAAACTCATATAATACCTTCAAAAATCCATTTTGAGGTCTCAAACCATCCCCAAGAATTTTTTCTCTACCAAAAGCCTCAATTAGGCCTCATTCATTATAATCCTAAAATGATGCAAACCTCCTTGTGTAGAGAGTTGTCTAGATGGTAAGAAGAATATGAGGGCATTTTACAAGACCCATTATATCCTTATAGCTCCATGTTCAATTTCAAGATCAGAAAGTGAGTGGAGATATCCCTTTTTGCTATTTCTCTCTTCTAACTAGGCCTCAATTAGGCCTCCCTACCTAGAGACTGAAAATGAATCTACATGATTCCCACACATTAAAAACACCAAATAAGCATGTGATTTAGTTATATGACTTATTACCCATTATCAATGGTAAATTTAAAGCTCTAACACCTTGTAAAAAGCTATCAAGTAGTATAAAATAGTCTTTTAAGGCATAATATGTATAGTCTTGTACCTACAAGTACAATCTAATGGAATGAATTGATTATCAGGGGAGTTTTAAACATGTTATAGGTCATTTTGAAGTTTTTTAATACATATGGATACATAGGAATTCATTTCTTTCACATTGGGGCCTTTTGGCCTTCTTAGGTAGCTTGAAAGTGCTTCAAGTTCTTAACTATTGTTCATATAGCTCAGGGTATGAATCAACCAGCCAATTACATAAAATAGAAGTTAAAAAGGGTATATAACTTCCCATATGAGCTCAAGGTCCCATGAAACACCTCTATTTTATACTAAGCAATGAAAGATAACCTCTTGATCTATAATTAGGAATTCTATGAGGGTTGAGAAAGAAAAGGGTGAGTGAGAGCTTTTTTGAGTTTAGTTTGAGCTCCAATGAATTTTATGAGGTCTATGATGTTCTCTATGACAAATAATGATGATTATTTAACCCTTATATCTCCATCAGATCCACTAAAATCTAATTAATCAAGACTAGGGTTCTTAAGCCATCTTACTCAACTTACCCTAGCTGACTATGTTTCTTCATTTCTCTCACTGTTAGGGTCTAGAGCCTAATTAAATGCCTATGCAAGCCCCTAATCATATTATTAGGGTATCCAAAGCTCATAAAAGCTTCACTTCACCTTACCCCTTCTTATGAATGATTGCCCATACAAGCTTACCTATGTAATTAGTACTACATACGGTTAAAAAGGGTCTACTAACATGTTATCTTATTATTGATTAAGTTGGAGGGTGTGATGGAACAATGTAATCATAATTTGATAATCATATAAACATCCTCCTTTGGCTCAGTCCCTCTATATACTTTTAGATCGCTTCATATAAACATAGATTTATAAAGAATGAACATGCTTGTGTCTTGAATGAGCTGAGTAGGCAAAGTATTTAGTGTTCTCTTATACTTAATGTGGGCTTGAGAGTTGTGTGAGGATATATTATCACCATAAGACTTTATTCCAATCCACATAGAACTCTACCTTCTCAAGTACATATAAATTTCCTCTCGGTTGGGTAGGCAAACTTGTATAAGGACTGTGTGTAGGCACTTAGGACATTGACCCTTGTTTACTTATTTCCTCTACTCTTTTCTTAGAACCTATTTACTATCAATGAATTGATAATCTCAAGATTATTTATAAATTTCAAACACACATACACCACTATCTCAAATTTTGGAGAACCCTCATTCACTTAAGCAAAGCTATAGGTGACCAACTGCCAGTGTGTATTCATCTGGGATTGGTATGCCAACTTGGTGTTTTAGGAGCCCTACCTACAACACTAAACTTACTTAAACTTTGTCCTACTATTTAATAATTTATTACCTTATTCAAATTCCTTAAACTCTTTACTTCACTATCACCCACTTCCCAAGGTAAACTCTTCTATATGGATGGTTGTAGGTGTCATTGATAAGGTCTGCTCACATTTGTTCTAGAGTTTGACTTATTTAAAATCCACTAAGACATATTAGAAATGGTTCAAATTCATAGACAGTATCTCTCACTTCCCTCAAGTCCATTAGTCTTCTCAAAGCATCTCACAACCTCTATGTTCACTGTTCACACACACAAAATCATGTAGGTGACTATCTTACTAGATTTGTTAGCTCGGTCCTCAAATCTTTGACTTTAGGTGCTTGAAAACCTTCATTGATCTATGATACTTTCAACTTAAAATAATTAAAATTATTTCATGCCTGAGTGTATAAGTTTGAACATTGACACCATGGATTTCTCTTGGATGATAGACCTACAGGGCTGACTGTGTTTTGGAAGTCAAAACATGCAAACATGAATGTTAGGACTAAAATTTAATTGTCCTAATCATATAAACATATTATAAATAAAAAATAACCCTAAATATTCATGTAAATACAAACTCAAACCATTCAAATCACCCTATTATGCATGGACACTAGAACACCATCTATAAGGTGAATGAAAATGTGACTAGTTTGAGACTTGTACATAATGTTCATCTAATCAGAGAGCCATTGATGGGTTGATATGATGGTAAAAGACCATGAAGAATCACATGGATGAATTATACTACCTAAATAACTCTAAAATATAGAAAACTAATAGTCACTTGCAAACTATACACAAGAGAAGCTTTTCTTGCCAAAAGACCATCCACACATGCCATCATGGTCAATAAAAGTGTATGATGCATATATAGAGATTTCATAACTCATTCCAATTGGTTTCACATAGCCAAATATTTCACACTTGCATTGGAGTTGCACAAAACTTAGCTTGTGGGGATTTGAGCCTTCAAAAATTAGTTTAGCTCCTTAGTAAATGTTCATAAAGATAATGAGCTTAACCTAACAACCAATGCCAAAAATTATAAATCCATGTGGGTCTCAAACTCTAGGTAAAATCTTATCCCCCAAGCTACCTATATGGCCTATACCATGAAATTGAAAATGGCCTTAAAAAACTTGTGAATGGAGTGATGTAAGAGAAAGATAGTTTTATGCAACTATTGGATGTCAAACTTATTCCCATGATTTTTTATGACTTGTAGATGATGAAAAGACACATTTTCAATGTTTTCACCTATAAGTGACTTCCACAAGTCCATAAAAGTCTCTTAACTCCTTAAGATGGCATTAAAAATCAAGATTTTGACCTTGTTTTGATTATTTGATAGGTGTGGTAGTTTATTAACTTATACAAGGTATCTATAATGTGTATATTATGGATTTTATCTCTTGGATAACTTTTACATACATAAATGTTAGTGAAAAATCTCATTTTCACTCATTTTCACCACCTTCAAGATTGTAAATGATCCTTAAACACTTCAAAACGTCATGAAATATTATGACAAGATGATTAAGACATAAAATGACTTTAATAAACTACTAATGACATATGAAACCACTTTACCAATCCTTATCACTCCATGACATGTCTAGACCACTATATGACCAATGCAAGATATTACCTTAACTTCTCCAAACTAACCTTAAATGATGCTCATAAGGTTTTAATGAAGACTCTTAGGGACCATATAAGGAATGAAATGACCACATGCCAATATTATGAATTTTTTAATATAGAGGGGATGACCAATTTTGACTTGGGGTCAAAATTTGGTTAACAATGACCAATCTAGTAAAGGTGATATATTCAGTGCTCCCCTAGGCATTTCTCCTATTATGTCATTACTATTTGTTTCTTTTATGCCATTACCAATTTTCTCCACTTTTATTCCTATATATACTAGGCCTATTTTTATTATCCCAACCTCTATTCCTGTAGTCTCCATTCCTCAAACCATTGTTCTTATAGTCTCCTTTCCTCCAACCATTGTTATTTCAATCTCCACCACTATTCCTTTAGTCTCCACCTCTCCTTCCACATCCACCAACCAAGCCATCACCCAAGTGGTAGCCTCCTTTACTCAAATAGGTTCACCACTACCTTCATTAGGATTAGTAGAAACCACAATAGTGGTGGTAATAAAGAGAACCCACAAGAATAATAAATCTACATTGTGCATCCCATGCCACACTTAGGGAATGTACACTGGTCTAAGATAATTTGGCCCTCAATGCCTAAGCCATCCACTGATATTGAACTTGAGCCTGAGAAGGATACACAAATAGAAGCCTAACCATTGGATCCATCAAAGTTGACCCTTCTAGATGAGGCTAAGGAGTTAGAAATGTTAGCTTCTAAGAGGCCCAATTTGAAGATCACCAAATTGCCCACTGTGAGCTCACTCTTTAACAAAACCATAACCTTAGTGCAAAGGGTAAGAAAGAGGAAGATATAAGATTTCAGTGGTAGAGGCTTAATCCTAGAAGAAAGAGGAAGATATTTACTCTCTTTCAAAAAGGTAGGATAGAAAGAAGGGTTAGTCCCCCTACATTTAGGACCTCAAGTCCTACATGGAGACCCACACCAAATTATTATTGGCCATCTATGAGGGAACATAACAGGCTAGAAAATAACTAGAAGAAGAGCTAGAGACTATTAGAGAATAGTAACATGTAATTCACATTCCCTCTAGCATAGAGCATGATGTACAGAGTGTAGTATTAAGATTATATGAATTTTTTTATATCATTCATTATTTGAGATTCCAATTGTATCCACATGTAACGAAAATAAAAAAATTATTTAAACTTCTCAAATAATATGGGAACAAATTGAATTTCTTGTTGTTGTATATTCCTAATAAGACATTCAACCATTTAAATCTAATGACCCCCTCAGAGGTAGCCAATGCATTAAATCTAGGCATCATAAGGACTTAGGAGGCTCAATATTGAGTGAGTGCTATCGATGCTATAGTTAATAATCTCAATGAACAAAAAAATCATGTAATACAAATTTTGGATGAGCTAGAATTGATATGAGCAAGAGATAACACTAGGAAGTTGGTAGCTTGGGCTATTTTTGATCAAATAATTCAACAAGCTTCAAACAATTTAAAATAATGTTTAAAATGACTGATTATATAGGATATGGAAGTAAAGTTGAGTATATTAAGGAAGAAGGCAACTAAAGTGGTGGTCTTTCAGGTAGGATTTCAAGCTACCAAAATGGAGCATGTGAGGCTAGTAGAATAGGAAGACAAGGTAACCATACATCCTCTCTTTGATATGAGCTTAATTCAAGCATAACATGCCAAAGGATAAAAAAATTATCGGGAGTTAGATATGAAGAAGAAATCAACCTTAGAACCACCTACTAACTCAACTCAGTTTAACTTAATGTGCTGGTTACAAAACCATCATCAACTGTAGTCCCTCTTAGCTTAACAAGTGCATCAACTCCCCTCCCAGCTTAGATCTAGTTATAACTATAGTTCAACCTATGATTTCTTCCCTAGCCACAAATCCAATCACCACATCTATTGTAACAAGTTCAACTCTAGTAACTAGCTCACCCCTAGTTAAAACTACAATTCTAATAATAACAATAAAAAGTGTCAAGCAGGAGCTAAGTTAGCCATAGTCAAAGGTTATTTTTGTATATTTTTGCATGTAATGATTAAAAATGGATAGTTAAGTCTTGATATATCCATATTATAATTAATAAAATTGTTTTTAACAACATGCAAATGTTGCATGTCTGAGGTAATATATAAGTTATAACATGCAGTTTTATATTGAACTAGAACTTATGTTCTAGTTGTTCTGATGTAGGAAAAGTTTTGCTATACTTGGAGGATGAGGTGACCCCTTCCCAAAGTCCTTTAAATACATGTAAAACCCTCTTTTCAAAGGGTTGATTTTTTTTATCAATATACATGAAGAGATTAAGATATTGATTGTCATGCAAATGTGTTTGTTCTTTCTTCTTCCATTTTTGTGGTAATGAAATTTAAGTTTCTTTGTCTCTATCATTTCAATAATTCTAAAATGTGTTAATGTTATAAATGAATATTATTGTTTTGATTAATTAATATTTATCTTATATGTGCAACATCAATTGAAGATTGTTAAATTTCATTGGTTTAAGCAGTTAGTATAGGTTGAATTGATAAGCTAAGGTCTGTAGAGGTATTTCTTTTGGTATAGTCATCTAGGCAAGAGCTATAACTATCATAAACAACTTTTTGGTCTGAGCTATAACCAATTAGATAAGGTTTGAAATAAATAACCCTAAGGAGATCAACCTTCAGTTGATATTAGTAAGCTACCTATAATTTTTTTCCCAAAATACTAATCATGCTTGTTTGTGAGTGTGTAATAGTTGAAAGTGGCATACAGTGGTCTTGGAGATACTTGTCTACCAAATAAATAGTCTTACAAGTGAAATTTTAGGAACACATATCCTTATTTTCTACCTTACCTTTATTTCCATTTTTGATTTTCTTTGAGATATACCCACCATATAATAATTACCCACCCATCCAACTCACTTAGTGATTACATTCTATTAGATTCCACACATCTATCCTCAAATTTTGGTTAAATAATCCATAAGATCAACCTATTATTCCATCACCTAGTTGTTTTAAATACATACCTATAACTCTTTCCATGGAGTTTAATATCATTCCATATATATCCCAAAACATTAGAGGCTACCTCATTTAACTTTCTATGGTGTGCATAAAACCCACATCAACATGCTCATCTTGTTTTCCCCCATGTAAGGTATAAGGGACCCCTGACTCCTTATTTATACTTTGAGTACCACAAGGGGTGTTTGGGAGGGTTTACCTTGATCCTTTGTTGGTTGAGAGGGTTTATAAATGCAAAAATATGATGAATCCCATACTCTAGCTGGTGGGAGTCTAGTCTGTGCATGCACTATTGTGATAGAAGGTTTCCCTTGAATAATTTTCATGAGGTCTTATTTCAAATTGATCAATTATGCCATTTCCTTGACTTGGTAATAATTATTATCATTAAGGAATAAGAAAAAATGGTCACAAGGCTCATGCTAATAGTTAATGCCAAGGCCCTTGATGTGTTTTTGCACCTGACCATGGGGATCCCAGTCCCTGTGTGGTAATATGTCTAATCAATAATACTCTATGTATCTTCCTGATTCATATAATTTATTTCAGTTTACGTAGCACATCCTTCCAATCATGAGGTTGGATCCATGAAATTAAATTATCTTTTTCTTATGCATGTCTTCATCAATATCCCACCATAATTAGTGGGTAATTTGTTGCTTTGCTAGTTTGTCAGGGACATATTTGGGGATGTGTAGAGGTACTACCTTCTGGTCTATGACCATGATGATTGTGTAATATGGGTATAACAAATAGTCTTCCCTAATCAACAATGTATCCATAATACTTTGGGATATCATAGGTAGGAGGAATCATGGGATATTTATCCATACCTGAGGGTAGACATGTTTTGTAATGCATATAATGTTTTGAGTGTACTTGTAAATATGCATGAAAAAATAAGAATCATATATTTGATTATTGATATGAACTATATTATGGATTTAGAGTGACCTATTTTGAATGTAGACTATGTCAAATAGGTATGACATCATGTAAAAATTACCTCCCTAAGGTCTCTTGTCCTTATGAAATATTTGCACTCATAGCCTTGCACTGATTACTTCACCCAAAGCGAATGTCAACTTTGAGGTCATTATTAAATTGAGTAATGAAACCCACTCTAGATGGAGGAATTTGATGATTGGATTACCAAATAACCTATTTAATAGGGCCATTCCAATTTATATTCCCATCCTAAATTTGATTACTAGTACTGGCTACTTATCCTTCAAGTTGATGGTTTCCCCAAGGAACATCTAGTTACCGAGTGTCTTCTTAATTAATTTTTATTTATTGCATAATAATACCCTATGAAAATTATAAGCAACATCTATAATAGGGAGCTAGAGGTACCTTTTAAATGCATCACCTGAGTTTCACGTAATGACTATTTTGTGATCCAAATAGTGCAGGAATGGTCCTTTGATTATCTTCCCAGCAAAAAATAAGTCTCATAAGAGGTCATGAATGTCATGACATCCAACTTTGATTCTACAAAGTGTAACCCTTGAATCTTGAATGGGAGGAGATTAATATCTAATTGGTGTTGAGTTAGAGTCAAGTTTTCTTCTTGTGTATTCATGTCAACCTAGTTTATCACCTCCCACAGTGATGAGTATTTGTTATAATCATTATTGAATACTACAGGTTTAAAGAATGCATATTTGTATTTAGTTAAATATTTTATATAAAACCTTTATGGAGGTAGATTTCCTCATAATTATTTAGATGAGGATGCCATTGCTATTCATTTATGTTGATTCTAGTCTAGTTAATAAGTTAATAGATAGACTCTCCTGAGTATACTATTAGGTTAGAAACACTATTAGATAGGGATTGATAATAGGGGAATAATTAAGTTCAAAAGTTAGCTTTAGATCAATGGGCACATTGTTATTTGAAATGCTTCGGTATAGATTTGACATTCATTTCTAGTTCATGCGCTATTAATGTCCAATCTCTATAACTTTTATTTGTTTGTTCAATTCAAAATTTACCGCTTCATTTGGTAGGTATGCCATGTAGGCACTGTTAATGCTTATTAAGAGTGCCACATCATTGACTTTTTCCAAGTGTCATTTTATCACTTATTTTAGTTTACCATGTCATGGGGCCTTTAATAGTTAGGAGTTGGGATATAATAGTGTTTACAAGGAGGAGTCTTTAAAATAAAAGTTATGAACACTTTTGTTGAAGGCCAAAATAAGTTAGAGAAAAGCCTCACAATTTTTCTGAATACTTGGTGATCTAGACACTTTTTCTGAAGACCAAAATGTTAACTATTCCTGCCAAACAATTTCATTGAACAAAATCACTGAAGACCAAAATGAGTAAAAAAACTCACCAAATAAAATCACCAAACACTTTTTATGAAGACCCTTTTCATGTTAATTAATTTCACATAAGGATCTTGCTAAATAAATCCTCTAAAGACCCAGATAAGGTGAAGTGTAAAACTTTGAAAACCTAGTTCCCAAAGAATAGGTCTCAAAGAGTAAATGGTGAAGTCTTTAATACTAGGTGAATAAAGATTTAAAGGTATTGTAAAAAATAATTATGAACATATGTTGCAAAAAATTCCTCTAAAGGAAAAATCTAAAGAGTAGATTCATATGGAGGTCCTATATAAATGCGAAGTGCTACGAACTACCGAAGATAAGCCTTTGAACAAAAGTTTTGAGGAGTAAATTATACTAAGCATAGTTTTGAATGAGTTTGCTGAATAATTTTTCCAAATAGATTCATCAAATACCTTGATGAGCCAAACATTGTATATTACATAAATTATAAAGAACATTAGTCAGTTAGTCCAAAAACAAAGCATGTTCATAGGTCTATTGAATAACAAAGTTGGTGCAATACATAAAGCTTTTCCCTTTATAAGATTTTTAAGATAGGGTTATTGACTAGTTATGAAATATAATGGGTCCCTATTCTAAAAAAAGGAATGGAGGTATGTTGGGTAAAATATATACCACCTTCCTTTAAGGTGTTAGAAGATTCAAACATTATAAAAAAATATTCAAGATAATTTAATATGTACATTATCCCAATAGTGATGATGAGAGAGAAGATGATGATGTGGAATTAACTGATGATATCATATCTATTATATCCTCAAGACTACACAAGCATACTACTAATATATAACTCTTACCATACAAAAATCTCTTTGGTAACTTACTACACACTTCCAAATGTAGTACAACTATGGGATTCAAGATTGTGAACATCTTTGGTGTAGCCTTCAAAAAATATTACAATCTCTTAGTCAATGTGATGCAGAGGTCACCATAGGATGGTTAAAAATCCATGATATATAAGATCTCCTTAAGGACCAAGCTAAAGGATATGATCACTGGATGAATAAGGAATATGTTGAGTCCTACACCATCAAAAGATCCATGAAGGTCTGCATATTGACATGTTATTTCTTAACTATGTATATAAGATGAGTCAATTTTTTCATGTCAATAATAATTGGGTGCCTCTGTTTAGAATCATAATTAAAATGAAATATATACATACACTTTGGAACATCATCCCATTCAACATTATGCATTAATTCAAGAGGTTTTAGGTTGGGGGAAACTTCTACATGATGTCCTACTTGGATGATGCCACCTAGGCCACCCTAAATTTTTGAAGCACATCTTTTCCTCCATGGGTGACAATAAGGTATGTGATGTATGTAGTTTTTTATAAGCTATACATTAACCACTACAAGAACCATAACTAGGACATACACAACCATTTATACTACTAGTAATACTTTACCATCAACAAAAAATAGATGCCTAGGATTTCTAATAAAATGCAGGCCTCAATTCTTCCCATTGATACCTAACAATAATAAATGGATAATACTATTATAAGGGTAAAAGTTATCTAGGGGGTTCCTATTAAATTTCATTATATGGTCTCATACCACTTTGTTGAGTAGGAAATCACTTGGAACTTATCCAACCAAATCATAGGTCTCTACCTTACCAAAAGGCATAAGGCTTATCCATCATTCCTCATGATTTTGGCACACCATGAATATAGGAATTTAGATGCACTACAATCTATATCCTCCATAGATTCATGTTTAACCTTGTCAAGTCTAATGATAGATAATGAGATGCATAGGGCATGGTGCACACCCATGTGGAGAAGTATCAAGCATTGATCAATACTACATACCACCATGAGAGCCACGTTGATGCTGAAATCCACCTCAACCTTACCAATGATGTGTAGGTGATCTCAAAGATGAAAGCAATACCTCTCTAAAAGGCATCATCATATCCTATTCTAGTATTAGAATAAATATCAACACTCCCACAATAAACTCCCTAATATCCTATTGTCAAAAGCCCATCAACAAAAAGGAGGATCTCTTGGTTAATATTATAGGGCATCCAAACTAATACTAATAAATTATCCTTAGTTCCCACTTCCCTTCTGTCAAACTTCAAATTAATCCATCTTTAAGTTTACCTTGCACTTCATATCTTAAGTAGTTCAGAGTCACATGAAATCCCACCTCTATACTAGTATATAGTGCCCCAAGAGGTTTATACCCATAATTACAATATGATTAAGCATCCCCTTAGATATCCTCATGGATTCCAAACCTAGATGTAGTCTCCCTCTCCTATGAATCATCATATGCCTTCCCATGCAAGTCACTAGGTTCTCCTTGGTCCTCTAGCTTCTACAATATTTGGTATTTCAAGCTTGAAGACTTCCCCATTTACTTTGTGAACCCACTTTGGCATGATTTATATATATCATCTTGGTTATCCCCATCAATTACTCTTGGGATATCCTCATAGGTTGGCACATTCCCTAGTAGTGACCCAATTCAAGTTATTCTTGTAATAACAATAACTCCTTTGACTTTGGTCCCTCCCTTCTCTAAAATTTCCCCAAAATCATTAGTGACTATGAATTCCCTAGCCTCCTTTTCTCCTATTACTTTAGATTCTTCAAAAATTCTAGCATTGGATACAATGCCTCCACAATATCCATCTTGGACATCCCCTTCAGGTTCAATTACACCACATATGAGTCCTAATAAAAATCCTTCTAATCATCCAAAGTTAATTTCATCTTGGCCACCCCCTTAACCTCTAGTCAAACCTATTACACCATCACATGCCTCCATCTCCCTTAAACTGGGATCTTAAGGACTTGTCTTTAATCAACCAATATCCTATTTCAAATTAAATATGCAACTCCTATGCATAATTGGCCCCTAAGTCTTCAATACCTAGGATAAAATAAGGTCCAAATTGTTCCCTTTGCATACATGTTATCCCCTCCATCATCCATACTATTCCATCCCTCACCCTCATTATTGTCTCCTTCACCCATGCCTCTACCTTTCAATTCAACTACCACCACTCTCTCTCTCATCTTCCAATACCTTGGAAATGATGAAAGGACAAGGTTAGATGGGCACCATTGAATATTAAGGTGTAAAAAGGACATAAATGGTCTACCAAGGGGACCTTGATATTCATCTATAATTTGATTAGGACTCAGATAAAATGAATAGGGCACTCACATAGACCTTGATAAAAGATGAAGACCCTATGGTGTGGTGGATGGAATAGGACCTATTCTCACTTACAAAAAAGAGGGATACCACCAGGGAAGAGAATATTATAGAAGACCCAATATTCTAGATCAAGGCCACCAATTATCTCCCATATAAATTTATGGAGGACTTTAGAGACCAAGTCAAGACCCTAGAGTCCCAAGTGAGGAGCTCATTCCCTGTTGGTTTGGTTAACAAGGTTTAAGCTTCTCATGTGAAATTATTTTCATCCCTTATAGAGGTGACTAGATCTCTTTCTAAGATAAATTTAATCTTCTAAAGAGCATAAAATTATTTAGAGGGGATTAACAAGTTAGACAATAAATGTAAGAAGATGGTGGTAGTGTTAAAAATGGTCTACCAAGGGGACCCTAATATATAACTAGAAAAGGCCAAAAATGGTCTACCATAGGTACCCTAATATCCAAATAAATTTTTATCGAGACTCAGGTATAATGAAGAGGGTGCTCATAAAGACCTTAACACAAGTGGGGCCCTTGTGGTGTGGAGGATGAAACATGACATATTATCACTTACAAAAAGGAGGATCACCATTGGGGAGGATAATATTATGGAGGACCCAATCTCTATGATCAAGGCCACTAATTATCTCATATATAAATTCATGGGGCACCTCAAGGACCAAGTCAAGACCCTATATTCCTAGGTGAGGATATCATTCCGTATTGGTTTGGATGGAAAGGTTTAAGCTTCCCTTGTGTAATTATTTTCATCCCTTATAGAGGTGACTACAATTATTTCTAAAATAAATGTTCTGTTCTAAAGAGTGAAATGATATTTCTAGGGGATTTTCAAGGTAGAGAACAAATGTGAGAGTATGGTGGAAATAATTAACAAAGGGATGTTCCTTGAGCTCAAGCTCATGCCTCTCATGGAGCTGAACCTATATCAAACATTCATAGGAAGCATGGGGACCATATTAGAATATTTGTTCAGGGATATACAAGCCACCATAAATCCTTTTTATAAAATCATGGATAAAATCCTTGCCAACTTTAAATAATTTGGCATCAAAATCTTCTTCCATCCATATGGCACCTTGCTTAGCCTTGATGATTTTGGGTCCACCTATATCACTTCTAAGTGTAAATGAAGAATAAGTTGGATAAGGCCAATAGAGATAGATCCTTGGCCATCTTATAAATTTACATGAAATCAACCATGATCATTATAAAAGTCAATGAGGTAAATTTATCATTAGAATCCCCTATCAAGGTTCATGACATGTTGTTAACTCAGGTAGAGATAATTTTCTAGTAACCACTATCAACCTATCAAAGCTTGATCAAAAGGCTAATGTTGTGGCACATGTGTCAGTAACTCATCAGGATGACCCAAAGTATTTGGGAAGAGGTACCCAAAAATTCACACCCAATGGAGGATGTAATATCAAGAAACATGTAACTTATTATAATACTACCACTAGGTTCCTTAACATTGAACATGAATATGTGGCTTGTAGTATCTTCTTATTCAGTTTGATAGATGCTTCTTATGATTAGTTATTAAATGCACTTGAGAGCTCCATCACAAGATGGGAATATTTTATTAATACCCTAATGGATCAATTTAGATAAGTCATTTACCCCATTGTCCTATACTAGTAATTTTCTATCATTAAGATAGAAACCAATGAGCCCATTAGGATATTTAATGTTAGGTTATAGAATATGTATAGTAAGGTCATCACATTGTATAGACCAGATGCCCAATTGGCTCTAAATTTTTGTAAGACTACCCTGGATCCTTAGACTAAAATGCTCCTACATAAGGATCCCTCACCATGGACTTACTTGTAGCATATGTTGAAGCAATCAAAGTAGATATGAAGCTGAATCCTCAAGGCCAAATTGCACCAGGTATATTAAATATACTTCTAAATTTACCCACCTTTAATCTTATATTTAGCATTAACCATAACATGTTGATGCTACAACATGTACCGGTGACCAACTAAATCCCATTAAGACATGATACACCTGATCAACCCTTATGATTCCTTAGTATATGGAATGATGAGGTAACACCTCAAGCTCATAGCCAAACATTGATCCCTACTATAAATAATGTCTAAAGCATACCCAAAGAATATAATAAAAATGAGATGTATCTTATACAATTAATGGTAAAAAAATATTAATAAAGACTTGTTGGGTATCCAAAGGTAGGTTGGACACATTTTTGTTGAAAATTCCAACCATAACTTTACTTATCATAGATACAATTGCCCTTATAACTATTCCAACAACCAACTAGAGCCCTTGCCTAATAATTTTCCTAAGATCAATATATATGATTTGGCCCTATCAAACAAGTGTCATGAACATAACATATCCCAACATGAGGAGATTGATTGCATTGATTTCTATAGTTATTTGGACATCTTATGAAGAGATATGGAGGAATACCAAGAAGTCCCAAACTCTTAAAATGAAACTAAATTATTTGATGTTATTAGTTCTTAAAGATATCCAAACACTATTATGGTGATAAAAACCCTCTATTTCCCCATACAAGAGGATAATGATCCAGAGGAGTATATCAAAGAGGCACATACTTTCTATTACTACCAAAAAAATAACTATCCATTTAGGAGTTAGACACAACATCAACCTCTTACTATGTCCACTTCCTTTAATAGTTATGCAACTCCTCCTAATCTTAGAGGAAGGAATGATCTTCCACCTCTAAAATCTAGTAACCACAATCCCACTAAATAGGTGTAGTTTTCTCCTAGAAAGATAGATAATGACATAGTATAAATTACAAATAAGATCAATGAAAATGTCATGTTACATGATCTTTCCTAGATAAATGAGTAGAGATATCTCCTCTTAAATTCCTTGATAGATCTTGAACCTCACCACTACCTTATTCACACAATCATCCTGAGATAACATCAACCTGTGATCTTCCCTGTCTCTAGGAATACTCATGCCAAAGAATCTTGCTGCTCTCAGATTCTTTATGACATACCTCTGAACTAACTTTACCTTTAGCTTAGAAACTCCCTACATGTGTGACCCTACAATAAGCATACACACCACATATAGTAATAGGATAATGTAGCTAATATTATCCAACCTGGTAAAGGAAACACAATGGTTAAACCTCCATTATCCTATAGCTTGCTCAAGACCATATACCCTGGCCTTCCGTCTCACGTGTCCATTCTCTCTCTTCTTTGACCTCGGAATCCATTCATCTTTCAGTGCTTTCTCTCTGGCTGGCAACTCTACCAAATCTCTCATTTGGTTCTCTTCCAAGGAATCAATTCCTCATTCATGCCATGCTCTAACTATTTCTTAGATTCTACCTGCTCTGCTTCTTTAGAACTTCTTGGTTCTTGACCATCAGTGAGCAACAAGTAATCTAAAGAAGGGGAACAATGAATTTGAGGCTTACTTACCCCTTCATTCCTCCTCATGGGCATTTGAGACTCCTTGGCTTGTTATCCACCCAAAATTTATTTCAGTGAATGATGTCGATCACCACCCTGTCTGCATCCAACTGACGTCGGTTCCATGCAAATGACCTAACTACCAATGCCAATTCCCTGATCAACGTTAGTGTCCCCCTAGTCATCAATGCTAGTTCTTTGACTGACATCAATCACCACCTACCTGACACCATCGACTCTGATCTACACATGACCGACGTCGGTACCTACCTGTTCAACGTCAGTTCTACTTGACTGACATTGGTAACTGTGTTTCCCTGTGAGTGATGAATTTTTACCCATGAGCTTACCTTGGATCAAAACCCTATCCAAACTACCTTGCTCAAAATTATTCAACCCCTGGGACTGATCTCTATCTGTCATCTCCTCCTTGAACACCAAGGCTTTCTTATTCTTGTCAAAAACATCAAATTTCCTCTTTGTGCAATAGACCTGATCCTTTCTTGTAGCATGAGGTTCAATAAACCTCACTTTCTTCTGTTGCTTATAGAAATCTTGATCTATGCTTCCTAGATCTGAACTTTTACCCTTTGACTCAAGAACATGCATCTCCTTCTTATTCATGTGACCAAGCCTATGAAGCCACATCTTCAAATCTATAGCTGAAGTAGATAAACCGGAAGGAGAATCAGTAATACAAGTAGATAGATAAAGAGTACCTACTTTCTTACCTCTTGATAAAACAAGTGCACCCATGGTAACTTTCCAAGAGTCTGCTATGAGAGTTACTGTGCATCCCTCATCACTCAACTTTCTAACAAAAATCAAGTTCCACTTCAGGACTAGGACATGCATGACCTCCTTCAACACCCATGTATTGCCCGTCTACAATTTTAGCTGCACTTTCCCTTTGCCAACCATTTGACAAGGCTTACCATCCCCTAAATAAATCTCTCCAAAGTCTCCCTAGACATATTCATGGAAAAATTCTCTATTTGGGGTTGCATGGAAAGAGACACCAAAATCTAAAATCGAAGATTCCACTTTATCCAAGGAACACATAAGAGCATCCTGTGCAACAACATCTACAACATCTGCTTCTTCATTTCCTTCATGTTGATCTTCAACCAACCTGTAATATTTCTTTTCATGCCCTTGCTTTCCACATTTCCAACAGATTACTCTGCCATACCTAGACTTGGATCTCCTGCCTATCTTAGACCTTGATCTCCCTCACTCAATCTTCTCTCTTTACCTTCCCCTACTTTCAACACTTAAAGAATTCCCTAATGATTCACCTATGCTTTTCTTATGAATTTCTTCACTCAAGATTACACTAACAACATCATCCACTTTCAAGATATTTGAAGTAGACGCAGTATTACTAACTGCCATTACCAAACTATCCCAACTTTCAAATAATGAGCATAAGATTAAGAGAGCCTTAATTTCATCATCAAAAATAATATTGACTGAAACTAACTGGTTTACCAAACCATGGAAATCACTAAGATGACTGTGTACAGATCCACCTTCCAACATTTGCAAATTAAATAATTGCTTCATAAGAAATACCTTATTCAAAGCTGAGGGTTTTTCATATAAATTTGCCAAAGATCTCATTAACTCTACCATTGTCTTAGCCTGTGATAAGTTGGAAATCACAGATGATGCCAGGCTCAACCTTATAGATCCTTGAGCCTTTTGATCAAAAACATTCCATTCTTCATCTTTCATATCTGTGGGCTTGCTTGCAACCCCACCCAACGGTAAGTATAGATCTTTCTGATATAGATAATCCTCTATCTACATCCTCTATAATTGATAATTCTTGCTGTTAAACTTCTCCATTCTTAGCTTACTTTCTTCTGCCATTACTATACTCCCACTCGAACATAAACCCCTGTGAGTGACCTGTAATCAACAAACACTTAACACACTCTGAAACCAAGGTGTTAGTAAACTTGCTCTGAAACAGGCTCTGTGAACCTGCAAACCTGGCTTTGATACCACTTGTTAGGATTAGGAGCACAATTGATTACCTTGTATAAGCAACTAAACACAGAATTTAACCAGAAGTAACAAGTAACAAGAAATTAGAAACAACACAGAATTTGAGAGATAATACAATCTTGTATTCAACTCATCCAGAAAGAAATTACAATCAAGAAGATGCCACACTCTTCTCACACCTATGAGGCTTCCCACACCTCTAGGGCTACCATTAATTCTCAATCAAGAGTTCTCTCTCTTAATTACGGTCATAACAATCAACTCAAACACAGAGTTGTTGTTCACCTCCACCAGTCAGTATCACTACTACCAGTACATAAGTACTCAAAGTACTCCAAGTAGATCTCCCATGAACTTACAACAACCTGTAAATCAAATGATCTTACTTACCATGTATATCTTATACCTAATCTTGCATAACCTGCAGATCAACCTAATCTTACAATTGGAAGGATCTCTTTCTTGTCCTTAATTACAATACATACCCATGGGTCTCTTAAATAGATCCCATACAAACAATAATTAGACTTCTAATTACAATAATTATAACCACAGCTCCAAGACTAAAATTAGTCTTTCACATGCAAACAAACACTCCATCCAAAAATAGACCAGTTCGAGAGTCACATGCAAATGCATGCACACACAAGCTGTCGACGTCGGTGCCTGTCTAACCGATGTCAGCTGACCCATAACTGACATCGATTATTGTGACCACTGAAGATGACTGATGTTAGTTGTGCTGCCAACATTGGTTTCTCTATAACTCAGTAACCTCCTCCATGTTTGCATCCTGGTGAAGCTTTTAGCTCCAAGTAGGAGATTGTTAGGTTATGGAGCTAAAAGCTTCACCAGGATGCAAACATGGAGGAGGTTACTGAGTTATAGAGAAACTGACGTCGATAGTGTAACCGACATCGGTCATCTTTAGTGGTCACAATAATTGATGTCAGTTATGGGTCGGCCAACATCGGTCAGACAGGCACCAACGTCGGCAGCCTGTGTGTGCATGCGACTCTTGAACTGGTCTATTTTTGGATGGAGTGTTTGTTTGCATGTGAAAGACTAATTTTAGTCTTGGAGCTATAGTTTTAATTATTTTAATTAGAAGTATAATTATTGTTTGTATGAGATCTATTTAAGAGACCCATGGGCATGTATTGTAATTAAGGACAAGGAAGAGATCCTTCCAATTGTAAGATCAGGTTGATCTGCAGGTTGTGCAAGATCAGGTAGAAGATCTACATGGTAAGTAAGATCATTTGATTTGCAGGTTGTTGCAAGTTCATGGGAGATCTACTTGGAGTACTTTGAGTACTTGTGTACTGGTAGTAGTGATACTGACTGGTGGAGGTGAACAACAACTCTGTGTTTGAGTTGATTGTTGTGACTGTAATTGAGAGAGAGAACTCTTGATTGAGAATTACTGGGAGCCCTAGAGGTGTGGGAAGCCTCATAGGTGTGAGAAGAGTGTGGCATCTTCTTTATTGTATTTTCTTTTTGGATGACTTGAATACAAGATTGGATTGTCTCTCAAATTCTGTGTTGTTTCTGATTTCTTGTTACTTCTGGTTAAATTCTGTGTTTAGTTGCTTATACAAGGTAATCAATTGTGCTCCTAATCCTGACAACCACCCTATCCCAAACATTTGATTATGCACAAAAATGTGCTCATACATAAGAATAAGGTTTAGGTTCCTTCATTCCTCCTCATGGTCTAATTATTTGGAAAAAACTTGCACAACTATATAATTGACTTAGGGGCCTTAGTAAATTTCATGTATACTATAATTTTTGAGAAGTTGGGATAACACCCATTAAATTGAATAAAAAAGTATTACAACTAGAAAAATATGAGGTCAAGGTGGTAGGAAAGGTTTTGATTGTGTACATGTAGTTAGAATCTAAACGCATAGTTTAATAGTTTATGGACATTAAAGTGGTAGAGATAGTGAAATCTTATGGGATGCTAATCAATAAGGATTGGTCAAAGACCCTAGATGGGTATATGGCCATAGATTTATCACATATGTGGTTATCTTGGAGGGGTGTGGACAATAATATTCATGTTGAAAGATAGCCTAGGATGAAATATATGATTATAGAATACAATGTTTTCAATGAGAAGATAAATATAGTATCTTCTGACTTCAACATCTACACCGTATCTACAAAAAAGGCAAAGCTTACAAGAATACTAGATTGTTAGGATTATAATACCTATAATTTGATGGGGCCCATTCAAAAAAAGGTTTTAGAGTTAGGATTTTATTAGTTAAACCATTAGGGAAATGAAATCTAGCTACCTATAGGTTATAGTTCTCTTGCATAAAAAAGTTTGTAGAATATGAAGACTTGATTTTAGGTCTAAAACTAGACCTAAAACATAAAGCGAAAGAGTTAAAATCATCTGGGGATTATAAATTAATAGTCACTCAAGTCAATCATAAATTATAGTGTAATATGTCTTATTTGAGGAAATTTAAGCATAAATAATGGGAATTGATAAATGCATTCAAGGCATTAAATGTCATCCCTATTATTAGATATTAAAACTAGGTTGTGTATTCCTTAACAACTTTGACTATGAATCTATCTCCTTAAGAAGACTCAATGCTTAAATATTTATCTATATAACTTATACCTAATCCTTCAATCCTAAAAAAAATTTATAACTTTTAGGTTTGTAATGATGATCATCACATCTTAGACTTTTTAAATAGTTGTGGGGTCTTTAATGCTCATATCATAGTTTAGAAGGATAGATAAAACTCCCTTTGCAAGGAATATGACAATGAATATATTATGATCTTAAAATAAAACCACATCATGAAGGGTATGATATCATTAGAGAGAGTGTTTGATCTAACTAAATAAACATATAGAATAAAAGACCCAACTTGTGTTGACTAAAAATCACTCACTATCAACTCAGGATGAACTGATAAATCAATAAATGTCCACATTGGTCTTGATTGTACCCTGATTGGAATATAATAGCTCAGGATATTTCTCATTTGATAAAGAGATGTAATTTCCTAGACATTACAAATCTTTAAGGTTTTTAATACCAGTAATGAGGCCATTTAATGGCTCATTATATCAATAAACAAGACCATTCTCTCTTGCATAAATCATGTTTTAAAAGTGGGCTTAGATTTAATTTAAAAACTTATGCTTATTTAAGAGTGAAATATAGGATAAAATCCAATATATTCTTTAGATGTCATTGTAATCTACACTCTTTCTATTTTCTAACAAGTTGTTTGGAAAAGATGCCAAATGTTGTATATGCAGGCTAAATTAAATTGTCAATGCAGATATCAAATTTTCAAGTGATCAAATACAAAATCATAGATAATATTCATGTAACTCCAAAGACTACTGATAGATCTAGAGTCACAATCTTCATGTAGCTTTGAAGATCCTCACTAACTTTAGAGTTTGATATAATTCATATTTAATTTATTAAGCTTTTATTGATATGGATGTAATATTTATGCATGATCATTTAAGGTATATAAACATCTTTGTATCAACCTAAAATAGGTCATGCATTTTTGTGTTGGTTTGTTTGATGTTTAGTATGTGAATGTGTAATGATAGTTTTGATAGGTTCTCTAAAATGGTAAAAACAATCATCAAGAATATATATGATCATGAATATAATTTCATATTTAGATTCCTCTCTAAAAATAGATAAGTTCAAAAAAAGAATCATCTTGATCTGAGCTTGTATGAAAAATTATGAGGATTTTAGTGGGCTCTTTACATGCACAACCGAAGCTATAGAGTTCATTAGTCTAGGTCTAGAGTTCATTATTCTAGCTTTATAGTACATCAACCAATCTCCATAGTTGCACATAATAGGACTAGAATATGCCCAAAATATATTTTGAAGTTTGGTAGGCTAAATGAGGCATGATAGAATGTTTTAGGACATGTTTTACAAACTATCTCTTTATAAAAATTCTATAAATAGGAGATTCCAAAAATAGACATCATCACACATAAGCAAATACAAAATTTAACAACCATGGAAACATGAAGGAAAAGATCCCCAAGAAATTATTTTTATCAATTTTTATAAAGTGACATATTTTTGATAATAGGTATTTCTAAAGAAGGAAAGATATTCATAGTAATCCAACTAATATGAATATCTTAAATATCAAAATTTTTATAAGAATATATATATTTTTATTTATTATTCTAGAATAAAAATTAGTTTCTAAATTGATTTGTTAATTTGTTGAGGTTAGTAAATTAGTTTCAAACTGATTTGTTAGGTTGTTAGGATTAGACAATCAGTTCTAAATTGATTTGTTAGATTTTTTAGTCTCCAACAATAATTTTTTAAATAAGTTACATTAAAAATACAATATTATTAATCATTGTGAGGGTGATTAATAATTAATAGAGTTAGATATAACATGGGTTTCATATAGCTATCGATAATTTTTTAGATTGTAATCATTTTTCAAAATTAGTGAGAAGTTAATGAAGTTTATACAAAGCTAAGTGTTGATACACATCCTATTCCAAGGAAGATCAAGGGCCTACTCAACCATGGAAGAAATATATTTTATGGTATTTTATGTTATGTGTTATTGTTTAGATATTTCAGTCTTTGTGTTAAGTGTGAGTGAATTAATTAAATTTGTAAGACTATGTGTTAATGTGTGTGTTTTCAATTGATTTATTTTTAGTATTTTAATTACAAATATTTATTGTTGAGGCTTTTACATTTTATCAATATAGATTAAAGTGTGTTTACATTTTATACACTTACATTTATGTAAAAAATTAATGGTATGTTTATTTCATTTCCAATTATAGAAAGAGTGTTTATTTCACAAGTATTAAAGTAAATTTTCATTCATATAATTAGATTAGATATTTAGGATTAAGTGATCCAAAACCACCCTAAAAAAAACAACTATTGGTATTTATCATTTATACCTTATTATAGACTATCATTGGACACTGGCCTTGGTTTGATATGACATCAACTGAAACGAGTTGATTAAATGAATGGATCAATGACACCTATCATTTTTTATCATCATTTTTAGATAATTCAAGGTGTTAATAAGGTATAAATAATAAGTTGATAGTTGTTTACAATAACTTACCATAAAATAAATAAACTTTTTGAACAGAGCAAGAGATTCATAGGGAAGAGATATTCATAATAACCCCCAAAAAAATTAAGTTAAACATAGGATAAAATTTTAGAAATGTATTGAATCCAAAAATAGACTTAAGGCATATAGAGCTCAACCAACAAGAAGAATATTTACCTACCCTATTATCCTATACCAAGATGAGAGTGCTCTAATGAAGAACATATCCTCTTCCATACTACCTAATTTTATGGGGATGCCAATAGAAGATCCTGATTATTTCTTATTTTATTTCAAAGTATTATGTCAAGCCTATGACTACCAAATAGATAATCAAAATCTAAAACTATTTCCTTTTGCACTTAAAAAATTAGCTATGAGGTGGTTTATGGGTTTATAACCACATTCCATTCATTCATGTGATGATATGTGAAATATATTTTTAGACAAATATCAGGACTATTTTAGGATAAAGGATGAATTATTATATATAAAACAAAAGTAAGATGAAACTATAGAAGATTATCTAGATATGTTCTTACTTGTCTAAAGAAGACGTGGATATGAGTTTGATGAAGATCTCAATAAGATAGTTTTATTAAAAGTATTAGATTATTATTCTCTAGAGTTATTGAACATGATGGGAAAGGTGATGTAAATAAACTAACTTTCAATAAAATTATTGAATTGTGTATTAATTATTCAAGAACAAATGTTAGTATTAGAAATTTAAGAATAATAAAAGGAAACAATGATGTATTCAATCAATGAAGAAGGTTTCCATCTCAATTTGTATTGATTCCTACTCCCACTATCCAACCTTTACACACTAAATAAGAAATAACTATGGGATTCAATACTATAAATTATTGTAATGTTTAGGAAAGACATTGATTAGTTCACCACTCACCATCACAAAAATTTCCAAGATAAAATAAAGTTTAGACCATTTGAATGAACAATTCAATGAATAAGAAGACACATAAGAATCAGATAAGGTATTTAAAAAAACTTTTAAAGATCCTAACCAAACTCTATAGTATATCAGACTAGTTCTAGAGTCTTTTAGATTTGCTCCTGAGTCTATTAGCCTATCTCCAAAATTTATTCAACTAACTTATGAAGGTCAACCAATAAACTCAAAAACTAATCCTCATGAGACTTATGATCACACACTTCATTTGAACCCATTTAAATCTATCATGAGTGAATTTATGGAAGTTGATTCAATATATCTAAAAATGAAACAAATTGTAGCCCAGCTAAAAAAACATTAAACATAAATAGTTGATTGATTGATGAACAAGAAATCATAATTTTAAAATTCTTAGAAAAAATATTTAAATAGAGAAATGATTTTACTAAACTTTATTTTGTATATTTTGAGTGTGAATTCTAGGTTAATAATAAAAACATAACCAATGAACATAAAGAATCAATGGATGAAAAATGAAGAATGAAAGTGATACTTGTTTTCCAAAGAGAAACATGGCCACTAAATCAAGAAATTCCAAGTCGGTATTTTTGGTTGTCATATAATTCTTTTTTAATAAATATGCATTTTTTACTTTGAACAATATACCTTTACCTTCTTTATATTTTTCAAATCATTTACATAAACCATTCATCCAATTGATACAATATCAAGGCCATTCATGGTAGCCTCTACCCTACCATTAATAATATATTAGATGTGTAAATTTATAAAATAATTATTGTATAATAATGAAATGATAATTTTTTCCACCTCCTAAATTTCATCCATTTATAATAAAGGTTATTTCATTGCTTCTCAATTTCTCTTTTTATGCATCCTTAATCAAATAACCTTTGTAAAACATGTCAAAATATGCAATCAACATACAAATAGAAGGTTTTCAAATAGCCCATGTTTTTGGACAATTTTTTAATCTATTATTATAATATTTTGGAGCTAACATATAATATTTGAGTATAGTCTACAAGTATTATTGAAATATTTTGCTTATAACATAGTCTTCCAAGAATTTTACTTTGATTAGTAAAATCATAATTAATGGATTTGAAGTAGGCTCTAGACCAATAAAAAACACATGTTTTTGACAAACATAAAGACATAAGATTATCTTAGGTCATCATGGACCAATGTGGTTTTAGATCTGGAGTCCATTAGTATGGATTTGGAATCCTACATTTTAGATCTAGAGTCTATGAATTGGCTCTGGAGCCATCAACTTGCCTTTAAAGTTCACTAGTCTACCTCTAGAGTTGCATAGACTAGTTCAGGAGCTCGATAAAGGATATTTTGAAGCTTATGAATCATTGAAAATGTCATGAAATATCTTTGAATAATAATGGGAGACTTTTTTCTCATTATTTACACATGGGATTATTTTGGTAAAGTTAGATCAAAAGAATAAGTTTATGGTTAAAATCAATGTTCTAGTTGATTTCATTTCTATGGAGGAAATAGAATAGGTACTTCCTAATTTCTCATCATGTTATCATTTTTTGAAACAAAAAAATAAAAGAATTAAAAAAATAAAAAATAGAAAATTTAATAATGAAAATCCTCAGGCATTATTGAAAATCATGGGTAAAAAACTAGCTTGATAGCTGGCCATGTACTATATAAATGAGCCTTCATCATAAAACTAACAAATTATTGATCAAGGGAAGAAAAAATGGAAAAGTTGAAAACTAGAAAATGGTTACTTTTTGCAATCAGCAATAAAGTTTTACATAGTTAACTTTATATTTCTAATCTATGTCAGTATCAAAAAACTTTGGCCACATCAACATAAAGGAGACAATAGATAGCTAGGAGTATGACTAAGATATTTATTTTATTATTTAATTTATAAATATAGTTTTAAGTTATTCAATTAAAAATAGTTCCACTTGACAAACTATTTGAGAAAGAGAAAAAAATTAAATAGAAAAAGGAGAAAAAACAAAAAAAAAAATCCCCATGCATGAAGACATGCATAAGTCTAAGTGTGGGTGAGAAGAGAAGGAAAGAGTTGAAAACCAGTGAATGGTGACTCTTTTCAAATGATTGAATTATTGATTTCAAAAGGTTCTTCTCAAACATTTCATAAATGTATTTTTGAATTAAAACAAATATTCATTGGTATGCTTTAGTTTAGCTTAAATGGTTTTCAATAAGGGATGAGATGATCTAGTTAACTCCTTCAGAAAGAAGATCCGATCTTGTCAAATATAAATATCTATCAATAAATAAAATATCATTGTTAAAATGATCGCAAAAAGAGTGGATTAAAATATAATAAAAATCTACACTACTTCCACATCATAGACTACCAAAATAGAACAAGCTTATGAATATTAAGAAAAGATGGAAAATGCTAATTTTTTTATAGAATAAGTGGAATGATTTCTACTGAATTGAATGATTGAACAAGCTACATCTACATGGAAAATATTATCATGCATTAAGATATGCATGAGTTTGAGTGTGGGATAATGATAAGGTCATTTAATGGCTCATTATATTAATAAACAAGACCATTATTTCTTACATAAATCATGTTTTAAAAGTGGAATTAGATGTAGTTTAAGAACTTATTCTTATTTTAGATTTAAATATAGGATAATATCTATTCTATTCTTTAGATGTCATTACAATCTGCATTGTTTCTATTTTTTCACAAATTATTGGGAAAAGGTTTAAAATGTTGTATATGCAGCCTGAAGTGAATCATCAATGCAAATATCAAAGTTTTAAGTGATAAAATACCAAATTAGGGATAAAATTATGTAGCTCTAGATATCACCAGTAACTCTAGAGTCACAATCCTCATGTAGCTTTGAATATTTTCACTAGCTTCAAAGTCTAATATAAATTATCTTGAAGTTCTTTAGTTTCTATTGATATGGATGTAATATCTATGCATTATCATTTAAGGCATACAAACACCTTTGTATCAAAAAAAAAAAAAAGGTAATGTGTTTTTGTGTTGGTTTGTTTGATATTTTGGTATGTGAGTGTGTAAGGACATATCTGATATGTACTATAAAATAGTAAAAATAGTCATTAAGAACATCTCTGATCATGAATTTAATTTCATATTAATATTTCTATTGAAAAAAAAACAAGTTAAAAAAATAAATCATCTTGATTTGAGTTCACATGAAAAAGTTATGAGCATTTTAGTGGACTCTGTAGATACATAGTTGAAGCTTCGGAGTTCATCATTCTAGCTTCAGAGTTCATCAGTCTAGCTCCAAATTACATCAAGTAAGCTCTAGAGTTTAAAAGAATTGGACTAGACTATGTCCAAAATATATTTTGAGGTTTGGTAGGCTAAAGGAAGGAGAGAATGTTTTAGAACATGTTTTATATACTTTCTATTTATAGAAATGATATAAATAGGAACTTCCAAAAATAGACACCATCACACATCAACAAATACACATTTTATAAATTATGGAAACATGAAGAAAAAGTTCCCAATGAAATGATTTTTATCTATTTTTATAAATTGATATATTTATAAAATTAGGTATTGTTGAAGAAGGAAAGATAGTCAAAGCAGTCCAATTACTATAAATATCTTACATATCAAAGTTGTATGAATCAAATTTGTTATTTGTTATTTATTATCTTAAACTAAGAGTCCATTTTTAAAGTGATTTGTTAGTTTTTTGAGGTTAGTAAAATAGTTTCAAATTATTTTATTAGGTTTCTAGGATCAACCAATCAGGTCCAAACTAATTTGTTAGATTTTTTAATCTTCAACAATAATTTGTTAACGAATTTGTATTATAAATACAACCTTCTTATTCATTATGAGGGTGATTGGGAGTTAATAGAGTTAGATATAGTGTGGATTTCACACAGATATCAATATTTTTTTAGATTTTAATTATTTTTATAAGTAATAAGAATTTGTTGAAGTTTCTACAAATATAAGTATTGATCCACATCCTATTCCAAGAAAGAGCAAGGCCCACTCAACCAAGAAAGAAGGATCTTTTATGGTATTTTAAATTGTGTGTTGTTTAAATATTTTAATATTTATGTTAAGTGTGAGTGAATTAATTGAAATTTTAGGACTATGTGTTAATGTGTGTGTTTCCATTTGAGTTATTTTCATTATTTTACTTAAGTATTTAATTTTGAAGCATTTATATTTTATCAACATAGATTAAAGTGTTTTTACATTTTTTGTGTTTATATTTATGTATATAGATGAAGGGCATGTTTATTTTAAAATCAATTTCAATTTTAGTGTGTTTGTTTCAAATAATTTTCAACTACAATGAGAGTGTTTTTTTCAAAAGCATTAAAATAGATTTTCATTCATGAAAGTAAATTAAATATTTAGGGTAACTGATCCAAAACCACCCCCAAATGGACAATTATTGGTCCTTATCCTTTATACCTTATTAAAAAATACCATTGAACATTGACCTTGGTTTGATATGAAAATAACTGAATTAAGTTGAGTAAATGAAGGGATTGATAACACCCATCACCTAGTGTGATAACACATACCATATTATTCAAGATAAGTACAAATCCATTTAGAAAAAGACAACAACCTATGAGCCTGATCTTAGAGGTTCACTAGTTAATCCCAATTGGGATTATTTTTCCATCTCACTATTCTACATGGATGTTTAACTTAGTGCCCATTCATAACAAGAATTGATAAATCAGACAATATTTAATTTTAGGAATCTAAATAAGGCCTTAGATAAGGACAAGTATCCTTTTCCATCCTTATATGAAGTCATTCATATGGTGAATAGGTCTTAGATGATGTCCTTCTTGAATAAATTCTTAGGGTATAACCAGGTCTTGGTAAACCCAATAGATAGATTCAAAACTTGTTTCACTATCAAATGGGGTACCTTGGATTACAAGAGGATACCATTTGACCTCATCAATGTTGGGTCCACCTTCAAGAGAGAGATGGACTTTAATTTTGAATTATTAATTTTTAAGTGTATAATAAAATATATATAGATGACATAATTATGTTCTCAAAACATAAGACTTATCACCTACACCACTTGCAAAGGATATTTAAAAGGTGCATAAGGTATGTTATCTCAATTAACCTCAATAAATGGTCTTTGGAATCATAGAAGGCAATATCCTTGGTTATATCATCACCAAAGAATGTATTTATGTTGATCTAGACATGCTAATGTAATTTATAAAACACCTCTTCGAAAAAACAAGAAAGAATTGAAATCATTCTTTGGAGAAATTGACTTTGTACTCAAGTTTATATCTATTTTTTTGAGATTGTTAAGCCCCAAATTTCTATACTAAAATAAGAAGCTCAAATGTAGTGGAATCATCTAGCCAAATAGGCCTTCCAAGAAATCCAAAATGTAATCATGTAGGTGTTATTATTGACCAACCCAAACTATATGAAGTACTTCCAGCTCTACTCTTTCACCTTTGAACATATCATGGCTATTATACTCACTTAGATAATTGATAAATAAGAGAACCCCATGGATATCATAAGCATGAATTTTAAATATGTAAAAATGAACTAGTCCACCCTAGAAAAGCATGCTTACACTTTGGTTAAATCTATTCATATGTTTCAACACTCTATCCTCAAGAACTAGGTTCATACTAGTGTTCTTGACCCAACCATAAATCTCATGATCAGACATAATGAATTGGGAGAGATCAGAGGTCAATGAGTGGCTAAGATTAAAGAGTATGATCTATATATCAAACCTAATAAAATAGTGAGAGGTTAAAGCCTCACTTAATTGATCATAAAAATTGACCTAATAATTACTATGGTTTAGTTGGTTTAATAAAAAATGGTTATATAAGACTGGTATGACCCAATTATCCACTATCTTCTCTATGAGATACATCTTACATGATTAATAAAACCACATAAAAGAGATTTGATGCTAAAGGTAACTCATTATATGTTGAATAAAGGAGTACTATACCAAAATAAATACAAATGGATATACCTCAAGATTCTATCAAAAGAAGAGGAAAAATAGGTCATGACCAACTTTCATGAAAATTTGGGTAGCGGTTATCCCTCAAGAATAATAATAGCCCATTATACTTTTTAATTAGGGTATTAATTTACACACCATATTCAAATATACACAACACTCATGTCTACACCTATCATGATGGCCAAACCTTCACCAAGAAGGAAGTCCACGTAATTATGCCCCTCTAACCTATAATATAAGAGCATCTTTTTCATCAATGAGGACTCAACTTCATATGGGTCACCAACCCAAACTCCTAGATGGTCATAATTTCATACTCATGGAAACTAATTACTACACAAGATAGATGAAAGCAATGGAAACTAAGAAAAACATAGCCAAGGAAGTGATCAATCTCATTGAATATAACATAACTAACATAATTACAAGGTTCAACATGCTAATATCATTGGTCTATGATAATGGTACAAAACTCTAATCAATTAAACTCTTTGAATGGGCCTATAAGAATAGTTTCATCCTGAATTTCTCACCAAACTAATTTAAAGGGAAATGGGTTTGTTGAGTCAACCAATAAAAACCTAATGGATAAAATTAATAAATCTACTAAGAAGCGACCTAGATATTGACACTTGTTGCTTATGTATGCACTTTGATTTGATCACACCAGATAAAAATGGGCCCTTAAAAGATCACCTTTTATTTTTGTATAAGGCCTAAAAATAATATTATTAGTAACCATCAGATTGTCCATGTATAAATTCATTCAAGAATACATGGAGGATGATGAGAAAGTGAATACAAGACTATTGTATATTGTTTATATGGAAGATACACGGGAAGAAGCCTTACAAAGTTTTAACAAACATCAAGATACTATCATGAGGTGGTTTGATAATAAGGTAAAATTAAAATCCTTTAGATTATTAGACCTGGTCCTATTATGGGACAAAGCTCATGAAAATAAAGGCCAACTCTCTAAGTTGAACCCTCTCTAGAATGGCCTGTATTAGATTGCCTAGTTGTTGGGGTAGAATGCTTTCAGGGTAAAATACATCCAAAGAAACAATAAAATCTCTACTTATGAATGGATAGACATTGAAGCACTAATTATCATATAAACCATATATATATATATGTCCTATTTTAATCCTTCCATAATAAATTGACATTGTAAACATAGTTTGGGTAGAGTAATTTTATATTAATTTGCTTTCTATTATATGTTTCTTTTCTTCTTGTTCTTATTTTGTTGATTTATTTTTCCCTCATTCTTATAATGTTTTCCCTCAGGGGTATTACCTATAGTAATTTATTACTAAACCCCAAAAATATGACTCTAATCTTAATAAAATAAAAGGTAGGAACTAAAAGGATAAATCTAATGCTGAGCATTCATCCCTAGATTTATGGTTTGGTCCCCTCAATGGGATAAAAAACATTGAATACATTGTACAAGAAGTAAGAAAAATAAAGCAGGCTTTCATTATTGAAAAAATATGATAAATGAGGTAACTCTTTTTTTAGTTCCTACTAAGAAGGAATAAATTGATTCAAAATTGAGCATGTGAATTAAGAAAGGTTTTATTTTTAATAGGAGGTCATTACCACACTTAAAGAAAATCAAAAGTCTTCTAGGATTCACTGAATAAGTGAAAGGTCCCCTTAGTGCTAAGAATTTATAAATCAACCATTCATCTTTGTTATAATGGTTTTCAAACCTTATGGATAAGAAATAAAAGAAGACATTAGGACTAAACTAAGTATAAAATATCATAAAAATATTAGTCTCTTTCTGATAAGTGGTGATTTAGGCAACTTCCATTGCATGATTTATGTCTTAGATGGAAATAGAGAAAGGCCTATAATAGAATCAAAGGTATCTCTATCAAGCCTATAGATTCTCAAATGGTAGAAAATCAATGCCTAATCCTTCCTTTCCTTATCTAATCTATGGAAAATAATAAGTACCTTTAAAGAGTTCTACACAACTAAGCTACCTCTGATCTTGATCATGAATTCAAAGGGAGTCTAAAGGAAAATAATTGCTCTTCACATAAGATGAAATCTTGAATGAATTTTAGGCCAAAATTTTATGTGTTGAATTATTTAAGCACTCATTTATCATATAATTCTAATAAAATAAGTTTCTAATGGCCTATCCACTTGTTCAATAATGAAAATCTATAGTCTAGGTTCTAAACACTAGACAATGTTTTTCTTACATAGTCACCATTTTTTAAGGCCAATATGTCATTTTTCATAAGAGAAAATACGATATATTTAAGTAAATAAATATTTTAAAATACTCATCCCTCTATCAATCCTAACCCAATCATTTTCCTTTAAAAATAATCCTAGGCTCCTATTAGATTCTCATTTCTAGATAATTTATGCAATTATGATAACAACCCATTTGTTTATGTTGAATATTAGTCTCATTATGATTTTGAAGTATATTCCATACTTATATTTTTAGTCACTATTATTTACCTACATTAAATATACTAATATGCATTTATAAGTATCTTATTCCCGGAGCCTAGCTAGTTATTCTTGAATCCTCTTTTATGCCAGGTAAGCATCCCTTACAAGAAAATTTTGGAATTGACTTGGTAATTTTTTACATTTTGAAGGTCTCATAGGTGTTAGAGTTTTTAGATCACTAAGAGGATTGATCCAATGGATAGTACCATTTATATCTATACACACATAGATGTCAAAGTTGTTAGAGCCCAAAGAGGCTCAATCCAATTGGAGAACACCATGTGTATCCATACACCTAGAGGTGTAAGAGTTGTTATAACCCTAGAAGGACCAATCTAAAGGGATAGTTCCACATTTATTTTTTCACCTGAAGGTGTCAAATATTTAATATCCCCCTGAGGCATGATACAATGGGATAGTTCCATATGTATTTGTATACCTAGAGGTGTGAGAGCTATTAGAGCCTTAGGAGTCCTGATCTAATCGGAAAGAACCATGTGTATCCATATAGTTAGAGTTTTCATAGTTTTTATAGCCTTAGAATGCCTAATATAATAGGAGAGAACCATATATATATGTACGCCCAAAGGTATTATATCTATTAGAGCTCAAGGAGGCTCAATCTAATGGGAAAGTGCCACATTTACTTCCATACACACCCAAGTGGATAAAAATGTCTAAGACTGACTTGATGAGTTATAGAAAGGTATTGAATAAGAACTCTCAATATAATAATATGTCACATGTACTCAATAAAACTAGTTGACCAATCTAAACATGTAGAGTTGTTAACTTGATCAAGTACCTTAATGCATCGAGTCACCATAGTACCCATTAATCCAACTAATATAAAAATGAAATGTGGTTGACATGGACACATATTAGATGCCATGAGGGCCCAAATGAGGAGTGTTTCTACAAAAAATATCTACACTTATCAACTCATTTTTGTGGTTTATTTTTTAATACTTGGATAGGTCCCATCCTAACTAGCCAATATAATTAAGGTTTGTCTGGAAATAATGAAATAAAGCAAAAATGGATAATTTAGGATTGATCCCATTGACTCATATTTTGATTCACACGACATAAGCCTTTGAATCCATTACTGAATAAAATATCATAGAGCCCTATAAGGTCCCATCCAAATTGGGATCATTGTTATCCATCCTCTATGAACTCAAAATATTTAGATCCCTTTGCTTTGAATTCCATTTAGAGTGAAAATTATATCCCTAATAAATCCCTACACATAAAAGATAATTAATTCATAAATGACCACCTTAATCTAAAATCCTAAAGCAGATCAAGAATTTTGGGATACCACCTTCTTATAAGGTGTTACTATTGGAAAATTTTGACACCATTGGTCAAGGGTATGTGAAAAAAAAATTGAGGTCATTTAGTTTTTTTTAGTGGTATATAACATGTTTTGGATAAATTAAGATAACTTTTAAAAAGTTAAGGTAAAGTGAATCTAACTTGTTTCTTGCAAAGTCTATCAATTCCTTTGTAAATGTCTTGTCAAGTGAGTCAAGTTCATTGTCTTAAAGGTCATTTTAGGTCATTTAATGTGATAGGGGATAAATTAAAGGTTATCATTATTAAATTAAATCTCATTTTAATATTCCCATGTTTTTTCTTTGTTATTTCTCTCAAACATCTTCAAAGCGTGGAAGAAGTGCAAATGAGGTTCAAAGTGCAAAATGACATCTTAGCATGTTTAGTTGCTTATGTGCAGGTATTTTGGAAGACTTATTTCATGGATTTAGGACTAAATAATCTCTCCATAACATCATAAAGTATTCATCAAACCAAAACCATGCTCAGGAATAACTCACAGGTCCAAAAATGAAAGAAGTTTCTTCCATTTCTCCATTAAGCTCTTTGTAAGCTAGTAAAGGCTATTTTTAAACATTTTATTCATGAAAGAGAATAAGTGTTGGTTAAAATTATAATTAAAAAATATAGGTTATCATATTCCATAAATGTTCCATGTATTAGTTTTAGGTTATAGGGGCTTCACTTTATGAACCATCGTTAAGAAGGAAAAGTGCTCTAAAACCCTAATAACTCAATTTTAGGCAATATGTTTGCATTTTTGATCTCTTTGATACAAATTTAAAGTTGTGTGATATATTATGGGGAATAAATAACCCTAAAAAACCTTTATAAATCAAAATTTCAATTCAAATCATGGTGAGAGTTACATGTACAGGTTGTAGGGTTTCAATAATATAAAGGTGACGGTCAAAAAGGGGCTTTTAAAGAGGTTTAAGTGGTTGATTGAGGGTATAAAATTGTCTTAATGCAGAGATTGGATATTAAAAATTCCAACTAAAAATTAATGATTTATTTAAGCTTCATAAAACTCAAAAAAATGCCAAAACTTAGACCTACATTTATGCAAAAATGAGAAAATACAAGTTAAAAAGCACTAAAAAGTGCATATTTTGAGTTTTACTAAATTAAATATCATGAAAATTGACATATAGGTATTTTTTATTTCATTTTAAATTTTTTTTAATGTCCGTACACCCATTTATGAGAGATTAAATGGAAAAACACAAGTCTGTACCATGAAGGAAATCAGGGTTCTTGACTAATTTACTCATGAATGGAGTGTAAAATGAGTGTTTTAGACCTTTTTAAGGGAATATAATTATATTATATGGTGTATAATTATTTAAAATTTAATAATAAATTCTTATACAATTAAAAATAATGAAAAATAGGCTTAGATCATTGAAAACATCTCCAGGCAACCTTGTGGGCAACAATCAGACACGTTTTTAATAATTTTTGTTTGAGAGTTTGGTCAAGTATTTTAAACATTTTCAAAATTATATAGGTATTATAAATTGATACATATCCATTTAGACTAATGGGAGTGTATATTAATACCTATAACTCATTTTATACCCCCAAATCCAAATAAGGGTTTTTTGAAGCCTATAAAGCACAAAAGGGCATTTTTGGAAGTTATATGTGGAGTTTAGAGATAAAAATTTATTTGAAGGTATGTGACACCATGGTGATGATTTTAAAATCATAATTATATCAATAATCTATTAAAATAATTCAATTTCATGAAGTTATAAGTTCTCATTGTGCATTTGGCAAGCTTGTCAAGATGGAGAAGATGGACATATCCAAGAAAAATTAATATAGAGAGATGTGATTATTAATAATATAATTCATTATAATAAAGGATATTTCATGAGGAAATAAAAAATTAAGACATGCATCCAATTATATGCCAATTTGGATGAATAAGAGTCCAACCTCAACAAACTCCATCATTGAATAAAAATCTTCAACAAACCTTGCCAAGTCAATCACTTATGTTATTTGCCATTTGAAGATAAATAATAGGTAAAGAGTTTGTTTTAAAAAGGATTAAAGGGTGGAATTATTATTAAAAAACCTCATTAAGACCTTCTCTCTCTCTCTCTCTCTCTCTCTCTCTCTCTCTCTCTCTCTCTCTCTCTCTCTCTCTCTCATGCCAATTTCATGAGGACAAAGTCAAATAAATATGAAGCCTTCAAACAATCCTATCAAGGTGGAGAGACATCATGCAAGAATGGAGGGGTTAGTTGAAGAATTGAATAATAATTGAAGGAATATATTCATGTAGGATACTTATTCATCAAGAAAAACATGAAAAAATCTCCCTTCTACACTACCTTGGAGCTATTTGATGAAATTAAGAGATAGAAACATGCATGCAAGAATATATATGAATAGGTGGGTCAAATTCAAAGAAACAAGGAGGATAGTTAAAGCCACTAAATAAAAAAATTGAGAGTCTAAATTAAGTTTAATGAGATGTTCAAAAGGAGCAAATGACGATGATCAAGACCTTTTCAATCATTGAATACCATCAAGGCAAGCAAGGATACCAATTCCCTTCAAGATAGGTCATGAATGAGGACCTAAGACTTATTTAATACATTAAAATAATCCTACCTCTCCCCCCTAAACAATTTTACAAGAGGAGGTTAAAATATAACATGTACTACATAAGAATTTAGTGGTTTAGAAAATAAAATAAAATATGACTAGGCATGAGGACTCATCCCTAGTTTAGGGATGTTATAACTCCTCTCTCTTAACTCCCTTTTCTATGTGTATGTTAATTTTTTGAAAAAAGGGAGGATTATGCTTTTAGATATACATATTATCTATGAAAATTGTGTACCACATCACCTTTTAATCAATAAGAAGATGATGTTTCCTTCATTTTCAGGTTGTTCATGAATTGTATGCATCATGTTCATTGATGTAACTTAGTGAATGATTGATTTTACTATGTTTATTTATAAAATTTTCACCTTTATGTAGCATATAAGAATTATTGAAGGTCATATCAAGTGTCTAAGTCTAATTTATACCTAATTTGGAAGTGAATTCAACCAATGTTCATTCCTTCCATTCTAGTGTGAAGTTTTATTAAGACCTTTTTATGAAATATTGATGTAAGAGTCATTACATGAAGATGAAGTGAACATGTGTAGATTATATAATAAGAATAATTGAATATAGCATTGGTGCATCACTCTCAATTTTAAATTTTCATGTTCAATTTTAGCTTGAGTATTGCTCTTTTTACCCTTTTCCTAGTTAAGAAATCTTTAAATTAGAAAGTTTAGAGGGAAGTAGGTGAGTGTACCAAGGGAACTAGCCCTTAATATAGATATTATCTCTAATATAAGTCTACCCACACCTTGGAGAGTTTCCCTCATATCCACATGAGTGATAAAAATCAAACATTCTCATAAGGGTGCACTCCTGAGTGATAATAGTTTTGGCATGCTTGGTTAGACTATTCCACAATATAGTTGAATATTGGAGTTGGAAAAAGACATTTTCAATAGTATATAACATATATAATTATTATACTAGGTGATTCTTTGAGTTGCAGACTTTTTGGTAGTAGATAAGTACTAGATTCATGCCAAAGATCACTACAAGGTCTTCAAGTATAGGTATTAACTTTGAGTTTGATAAATTAACTTTGCATTAAAAAAATAAGAAGGTTTGTAAGAAGTAAATATCCTAGGAGGTTATTTAAATAAATAAATTAACCTATTGTAAAAAACACTATAATGTTAAATCCCATTATCAACATGGTTGTCCCCAGGAATCAAGTATTTGTCCCTTTTAATAATGGAAGCCCGCTCGATTTAGTCCAATATGATGACGTCCTAGCCTCAACCCTCAAAATCCTACCATATTTCATAGGTTAGAATAAAAATACACACATAGAACATATGATGTGTCCAATTTGTGTTCAGTCTATCATGTTACCCAAGAGAATGTTGCCATCCATTTGTTTGCTGCATCCTTTAAGGGAAATGCATTACAATGGTATAAGAACCTTCACTTGAATTACATTTCCACTTGGGATGATTTAGGTGCAGTATTTTGTAGATAATTTGAATATATAATAGACCATTTATCCCTCATTAAGAAGCTCACTATCATCAAGAGAGCAGCACATGAATTTATGACTAATTTCAACCTTAGATTTTAGAAAACATGGGACAAAATACCTCCTATGATAAGGAAATATCTTGATTATGATTTCCTATACTTATTGATGGTACTGAATTGTTATATTTTAGTTATAATTCAGTCCATGGATGGTAGGACGCTCTCAAATGCCTATGAGGTTGCCATTAGAGTGGAAAATAGTCTAATTCAGGCTGGTAAACTTACACCTAGGTGCCCAATGCCATTTTTTTAGAAACACATACTAATCCACATCATAAATATCCATCATTAGCCCCAATTCCATCCCCTCAAAGTCAAATTCAATATCCTTTTAATCAATCTAATGAGTTTGGTAAACTAAAAGTTATGTTGCAATATTTTGACAATGAGACAATTTAGCTAAAGAGGTAATAATATCTAGATAATAGGCCATCTCAAACATATCATCCATATAGAGAAAAAATAACTCCATACCAAGGATTTATAGATAATAAGCCTCCATACCAAGATCAAAGAGTCATTACACAAGCTAAACCATATGTTGCAATTGACCCTAATGCTCCTTCCACATCTAAGTCCATTATACCTATTGAATATTTTGACCACAAGTCAAAATAGGTCAACCCCATATATTTTAAAACCTAGATATGGGTCTAATAGGGTAAAAATATGCTCCATGGTCCTATATAGGGGTCTTATAATGTGTTTCTAGTCTTGGTCATATACACTTTTGGCACCTTGTTCATTTCTTGTCACTTAAGGTCATTTTGGGATCATTTATGAAGCTTGTATAGTTTTCCATGTAATAAAAATGTTTCAAGGTGTCTTTAAATTTCCATGTGTTAGTTAGGTGTTAGAGTAACTATCTTGAGCTGACAAATTTGTAGGTTTCTACATTAGAACAAGAAAATAGTTAAAAAAGGAGGAGATTTGGGTAATTATACAGTTTGTGTAGGAGTGTGGCACATGTGGTAGGATTCTGCAGTGTCCTTTCAGCTCCCCTAAACTCAATTATACACTTGGTTATCTTTGAAACATATAAAATTGGCAAAAAACCATTTTTCTCCTCCATTTCTCTCTAATGTAGACATAAATAGTTAGTTGGTTTTGGTTTGGTACAGCGCAAAGGAGAGGAATCAAGTTGACTGATATTTAGGGATGAAATTAATACTTGTCTACTTAAAATCCTTGGTAGGAGTTCTAGGATTGGTTACTTTTACTTTATGAACCAATGCTGAGAAGTCTATTACCTTTTTCATGCTTATTCATTCCCATACTCTACAGGTTTCCTCTTTGTTTGAGTTGATCTGTATAAATCAAGTAATATATGTGATTCCTAGGAACATGAAAATTATTATGACATGACTATTAACATGGTTTTCATGAGTGGATAAGGACTAATGAGAAAAATCATCTCAATTTTATAGTGAGGGACACCATCACAGCTTGCAGGTAGGTTTCATCAATTACAGAGGTTTCTCTTTCCTATAGTGGCTTCAAACAAAATGGGATATGATGTTTTTAATTCTCACATGTAATGGTAACCACCTATCCTTAAAAATATTAGTTTAAAAATGTTTCATGTGAATAACACAATGAAGGAAGATACACACAGTCAACTTGCTTTATGATTTCCACTTATAGGTAGCTAAAAGGAGCTTTACACAATCATGTTGGATGAGAGAGGAGGTTCCAATGTCTTGAGAAGTCTCCCAAGGTGGAGATGATCATTTTTAAGACTTATTAGAGGTCTAAGATTTGTTGTAAAACCAATTCAATATACATACAATCCTATACCTTACATTCATAGTCCTATACACTTTTTGTGCACCTATAGAAAACCTCCATAGAGGCTGAGTAGAGTTGAATGAAGGCATTTAAACTAGTTTGGAGTCTCGTTTAGGTCCACAAAAATTGAAAGTGTCATAATAATAATGGTGGAGTCATAAAATAAAAAACATACCTATTCCAACTCTCCACAAGATGATAAAGTTACTTTAGGGATACATTGCCTTAAAGTCTTCAAAACATGGATTTTACCTCTATTTTGATCCTTCCATAGTAAAATATATGAGGTCTAGACAAGTTTGGTGGTTTTCATCATGCATGCCAATTATAAGAGCAAAATTTTTTAAAATAAAATGGTTTTTTGACCATGAGAGGGTGATATAAGAAGGTTTCCATCTCAAGCAACTTCTCATTGTAGACTGTTAGTGTTATCTATAGTATTCTTGAAGCTTGAGTGGTCCTGTAGTGCAATATGACATGTAAAAGCAAACCTTGTAAGCATAAGTTGTTTATGAAATTAGAATTACATTAATTACAAATAAAAATTTAAAGGGATTGATATGTAAGGTTTTAACTTAGATTAACACCTACAAGGGCTCCTTTTGCCTTCAAGGTGGGTATCTACAATTGACTATAGAATGATGACATATGGGAGATTGGTAGTTTAACTATTGGTTGAGTCCTAAGCATGGTATGGATGTTATTGAATAGGAGATTAGTTTATAGACCCTAAGAATATCCTAATGTATTTAAAACTAGGGATAAATCATAAAAGCACCACCTACATAGTTCTTTTTTCTCTCAAAAGGGCCACCTCTAGTCTGACTGTAGGCACCTATAGATTGATGATGAGTTAGAAGTTGAAAACACTGTAGATATAGAATTTTTATAAATGGAAGTGATCAAATTATTCTAAAAGTATATTGGAGTGTGAAATATAAGGTTCAAGAGTGGAATGTCATCTACAAGAGTCTTTGTGGTATAAGGGTTGCCACTTATAGTCAACATAGTACACATACCAATTCTTGCATATAGATATAGATGTGGATTGGGTTGGAAAATAAGTAGGGTGTTGATAATGTGTAAAACCAACTTCACAATGTTTTAATTAGCTTAATGAGTTCCTTATACCAAATAAATAGGGTAGGGCAAAGGTGAACCAATCAAGTCTAACCATGCATATAGAAAACCCTACACAATCTAGTTTTGAGAAGTCTGCCTTGAGGAATTAGAGTGTTGATGGATTTGCAGACATTTAAAAGATATGAAATTTTTTACATAGAACATAAATGACCTATTTAATCCTCTAATAGCCTTAGTTTGTCTAATAAGACATGGGAATTTCTCTCTATTTTGTCTCAGATAAAGGGTACTCCCAGAGAGGTAAAACTACATACTTGGTAGGTAGATGATGAGAGGAATGAGTTGGAAATTGATAAAAAAATGACAAAAAGTGTGTGAGGTTTATTTGATCATTAAAAAATAGATAAAATAACCTTAATTCCTAAGATACTACTAAGAGGTGGTTATATAAATCTATGTATAGACCATGCCTACTCACCTAAATCCCTAAAGGGGTTCAATATAACTTATAAGATAAGATGACCATTCCAATTTTTTTTTTAATTGAAAGGGTAGATATAAGGTTGTTTTAAACCATTGGTTTGTAGAGAGGTCACATAGTTGGTCATTTTTTGGCTCAAACCTATCACAAGGTACTCAGATTACACTCTTAAGCTTGAGAGGCCATCTTTAGATGATCGCACTAGTATAAACACTATGAATAATACTCCAAGGAGTTAGGAGTTATTGAATAGGGTACATAAAATGATTTTAGTGGAATTGGTTTGAGGTTTCAATGTCAGGATTATATGAACAATCCTTAAGAGTCTAAAACACTTAAAACCCTCCAAAACCCTTGCCTAAGACCCAATTGGAAATAAGTGAGTAAATATGCATCTAGGAAAAATAGTATGACCTATAAAAAGTTTTGGGATTTAATAATACTCTCTAAATATCCATCCCATCCAGTTTGTTTATACCCTAATTATACGAACAAGGTACAAAATAGACTTTCTTAATAGATTTTATGTGTTTTGTAGGTTAAGAAGAGATTTGAAGGATGAAAATAAATTTGGAAGGTAAATTGGGACCTAAAATAACTCTTCATATTCATTTATTGATTCATAAAACCACACAAACAACTCTACTAAGTCATTCACTTCAGGCAGTCTATGACAAATAATGGAAACGGAGAGTGACTACCAAGTGAGAAAGTCATAAGTCAAATTGGGAGGCATGTTAAGGTCTAATTAATGGAATGGAAAGGAAGGGGAATCTTTAAATATTTCATATCACCCAATACATATATTTTATTGAACAACTAATGGCCATTTTGGTGACAAATGTCAAGACCAACCTACAAGGCTAGTGATGATGACTGTAGATGATGAGAATAAGTGTTTAGAAGAAGACCAATGATTAGGGACACATATAATGATTGTTTTAGAATTTTTATAACCCCTAATTGATATTTCATATATTTAATCTCTCATTAGTCTAATTTGGAGTTCTCAAGAGAGGCCTAATAATGAAAGTAGTTTCAAGAAGCCATTTGAAGACCTATATGCCAAGTTTGGAGAGTTGTCATGCTTAAAGTGGAAATTTGTCCAAGGAGACATTATAAATATATTATGCACTTAATTCCTATATAAAATAACTAATTTTCATGCCTTGACATGTGGAATTTTGACCCTTGATCTCCACCTCTCTCTCTCTCTCTCTCCTCTCACACATTCTATAAATGCTAGCCATTTTAGCTCTTGTATTCTAATTCCACACCTGGTATGGCAAAGCCCTACTAGTTTGATGTTGTAATTTGAATTTTAATAACACATGTAATATAATTTTGAGTTGATAAAATACATTGTTAAAGTGTGTGAAGATATGTATAGTGAATAGTCAAGTGATTGATATCCATCCTTACTTTCCCTCAATCCTTCCATGTTTGGTGCAAGTTGTTCTACTCTAGTAGGTCACATGAAGTGTTGTTAAGTGTATGGGTATATTTTAAAGTTTAAAATTATCCTTAGTGTTTAAAATTGATATTTTTTTGCTTACCTTTAGTATTTTTCATGCATATCACCTCCATGTTGAAATACTAATGTTAGAGTATTCTAGGACATTGAAGCTAGTGGTGTAGGTCATTTCTATTAGTGCAAGAGTATGATAACATAATGGAGGTATATCTAATGTCTTAACCCCTTATATTAGTTTAATTTTATGTCTAATTATATCTCTTTTCACATAAGTAATCAAATAGTGTAGGTGATAAGCACTTAAAGATCAATCTAGGGAGCTAACCCTTAAACCTAGAGGTCCACCTCTACTATAGGTAACTCATAGGCCTATAGGTATTCCAAAGTTACACAAATATTATAATAGGATTAAAAAAATCCTATAGGGTGAGATATTTGGTGATAATAATACCAATATAAAATAAATTGATGTAAAACTCAAGTTGGCAGCCTTATAACACCAATGAAAATCAAGCTTTAGTGGCTCAAAATATGGCAATTACTCAAATGACACAAGAGGAAGCCTTTATTAAAGGAGATAAACATAATTAATCTATGATAAAATAATGGGAAATTAATAATGGACATGTACAACTTGACGTAACCTTGGTAAACTAGAAATTTGATGATCACGTGGTAGTAAATCAGATTGGTGAGCCTAGTAAATCAAACAACTTGGTTACAGTCATCAAAAGAGCCAAGATAAGGGATATAGATGAGATTAAAGAGGTAAGTCATGCTCCAAATATTCATAATATGGTTTTTAAAGGTACTAATTATCAGGTTGCTACCCCTTTAGCTCAAAAATATTAGAATGTGAAAGCAATCAAGGCTCACTAAATGCTTCAAGTATAAGAGCATCATATTGCTCCAAAGGTGAAATGAAAGATTGGAGGCTCTTCATTCAACATAGTATTTTCCTAAATTTTAGTTTTTTTCTATTTTACTACTTTAAGAAATATTCAACCAAAACATAAATAAACATCAAATAGAGAGGAATGAAAGATATAATCAACTTGTTATTGAATTTCTTACCATCACATTACCTCTTTGTAGATCCTCTTTAGGATTTCAAAACTAATTTTGGATGCAAAATAACTTGGATGTTGGACTACTTGAATGATGCTTGATAATGACTTCCAAAGGTATTTTGTGTTTTGAAGATGGATTTGATAATGGCTAAAATGGATGCAAAGAGGGTGTTATGATGGCAAGATGAAAAGTTGATTTCAAGTTTTCAAGTTTTTCAAGTTAATTTCAGGTAGGGAGTGAGATTGGTTATATAGGAATGGAGGGAGAAATCAATGGATCAAATTCAATTTTGAGCCATTTAAATCAATGGCTAGGGATTTTCCATGAATTTTAATTTCATGGAATTCTCTAGAATATAAAATTATAGAGGAAAAAGGGTTAAAATGGAGGAGATTTATAGAATCCTCCAATTCTAGAATTCTCCTATTAGGGTTTAGGGGTTTAGGAGTGGCTAGAATAGGGTGGTAGTTTGGTAGGTATATTATTTTGTATTTTTAAATTGGCAAGTGGCTTAGGGAGTAGGTTAGTGGGTAAATAGGTTTAGTTGGTAGATTAATGGGGGGATTAATTGGTTATGGGTTGAAATAAGATTTATAGGATGTAGGAAATGGGAAATAGGATATTATTCAATTAGCTAGGAAATGTACTTATAGTTTAAATTAGCAAAATTAGCATAATAAGCAAGGTGAGGGGATTTTAGTGCATAAATTTTGCCCCTCTTTGAAAGGGAATTATGAGTAGAATAGAGTGAAAGGAGTAATTATTTTTCAAAGAAAAACTATTTCATAGATGAATGTTAGTGGATATGATGCCCCCTTGAGGGAGCATGTGGGGAGAACCAACCTAGATGGTCACTCGAATAGAAGATCTAGGGGTGGGATAAGACCAGGATGATAAAAATTAGTTTGGGATGCCCCAAGACATAATGATGATTGAGATGTCCCAAGAGTGAAGGGAATCAAGTAGCTCAATTGTGATGGGTTCAAGACAAATGACCAATGTTTAGAAAGTGTTTTGATTGATAAGATGAAATTGATTGAGATGAGATGGGTTCAAGATGGTGATAAGTCCCATAATAAGGACACAATATAGGGAGGGCTTGAAGATGGATAAAGGAGATAAAAGTTGTTGATTGATGATAGGGAACCATTTTACGTAAGATTTGTAGCTTAAAAATAACATGTTATTGTTGAGTGAAAGGATGGGATAGTGATGAGGGATGAATGGAGGAGTGATGAATGGGGGCCAAGCTATCCCTAGGCATAAAAGTGGGACTGGGTGATACCTACATAGTCTAAAAATACCTCAGGTTGATGTAGTTCTGACTTTGGATGATGTTAGGTGTCAATGCCCCAAATGATTAAATGAGAATAAGTTGACAAAATAGAGGTGATTAAGTAAGTTGATGGGGTTTAGACGTGACAAGGAGGTTTTTAAGGTGAAGGGGTTATGGGCGAGGGGGATAATTAGGTTTAAGTAGGATGATGATAGGTGAGATAGGCTAACTAATAGGATTAGTGGGATGGGTGGAAATTTAGAAGCCATTGATAATGTTTGAAATCCTTTTTAATATTGTACCATTAAAATGTGTGACAATGACAAGAGAAGTCAAAGGTACATCCAAATATGTGTGTAGTGGAACTATATTTTAGTGACTTTGCCCAAATAGGTTTAGGAGTCACATAGACCATATTCTCCTCCAGGAGCTTGTGGGAGTTCTTCTGGATTGTGAGAAGGCTATTCTTATTCAGATTATTTGCCTTCAGTTTAATCACGGGGGTTTTTATTGTTCCTTGAAATATCTATATTGACAAATATTTATGGAAAATCCTTTCTTGTGATCACCGAAAGGCATAAAATCTTGAGCTCCCAAATACTCCAAAATTGCTTCATCATTCTAAAACCTATTAAAAGATGGGATCCTATTTGTGATCCCAGTCAATGAGTGATGGATAGTGGAGGGAGATGTTGATGGTGGATATGATGGTGTCAGGGAAAAGGTTAGTGGTAAGAAGCTCTTATAATTGACTATAAATAGAACCTATCTCAATTTCATCATTGGGAGAGATTGCTTAGGGATTGAGGAAATATCCATAATAACATTTTTTAAGTCACCATCAAATAGTTTGTACCATAAACCAAGAGAATATGGGTGTTATTCAACTAATATTGGCTCAAGCCTACCTTGTTCTTGTTTCCTTAGTCCTTTCCCTTTAAAATGCATTTTATCCAACATTTTTTGGAAACAAGGATATCATTTTCTAGGAGATGTGAGGGCCTCTTTGTCTGGAGGAAGCCATGAGTCATTTGATTCTTTTATGGATTATTCAAATCATAATCATGTACTTAAGAAGGATATCAGTCTAAATTGATATTTGACTAGATTAACCTTTCTCATGGTCAAGGACCCATAATTACATGGGGAAAGAGGGAGATCACCTAAACAAAAGGCTTTATATTTGTACTCCTCATAGCTTATGGATGTGATTTTCAATTTAATGACTTCAGGTAGTGGATCTGTTATAGGTACAATATGATTAAGGGATATATATTTATCATCTATTGACTTCGAATGGAATTATTTGTGCTAGGATAATGATATGATGATGAGGATTGATCCATTTAATAGCTGTGAAAGTGATCAATTTATTTAGGGATGGTGACTTCCATACCAGAGTGAGGGAATTTTAGACATTGATTTAAGGTAGATGGTATAACTTTCATCTTGCCGATCTAAGGTCATCTTCACAACATGTTATAAGGTAAATCAACTTCCACAACATGAAGAAGAGTTTGGTGAACCATGGGTCCCATGATAATGGGAAGGTAGATAGTTATTATGGATGACCGATCATTATCATCATACACCTTAATCATAATTAGAGTAGTGCTAGTCCTTTGTCTATGAGCACATGATTAACACGGTGATGGGATATGGAGACCTTAATGAACAATGGATAATTACGGTGGGGGCTAATTAAAGGCATGTGTTGGGCACCAAATGTAATCTACTAAGAAGGGTATAAATGTATCACTAATGCCTATAACTGATTAGTATCTAGATCACTAGGGACCTGATGACCATTTAGGACTTGATTTAGTATTTCTTGATGTAAATGGGATGTTTTAAGAAGCTCTATTAATGAGATTTGAGCTAGTGTTTTCTCAAGCTATTAAATAATATCATAAGATTTATCAAAAGATATTGGGACCTTTTTAGAAATATTCCCCTTTTGTGTTAATGAGGTAGATGGATCCTTAGGGGGTGACCTAAGGACTACTATTTTATTTTGTCTAGTGGTACCCACACAATCAACAGTGGCCCAATTGATTTTTAAGATGGTGGGTGATGATGGAGTGGGATCTTGGGGGATACATATTTTAATGGTGTTGATATAATGATATTGCATGGCATGGTAATTATCATGGTTAGAAGAAGAAACCTAACCCTAGTCTCTTGGTGGCTTCCTATTTCTTTGATCATGCTTGGGTAGTGGGTCCTTATAAATGCCTAGATACCCATTTGCAGATTGACTTAAAGGAATTTCCATTTCTATTTCAATATCACCTCTTTTGATTAGGTCTTAGATATAGTGATTTAATTGCATACATAATTATGTATCATGACCTTTGACCCTATGGTATTTACAAAATTCATCTTCATGGTACCAATCTAGTTTATGTTGATGATCATCCATGGGTCTAATTTTAGTAAGGGTGATCATGTTAGCAAAAATTAATTGTTAAAGAGTCATTTAAATAGGTACTCCCAAGTTAGTAAGAGGTATTTCAATTTGAGGCTTTAGCTTTCCAAGTTGCACATAAATTAAGGAGACATGTTATTATTCTATGTGTTTCTTCTTTTGTATTATTTGCATATGCTGTTATTTGGAATTAGTAACCCCATCTCCCATGACATTCTTATTTTTTTTGAAGAATTTTGAATTTATTGAAAAGGGGTTATCTTGATTTTAACTATGATCATTATGGGAATACAACTTAATTTTTCCTTTATCAATAAGGGTATTTTTAATTTGCATCCCTTTCTCAATAATTTTATCAAATGTTTTAGCACATTAGAGTTTTAGCTGATATTTGAGCTTGGTATTAAGGTTATCTACAAATATCTTAGCTAACTCTTTTTTAGGTATTGTAAATCATAGATGGCTTGCTAATCTTCTCCATATTTTCAATAAGTATGACAAGCTTTACCCAATTCTCTATTTGGTATTATAGAGGTCTATAATAGAGGTATCATGTTCAATATCAAATGAAAAATGTTTGACAGATTGTTCAGTTAGTTCTCTGAAGCTTGATATAGACCCCTTCGATAAGTGCATGAACCATTCGAAGTCTCAAAAGTAGGCATATTCAAATGCTACTTCATGAAAAGCCACATAGAAATCTTGTACATGGTCTCAGGGGTCACCTTTCCCTCGATATTTTTCAAATTTAGGCACTTTAAAGTGCTGTGGGAAAGGTATCTATAATATGCTCATGTCCAAGGGGGAATAACAAAAGTATTCATCTTTTTATTTTAGTGCTTAAAATCATGGGTCTATTTGTTGGAGAGTCTCCTTAATCACTTTCCCTTTGTGTGTGAATGTAGGGTGATGTGTGTCATTTTTACCCCTTCATTTAACCAATGTATGTTGGTGTTTGTTCTTACCAAGGCAGTGCCTAAAGCTATTTGCAGTGAGGTACTTATTAATTTCAAGTTAATAGTACTTGTTTTCTAGTGTTTTTGGATGTTATTCTAATCTATTTCTATTTCTAACTTCTAAGCTACTATTTGGAAAGAAATACTATTTAAAAAAACATAAACAACCCAATCTAATCTAATTTGTAGAATTTGGAAATGCTTCACACAACTGCGAAACAAACCTATTCAAATCACTCTTGAATAATTAAAATATTATCAAATATTCACTGACTAATTAAAAAAATCATAAATATATATTTGCAAAATCTAAAAGAATGAATTAAATGCTTATACTAGAAATAACATATTAACTATTCAATCTTCCTTATAGGTTTTCAATCTAAATTATACAAAATATATCTATATAAATTCTAAATTTAAATAAATACAAATTAAACTTATAAATACCAAATTTATCTCCTATTTCCTTGGGGAGTGGGCCCTTGCTCACCCTCAGATCTAGGTCCAAATTAACTCAGCTCTAAGATATTTCTTCAACACATGGATTGAGAAAGAAAACTGCTATAGTACTTTATATTTCAGAAAACACCAAAATTAAAATATCTCTATATGTAGGCATAAAATTTATAGATCCAATCATAGATATATCTATTTTTTATATACCAATAAATTGTTTATCCTTATATTGTAGAAAATAACTTAACTAATTTGAAAATGAAAGATATTCTGGACAAATTAAGTGATATAGTTAGAATAGAAAGTTGTTACAATGAGATCTTTAAGTATTCAAAGAGCCCATAGATAAAAATTGCCATGATTAACTATATCAATCAAATATTTACATATATTTATACTCAATCTTCTATCTTTATCATTGAAACCTAGAGTAGTAACTCCTAAAATGGAAGACTAACTAGAAATAGACATCTATTTATATACATGCAAAGAAATGGAAATGTTGAAAAGAGTTCTCCAGATTGCCATGAATAGGTTGGATAATATATTTGAACCATTTAGAATGTAGTAGGATAAATTTTGGAGCAAATTGAGTCAATCCATAGAAAAATTGGTACAATATGTTTCTTTTGAAATTCATAGCTTGACTATAAAAATCCATAGTTGACTGTCAAAATCTGTAGTTGACTGTCAAAATTTGTCGTTGACTGTCAAAATATATAACTAACTATTGAAATCCACAGAAAACTTTAGAATCTATAGTTGGGTCTTAGATGGTTCATTCTTGGTCTTGGATCCTCCTTGTCTTAATGAAATCTTGTCAAAACTCGTATTAATACTATTATTACATGTACATGTCAAAATGTGGATCTTAAAACATGCAAATGTTAGAACAAAGTGAAAAGAAGATATAATTAGTATTTACATGAGTTTATATAGACAAAAGCATTTATTTCCTACCTTATGCAAGTTCTAAATATCAATATTACATACAATGCTCAACCATTTGACATATTTAAGGCCATAAACTATAGTAATAATGAGTCATTTTATGGACTCATCATCTCCCCCACTCTTTACCTTTTGTAAGTCCATTTTGCAAACTATATCCTCAATCTCCATAGTTATGAACTCTATGTTGTAGCTTCAGACTCAAATCATAAATGGAATACAGATCTTTTTGAAATATCCTCTAATTATGAGGAGTGAAACCCATATCCCTTTGTATAAAATGAAGCCAAATATCAAACTATTCCTGAGATTGTGGTCCTATATTTTGTTAAAGGGACATAGGATAAAGTAGTAAGGGAGGTCTAAACCTCATTCCTATCCATGGATTTATTCCATCCCTCTGTAAAACATTTGAAATTATCTACACAACAATGTTATCTCTTCTCAAAGACTAATGAATGGTAGTGAGTGACAACACTTCTCTTCATCTTAATGGAACTGGTAGCATACGACAATGTTATCTACAAGCCATCATTACATAATCTTAATTATGTTGAATAAACAACTAAAATTTAAGAAGGCCATCCTATAAGGTAGAAATATAATGATCATGAATTCTTAGCTATTGGTAAGACTTGTGAAAATGGTGTAACATATACTGTGTACTATGAAATTGAGGCTTAATGCATAAACCAACATCTTGTGTAATATTAGTGTGATAATCATATCTCTCTTGCCAATAAATTTGATTTTTATATGTAGAAAACAAATTTATTATATGAAGTTCTCCCAAAAATAGATTTACCAAGAAATTATTTGTATTACCTAGAATAATGTCACATAAATAAAAATCACAAAGTAGATCTTGCCTGTCGAGAGTACTATTTTTGAATGCTTCCATGAAGTCATCACTAGTGTTTATCTCATGTGGTAAATCACAAGATATCTACAACAATTACCATCTAAAAAACTATTCATGTAAAAATAGGCTATATGCAGAAGAAGAGACTCTACAGGATAATAGTTTTTCACTTAACTGACAGGTAACCTGAAGAGTTTGTTTAACCTGTTCTTCTTTTTGTTGGGATTGTGTTAGTTCTTATTACATGTTCTATTTTTTATTTCTTAAGAAAATTATTCTACTTTCTACATAGATGATTCTATATCTTTATTTCCTCTAGTTATGAGCAAACTTGATCCCATTGGTTTTTCACTTCTAAAACAAAAATAATAGTCTAATAGCCTTATTCTCCCATGTCCCTAAGAGGAACATTAGAAGAGTTAAAATATTCCTCCTCAAATAAATGTTTTCTTATTTAAGTGATATAGTATGATGACACACATAAATAATTTCATTTTCTACCTTATCCACTTTATTCAAGGACTATATTTCAAAATTTTCAATTTATTTCATTAAATGAGCAATCAAAAAATCTTTATTTTGAGATGTAGAAATTAGTTCAGCTATATCCTTTGAATTTTATTTAATAGTGGCTTCTAGCTAGGACAAGGCTAGAGCATGTTGGAGTTCTACATCATTTTCTTCCCTTGAAGGCTATCCCTCATCTTCATTCATGGGAGATTTTCCTTTATCCTTCATCTATTGTGTAGGAGGAATAAGACTCTCATCAGAAATAGTCCCAAAAAAATCATCAACCAAATTTTCATGTGGAAAAAATGATTCCTCCTCTTCTCTATTGTGAGCTTCACTAGTAGTGGTTGTAGGGTTTTATCTCAAACTACCTAGTGTCTCAACAACAATGGTCTCATCACTATCAACTGCTAGGATCGATCTTCTTCTTAATTTAAGAGGGGGCTAAGCTTCTGTAGGTAGGGTTTCATAAGTTTTTATCTAGGAGTCAAGGCCTATAGAAGACTCCTCTTCAATAATTTGAATGGGTTCATGGACTTGAGCAGCTTGGGAAACATACTTCCAATTTATAGTATAGGATCAGAGCCTCAATTTTCTACTCATTTGATTAGGAGGAGAGACTATATGAGGATGATTTAGGGTTTGTAATGGATTAGTCTTGTCTATGGATATTGTGCTATTGATGAATTTAGAGGTAATTTCTTTAGGAGAAATTTTTGGTGGGGTTTTTGAACTAGAGGAATGCATGTGTGTAGGAACTTGTTTAGCAAGTTTAGGGGTTTTCTTTCTCTTTCCTTCAAGGAAGGTAGCCCAATATTTCATTTCATTTTCTTGATATAAAAAGTGGTGTTGAATAATGAGTTGAATCAACATTTGATGATGTTTGGTAATAAGGTTTTTGGCATACCTCATAACTACAACCTAAATAGATCCTAAGAGGAATGAGGGCAAATTTATCTTGTGTTGAGATTGCTGAACACCGTATATTAAATGAATTAACATTATTAACACCATACAAATAAACACACTACACTACCCCTCACATGTTATGTATTTAATGAGCTAAAATGAAACTGCCCTCCAAGGTTTAGGTAGAGACTCTCTAGTTACCTCTTTTATTATGCCTTTGACATCTTCCATGAAAACTGGTATGGAATATCCTTCACTACTAAAAATTATAACAAGATCATGAAATGAAGATCTTCATACTATTCAAGTCCCTTCATCTAAAATCCCTGACAATTCACTAAAGACTTACATGAAGAAGGGTATTTGAACACCTGTGACTTGAGAAATCAAGTTTTATGTGAAGAACAAATTCTATCATCAATGCCTTATGAAAATAATATAACTTGAGAAAGAAATTTAGCCATCTAGCTACAACCAATATTTATTTTACTGACTCATTTTCCAATAGCTCACTTGCATCCTCTAGTTCTGATTTATTTTTCAGCCCCATTTTCAAATTCTTCACCTTTAAGTTAGGTTTGCACAATCGATTCTTCACCCTACTTTCAAAAGGAAACTAAACTATGCTTGCAAAGTGATTAAATGGAAATAATATCTATTTGAGGGTTTAGACTACAGATATTACTTGAATCATGCTGAGCAATAATGACAACAATAATTAAAAGTAATGATGACATACTTTTTGTTTTATTTTATTTTAAATAATTCTACCATCAATTCTTTTTAACCCTCTACTTGATGTATTTTTATAAATGACACATAATTACAATGATGTGTCATTATGAAACATTTTCATAATTGGAAGGGGTATTATCCATAATAATTGCATTGAAATTACAAAATATGACCTTTTGAAATGACTTTTTGCTAACATCATGAATTCTAATCCTTTTATATCACTATATGAATTTTTTTTATATCAATGGGTTTGAGCACATGCATGCAATTATTAGACATTTAAAACTAACACTTAACATAAAAACAAATATTTTACCTTACAAATCTTAGTATTGTCCTTATCAATCTTCCATATCTATTCTTTCACAAACAAACTACATGTATTAATGTTTAAAAAATAGTACAATAGATAATAGCATTAAATTTATTGCTTTAGAACCATTTGAATTTTGGAATTGAGTTTTCTATTTTTTTTTTTTTGGTATTTTGTCTTTGAACAGCTATTTGATGGTTTTCTAATCAAGGCTCTTTATTCAATGTATGAACAACCAATAAGCTAGTTTTTTGAACATGATTGCCAACAACGTCTCAAAATATTTTCATTGTTGATTTTTTTTATCATTTTTTTATTTTTAAACATTTATAAGGAAGAGAGATATTTTATTCCTTTATTCAAGCCAATTTTGTGTTTAAATTTTAATTACCACAAAAGACTTAAGTTCTTCCATGACACTAAAATCATTTTGTACCAACTAAATTAATTCATCTTTATTGGTAGGCTTTTGATATAATTTCAAATGATGTCCATTTACAAGAAGTGTTTTTTGATTTCTATCTATAGGTAATAACTATACTAAACCATTATAAAAAATCTTTGCTATCTAAAATGGTCATAACCATCTAGTTTAGAGCTTACCTTTGAAATACTAATATTTGGAATCATATAAGAGTGCCTAATATCCTTCTCTAAATTGCCTTTCTTTGATATGCAAGTCCTACCATTATTTTCTCTAATATTGTGTTATTTATATCTATTGCAAGGATTCGATCCTCATCTCATCCAATTCATTCAACTATAACATTATTTCTTTTTGTGCTTCATCCAAATTAATCCCTAATTCTAATGCATTCCTTAAAGTTTGTATTTCAAATTCAGTTGAAAGAAGAGGTTTCTTACCATAGACTAACTTATATGGTGAAAAATTAGTAGTGGTCTTCCACGTAGTGTTGTATGCCCAAACAGCTTCTGGGAGTTTGGCTACCCAATTCTTTCAACTACTATTGACTATGTTTGTAAAGACATTCTCCAACTCCTTATTAGTGAATTCTACTTATCCATTTTTTTGAAGATGGTATGGTGAAGATTTATAGTGGTTGAATTGGTAGATATCCATAAATTCTTAAATCATATTAGACATGAATTATGGTCCTTGATATGATACTATCTCCCTTGGTGCTCTAAAATGCTGTATGATCTTGAAATAGAGGAAGTCTACTACTGCTTCTTCTCTTACATAAGAAAGAGCTTGAACTTCAACCCATTTGGTTACATAGTCCATACATACCAACAAGTATTATTTACCTTGTGAAGGTGGATCTATGGGCCCAACAAAGTCCATACCCCACTTCTCAAAGGGTTATAGAATTACCTGTGGTTGAAGAGGCATCTCGGAGGATAATGTAGGTTTCTTCATTATTTGACATGCATCACATTGCCAAACATAGGTTTATCCTATTTATGGAGAGTTGGCCAAAAATATCTAGTTCTAAGGATTTTGTGTACCATTCTTTTCACTAAGTAGTGTCCACCTCCAAATTCATCATGACATACATGAATGATATCATACATCTCATTCTTCTTCACACACCTGCAAAAAACATGACCAGGTCCAAGTTTAAATAGTATACCGTTAATCCATTTATAAGAAATTATTATAATTAAATGTTTCTTTTCCTTTTTAGTACATTGAAAAGGAAACTTCCCCGTAGCTAGAAAATTTTCTATATCTACAAACCAAGGTGTTTGTGCTAAAATAACAAATAATTGTTCATCTAAAAAGTTATTTTTTATAGGTTCTTCTTCATCTTCATTATGAAATTTGGAAAGAAAATAAACAACCACATTAAATTTCCCTAGTTTATCAACAATTATTATGTCAAATTCTTGTAGTAACAACAAGCATCAAATAACTCTTTCTCCTACTATTGGCTTATTCATCAAATATCTAATAACTACATGATGAGTATATACATAGATTTTATAGCCAATAATATAATGTCTAAATTTTTTTATGGCATAAGTCATAACAAGGAATTATTTTTCAATGGTTGTATAATTTATTTCAGTTGAAGTTAATTTATTGCTTATGTAATATATGGCATACATATGTCTATTTTCATATTTATATCCCAAAACAACTCCCATAGCATGACTAGATGCATTAGTATAAATATGGAAGGGTTGTGACCAGTTAGGTCCTCTTCATAATGGTGTAGTACTGAGATTTTCTTTGATGGTTTCAAATGCTTGTTGATAGGCTGAATTTTAGATAAATTCACTTTCTTTTATGAATAGAGAAAACATTGGAGCAAAAATCTTCTATGAATCTTCTATAATACCCTACATGTCCTAAAAAACTCTTGATATCAGTATGATTTTGAGGAATATGCAAGTTTGAAATGACTTTAATTTTCTTTGGATCTACTTGGATCCCTTTTATAGAAATATGATGTCCTAAAACTATGCCTTCTTCTACCATAATCAAACATTTCTCATGTCTTAGAGACAAATGGTGGTCCTCACATATTTGTAATACTTTTTAAAGATTACTTAAACTTTCATCAAAAGATTCTTCATGAATAGTATAATCATCCATATAAATTTCTACATAGTCATTATTCAAGTCTAAAAATATGGCTAGGATAGCTCATTGGAAAGTGGTAGGGGCATTACGTAAACCAAAGGGCAAGACTCTATAGGAAAATTTCCCCCCATGGGAAGGTGAAGGTTGTTTTATCTTGATCCTTAGGTGCCACTTATATTTTTTTCTATCCACTAAAGCCATCTAGAAAAGAAAAGTATCTTTTTCCAACCAGATTATCAAGTACTTGATCAATGAAGAGTAGAGGGAACTTTCATTGTTTATTTATTTAGATCTCTGTAGTCCACACATACTCTCTATTTATCATTTTTCTTAAGAACAATGACCAAGGGAGAAACCCATTGGCTATTAAAAATGGGATAAATAAATCTTACTTTTAGCAGCTTCTCAAATTTAGTGTTCATAATGTCTCTCAAGGTAGGATTAATTCTTCTTTGAGGCTATATTAATGGCTTAATGTTCTCTATGTAAATGTGATGTGTATAGACATTTGGATGAATTCATTTCATATCTTTATATTCTTATGCAAAATCTTGAGTGTGATCATTGAGTACATCAAAAAAATTCATTTCCTGATCATTTGTCAACCAACTATTTATGTTGAGTGTCTTCCCTAGTGTCACTATGATTTATTTTGTTCCTAGATGGGAAGAATCTATTTATTTTAGTTCACTCATCAATGAGTTGAGAGGACAAGGATGTGGAAGTAATTCATGAAATGTAATAGCATCTTTAACAAAGTTTTCACCTGTGGGAATGAATCTAGCTAAAGGACAATATAAGGCTATAAGAAATGAGTCTTGGCCTTCATATGCCCATTACATCACACTATTTTGAATGTCTTTACGATCATATAATGTATTTTAAGAGGTGGAAGAGGATTAATGATTATAAAAATAGGAAGTGCTACTTTGAAAATGTATTCTATTCAAATCCATAATGAGTCTGTTGCACTCTATATCTCATCTATTACAATCCATAGCTAGTTTATTACAATATGTAGCTAGTCTATCATAATCCGTAGTTGGACTATCAAAATCCATAATTGGACTATCAAGATCCATAACTAGACTATGATCCATAACTAGATTGTCAAGATCCATATTAGTTTTAATACTTATTAATAAATCATCATCTACTTCTTCTACATGTTCAGTGATTGTAACCATAGCTAGAGAAGAGATACTATCATGTTTTTCATCAGGTTGTAGTTTTGAAGATGTTCAAAATATTATTCTAGGAACTCGTAGAGTATACTAGGTCTTAGTTAGTATCATGTACACACATAAATATTCATATCATGTTGTTGAAGAGGTTAGTGCATGAGAATACTTATGGATTAGCAATAGCCTTGTGTAGTCCTACATTTCCATAAGTTATGAGTTCTCCAATGAACTTAGATTCATTGTCATTATCATTCAAGGTGGTTTTTTCACCTCATCAATCACCTAGAGTAATTTGAAGTAATTTTTAAAATGGGTTAGTTCTATTAATAAGGTTTTATCTCTATAGACAGGCTCAAGTTTTGGGTTTGAGGATGATTCAACCATGGCTGACAGTTGGGATTTACTCAATACATAATTTTAAGCCCAAGGGAAGTTATAAAATACTGAGAATGAACTAAAGGTGAGGGTTATTTGGAACTAGAGTCAGTAATAGTAAATCAAATTACTCTGAGGACTTATAAAGTTCCATAAACATCTCCTATATTAATGGAATTTGTAGGGTCACTTTATGCGAGTTCAAATGTGAGTTGATGGCATGATCCACTTAGTCATTCCATGTTTTGGCATTAACTTAGAGAAGTTTGAAAATGGGATATCAATTTATATTTGGTGATGATGATGGGATGCCCATAAGTTGTCTAATTAGAGCTTAATTACCCAAATTTATTAATTTAGGGGCATGGTATGAATTAGAATCCTCTTTATTTACCCAGTAGGTTTCCAATGAGGTCTGTGCATGGGAATTTTTTTTGCTTAGGAGTGGATTTATGCAGTCCTAAAGATCTAATGGTGATGAGATCATCTATACATGTCAAGTGAATTAAACTTTGAGTTGATGGTGGTAGGCCAAATTAGTCATTTCCTAATTTAGAATTAAATTAACATTTTGAACATAAGCCCACTTATATTATTTGGTAGTGATGGAGCTCCTTTAGTTGTCAAATCATGATATCCTCTAGCTAAGATAATAATATGAGGATCATGGTGAGCACATGATTAGTTTAGCCTTAGTGGCACTATGAACATTCCCAGTGTTGGCCACATGTCACTTGAAGAGTGTTGGGTTCACTATGTAGTGTGATGAATAAGTGTAGTGGGACACCTTTGTCCTAAAAGTTTCACTTGAATGGATCTAGGTTTTAGAAGACACGTGGATCTTTCTAATTTGATCAAGCCTCTAAGAGTTCTAATAGCTCTAGCACCTCCAAGTGTCAATAGAAAGGTGGTTTTTTCATTCAATTGGGCCTCCTAAGATTCTAAAATATCCAACACCTTTCTGTGTCATAAGACACATGGATATTTCTTATTTGATATAGCCTCTTGGGTTCTAATAGCTCTAAAATTTTTGGGTGTTAGGAGATAGTGGGTCTTTCATGAGCCTCCTAGGGTTATGAAAACATTGATGCCTTTGTGATGTAAAAAATAAAAAAATGTTAAGTCAATTAAAATAGCCTTGTAAGAAAATAGACACTTCCTTATTAGCCAAAAATATTCTGTGAGAGTTCCAACTAGGAATTTTGAACTGAGAATATAGTAAAAACCTACGAATATACTTTATGCAAGAATAGATCTCTAAAAATAAAATAAGTGTAAAATACTTAAGGATCCAATATTTCTATTTTGTATAATGGGAATATGACAATTTAGTCACAAACCATAGGTGTTATATACTAAGAAAAATATTATCAATTAAAAATTACAATATAAGGATTCATATAGACCTAAATGGAAAGATTCTTTTCTTTTTTTAAAATGGGAATGTGCCCATTATATGCAAGCCAAAAATATTATGAGCATTTTGCACTAAGTGCTCATATTATGCCCCATTCTACAGGTCTAATATATAAATAATATTATCAATTAAGAATCCAATATTTCTATTTTATGTAAAATGGGCACATGCAAATTCTACACAAGCAAATATTATTAGATTTATTAGTTGATAATGTTCTTATCTAATGTCTAAAATGAGCACACTAATTCTTAAGTGATGATGACATTCTTATATTTCTCAAAATGGGCATTCACCCATTCTATGTAGGCCAATAATATTATGAGCATTGATAAATAAGTGCTCATATTATGCCCCATTATACACAAATTTAGTATACTAAGAATACTATCAATTAATAATCTAATATTTCTATTTTGTAGAGAACTAGCACATGCATATTCTACACAAATGAATGCTATTGGATTTCTAAGTTTATAACATTCTTATATAATGTTTAGAAAGGGCATGTGCCCATTCTACACAAATTAAGACTATTGGATTCTTAATTGATGATGACATTCTTATCTTTTTCAAAATAAGCATGCAAATAGTCTATGCAATCCAACAATATTATGAGTATTGAGCAAGCAGTGATCATATTATGCCCCATATTATGCCACATTATACAATTATAGGTCAAGTATCATAATAATGTTATCAATTAATAATATAATATTTATATTATGTAAAATGGGCATGTGCAGTTTTTGGTCAAGCTAATACTATTGGATTTCTTAATTGATAATGTTATTATGTAAATTTTTGTAGAATGGGCATATGTGCCCATTATATATAAATTAAGACTATTGGATTTTTAATTGATGATAATAATGGGATGAACAACACAAGATAACAATAATATTAGAATTGAACAAGAAGTGTTCATAATATGCACCATTATACATAATTATGGTATATTAGGAATATTATCAATTTAAAATCCTATTCCTATGGACTTGTGTATAAAGGGTAGATGTACCTTCTACACAAAATAATATTAGTGGATTATTAATTTATAATGTTTTTATCTTGTTTAGAATATGAATGTGCCCATTTTAAACATGAAAATAATGTTATGCTTATTATACACATGTATAGTATATTAAGAATATATTATCAGTTCATTAAGACATTTTTTAGTAATGTAATCATGTATATTCATATGCATTCCTAATTTAGATATGGGTTTAACCCATGGCACAATTTTCTTATTTTGGTTAATCATGTAATATCATACTTATTAGTCATAATTTCCATCCCAACAAATAAAGGTCTCCATCCCATATATCAAGAGCCATAATTGGTTTGTCACTCAATGACAAGTGACCGGTCAATTAGAGGGTGTGAATTCCATGGAATGTTGCACTATGAAAATAAGTGTTATGGGTGTGGATAATGCCATGACAAGATGCTATGGGAACCCAAACATGTAATCAAGGAAAGATAATAATTGTTAGTAGACTATGGGTAAAATGAGAGGGATATACTAACCAGGGGATAAAACATCAAGAACCATTTCAATTACACCTCACTTAGCACGTAATTTAAAGCCCTCTATAAAATTTCCCAATATAGCTAGAAAAGACCTTTGATATAATAAAATAAATTAGGTGAGATGGGAGGTTATGTGGTTAGAAGAGAATCCATAGGCCTTAGGCCATTAAGGAGAAGATGAAAATTAAAAAAAAATGTTTTAGAATGCAGGATGGTTTGGTTATTTTAAGAAGTTAATAGAGTTTTATGATGCATTTGCCTAAGAGTTTGTAGATTTTTTTTTGCATGATGTAGCCACTATCAAAGGATTAAAAGAAGAGGTTAATGAAGAGTTTCTATAAGATGTAACTAGTCTACCTTATATAGTGGAAGTATGGCATAAGAATCCTAGTGATGCTACAACCAAGACTCTATTTTGTACATACAAAAAGTAATTGGAGTCCTCAAATAGAGTTACACTTAATTTTTCATTACCTTGGATTTGGATATAATTTTACCTCTAAATTTTTAAGTACTTAAATTTTGAGGGTAGATATTCAATGATGCATGATCAATCTCCTTAATCATCTCAGGCATGTGATAAGGGTGAATGTACCTAACTTTTAGTTAAACATGTTGACAAGAATGGAAAAAGAGTACCAAAAAGGGAAGAAGACATATTTGTTCTACCACTATATGATTTAATTGATTATACACAAATTTTTAATGGACCAAATAAATAACTTAGATGGGAAATTTTATTGACAATGCATTAACTACCAAAAGAACAACAACATGAAGAATTTGACGAATAATAAATAATGGATGTTGAAGAATAGGTTATGGATACAAAGTAAGAATAAGAGCATGTGAGAGAAGAAAATATAGAGAGACTTGAGAGAGGAAGAAGGAGGAAGTTAATAATAATTCCTTCCTCAAATTATTAGAGCAAAGGTAAGAAGAGGGATGAAGACACCCCCTCTACATCACTAGCTAGGAAAAAGTAAAAGGTTACAAATTAACTCACTCTTAGAAGACAATAAAAAATAATTAGGTGTAGAATAATAATAAAATACACTCTAATATCTCCTAATTTTATTAAAATAGAGAGTGGGGAATCATCTAATAAATATGATGATCTCAATGTAGATAAAATTTAGACTATTAACAATTTTGATAAAGGAAACTCTAATTCATCTATCATTGAGACTCCATCCTTTAGAGAGATGGAACATTGGATTACTTAACATAATGTGGCAAGAGAAGATGTAACATTGAAGGAACAACAAGATAATGTGCTAGATGAATAAATGTCAATGGTATAAAAAAACCCTAGTCAACCTAGGTAAAAAGTGTTAGATTATTCCAAGATCTATGAAAGTCACATATTGCATGAAAACCTTGTAATTAGGTGAGAGCAAATGTAGAAAAAAAGAGAGATTCATAAACTGATTATCTGATTCATTATCTAAAAAGTACAAAAGAGGTAGATTATATAGTGATAAATTAGGTTATCATAAAGGTAACTTCTCAACTCATAATTATAAAAACACATTAAGTGTATTCATCCTAATGGCCTTAAAAACCTTAAGCAAGCTGAGTGAAAACTGTGTAGTTAAAACCAAAAGTGGGAATAATCCTACACTAACACCCCTTGAAGTGTATCTTAGGTAGGTATAAAAATTGGGTTCTAACAATGAGGCTTGATAAGGTACCCAAGTGCAATGAAACTCTCCTAAAGTGAGAAAAAGGAGAAAACTTGTAGGATAAAAATCCTTCCCTAAAATAGAGAAAAAAAGATAAGGGAGATAAAAATCCCCATTAGAGTCTACAATCAATTGAAGCCATCTGATATCCTCCAATGGAGTTCTTGGAGGTGATTGGGGATTAGAAGTAGATTTAGTGAAGAGTGTATCACCCTAGAATAGTGAATGCATGCACCAAAAGCATATGGATATTCAACCAAGGTGTGATTCCTATCCAAAAAACTGGTATACTCATGTAAGGTAGGAGTTCCAACTACATTATTCAATGATGGTGCAATGGGAAGAAAATCAAAGAAGGAATATTTAATAACCTTAAATTATGATATAGATTGTTGAATGTTTGATGTTTTATGGATCAGTATACCTATTCCAAGTAATGTCTAAATTGGAATAGGGGTAGGTTAATCATGGAATAACTTCTCAAAATTTAGAAGGTGACAAGGAGATGGTGGAGGTGTTTCCCCATCACTGATGTAGTCATTTGTATTAAAATAAGAATCATCACTATTATAATATTGTTTAGGCTCAAAAATTTCATCAAATTTAGGTGAGTCTAAAGAAGAAGAATCTAAAGGAGAGTTAGGTGAAAAGTGTGAGCATTTATATAGCTGATTTTAATGATCAACCATTCCTTCTACCAATATAGTATTGCAATGAATTTTTTTAACATATACTAAATATAAAGTAAACTCAAATTGATTGCTCAAATTGAGGTGACTGATTTGGTGAACTGATAGGAGATTAATTAAAAGTGAAGTAACACTTAAAACATTATTGAATGTTCCACCAATCACTTTAACATACCCTCTCTTGAGAACCTTTTTAGAAGTGTCATCACCCAATTATATGGAGGACATGTCACGTGGTTCTAAGGAAATGAATGTTAGGAATAGATTTTACATTGAGTGAATTTTGGTATTTACAGTGTGGTAAATAGTAAAGTTGATATTTACCATGAGGTAAATAAGTAACAAGTTAGTAATTAGTAAATCAAAATATTGTTAGATATAAAAATATTACGTTAGAATATATATATTGAGATATAATGTTTATATTTTTATAACAATATATCATGTGCTTAATTAGAAGGATTTTAGGAGATAATATTGGGGAGAAGTTATAGTAAATACATTTCCTATATATGTGTGTAATCTCACAAAATGCATTAATCAGAGAACAAGGGAGATAAATAATATATCAGAGTGTTTTTTAAATATTTCACTTTTGGATGACTTAATCAGTATTGCTCTGCTTCAATTCTTATCAATGGTATCAGAGAAGAATGAGATCTTTAGAGGTTTTAGGGGAACAATATATGTAATTCATGGCTTCTCTTGCAGATGTGATTTTGTAATCATTGAGTATTTTATATATATATATATATATATATATATATATATATATATATATATATAATACTCAGTGATTACAAAATCACATTTGTAGGGGAAACCATGAATTACATATATTGTTCCCCTACAACCTCTCAAGATCTCATTCTAATATATATATATATATATATATATATATATATATATATATATATATATATATATATATATATATATATATATATATATATATATATATAGAGAGAGAGAGAGAGAGAGAGAGAGAGAGAGAGAGAGTGACAGAGGATCTTTTATTTGTGTAAAAGTTGAGCTTCATCTTATGGTATTTTTTTATTGTTCATTATTTTAAATCACCACTAACACTAGATTGACCATAGTGATAGTTACATACAACCACCATTCAAAGCATAAGGATAGTGATTCTCATGACTTATGCCTTGGTCAACATCTCTATTATGATTAACATCATTTCCATCCATAAATAATATTCAAACATTTGGTTATATCTCAATAGTATACTGGTTATATTGATACACTGTAAACATGCAGTCCTAAAGATCTACAGTCTTCTTTTTATCAATGTGTATTGGTCAAATTTCAAGACTTGCAATGATTTCTCTCTTTTTATGAACCTGATCATGTGAAATTTAGCTTCAATCTTACATGAATAGTCAATCTATTATCTATTGCAGCATAACATCCTTTAATGGATTAAATATACTTGTGCACGTATTTATATCTTTGTCAGTGCATCAAGAAGACTATCTCAGTTTTTTAGTCCATCTTCAACAACTCATAGCTTGATGCATTCTTTACATTTTTCTTGAACCACAATTTTATTTTGTGTTTTATGATGGCATTTAAACTTGCATCGATCCACTTGCCACCTATTCTATTATGTGGTGAGTCTTATGGCTATACCATGTGCTACTATGATAAACCCATTCCCCTTTTTTGTTTATAATAAGTATTAGATGAGTTAGGTCATATGTGATTAAAATCCTTGCTACATAGGGTCTATTTATTAGTTTCTATTTTATTTTATAGTTTTACTCAAATAGAGATTGTTAGTAGAGTCATTTTCTATGTCTATGTCAAATAAAAAATAAAAATAAAAAAAATATTTGTTATCAAAATAGTCTTGACATTTTTGGATGTCATAATTATAGTCCTTTTAATGTTTTTATTCATTTGGTCTATTTTTTATGTTAATAAGGTTAGGTCCTCATGTAATCTATTGTCAAGTCTTGTTGAGTCAGTTGTTTATGTCAATTTTATTTTTATGTCAAAGTTATATTGTCTATCGTCATAAATATTAAAAGTGCAAATATTTTATTTTGGGTTCATAGTTATGTTATGAGTCAAAAGTCATTTTTTTAAGTATGCCATATTTTTAAAAAAAGTCAAAAGTTAAAATTGTAAAAATAATTTTTTTGCCTTATGGATGCATTATCACTTGTACACAACGTCCACCTTGTGGGGGGGATTTCCCTCAAAAAAATCATGGACTTGAGATTCAAGACTTCATCAGTTAAATAAGTAGGTGATACTGGAGGATGGAGGCTACATAGAGGATGGAGGTATTTCAGTGACCTCTCATTAGTCACCAAAGATGGGGCCACATCAATGTTTTATTGATGTATGTGGTGTGTTATTTTTTTAAGTTTTTGGTATGGTAGTTACATTTCAATTTCAACATGTGTGAAAAATAAGAATAGTTTTACCTGTTCACATGTGTGTGATATTCCCATGTAACCCTTTTTATATTTACATTAGAGAATGTTGATCTAAAAATCATTATAACAATAATGATAAAAGGTTAGTGGTAAGCCTATTAAAACCATGTTGTAAGGTTAGTGGTGAAGCTGAGAAAACCATTCTATAAGGTTAGTGGTGAACCTGAGAAAAACCATTCTGTAAGGTTAATGGAGAACCTGAGAAAACTATTTTGTAAGGTTATTGGCGAACCTGTGAAAACCATTTTGGAAGGTTATTGGTGAACCTAGAAAACCAACTAAAAATGAGTGTGAAGGAAGAGATTTGTGATGGCACATGTATGTGGAGAAGATCATGAGCACACAGAGGTGGAACATGCTACAATCATAAACATAAATATATTGTACCATGTAAATTCTATGGGGGGGAATGTTAGGAATAGCTTTTGCATAGAGTGAATTTTGGTATTTACTATGTGGTAAATAGTAGAATTGATATTTACCATGAGGTAAATAAGTAACAGATTAGTAATTAGCAAATCAAAATATTGTTATATATAAAAATATTACATTAGAATATATATATATATATATATATATATATATATATATATATATATATATATATATATCATGTGCTTAATTAGAGGGATTTCAAGAGAGAATATTGGTATTGGGCATAAGTTATAGGAAATACATTTCCTATATATGTGTGTAATCTCATGGAATGTATTAATTAAAGAATAAGAGAGTGAAAAAATATATCATAGTTTTTTAAAAATATTTGGCTTCTAGATGATTTAATCAATATTTCTCTACTCAAATTCCTATCAATGAACTCTATATGCAAAGAGGCCATGTGATGTGAAGCACCAGAGTCAATGACCCATGTAGGGTTAGAGGTATAACTACAACTAAGGTTGTGACATTTTATTTCCCCTTACTATTATCTTTTGAATTTTCTTTACCATGATCATTTTCCTTATAAGATTCATGGGTTGATAAATTATGAATGGTAAAATTAGGGACACTGATGTTGTGTTTCTCAATCAAATTAGTCAGTTGGTCAATCTAATTCTTCAAAAAATTTATTTTATCATGCTTTCTCAAGCAAAAACCACATTTTAGGATTAGAACTGGAAGAAGAGGTTTCATGGTTGTATTTGTATGTGGGAGGATTTACATCCTTCTCATGATCCTTTTTGATTTGTTTCTTCTCTCTATTATTTGAAGCCTTCTCTTTCTTATAAAAAATTGCATGAGATTTTGAGGACTTCATTCTAGCCATATGTATCAACTTATCTTGATCCCAAGTCAAGTTAGAAACAAAGGTATCTAAATAAGTCATCTTCCATGCAGCAATAAGAGAACTTATTATGGCATGGAAGGTGGATACAAACACATAATAGTTTGGAACTAGTTTGGAGAGTATAAACATAAAAAATTGATCATATTTATTATCTATTTCACATTAACTACAACATCAAATATTTTTACTTAGTGAAGAAGTCTTTTCATGTGTCAAAGCCACCTGGGCTTAAATTGATGAGCTCATTCTCTAGTTCATGACCTCTTATCACATCCTTCTTCCCATAGTTTTTATAGTGTGGTACATATATCATTTTTTTTAGTAGATTCAATATGAAAATGTAAGTCAAGATAAATAGAAAGACTAAGTTAGCCATGTGCATGATCATATATGTTAAACCATTTATTTTTATATGCATCTACTATAGGTTTAGTTTTATTGTTAAAAGTAATCCTGTAGAATCCTTATTTTCTTAGAGAAAGTAGCACATTGCTTTTTTGTTCATGATAATTGAATGTTATAAGTTAAGGAAACAACCAACAATTTTCCATGATGCAAGAAAATAAGTTGTTGTAGAAAGTAAAGAATAAATGTAGAAAATAAAATTACACAATACCACATAGTACCTCCTTAAAATTATCAAAGTGACCCCCCCTTAAGTTACAAATACAAGCACACTTGTATAGACATTAGTGACAACCAAGAATGCATCTTGAGTAATTTTTACATAAGTATGAAAGAACTAGAGGGATGTCAAAATCAATGAATAATGCATCCAAGAGTGTACAAACTTATCACGTGTGACTCCATGAAGACATCTACACACCGATCTTGAGTGGGTCAATACTAGAGCTATATGAAACCCAAAGATATAACCAATGTGTAGAATGTGAAAAAATAAATACTTTTAAAGAAGATGACACTCAAATCCAAGTTACCTATCAAAAGTTATATCCATTTAAAAATATTAGCTCACATGAAAAATTTGGGTGTAAATGGTGGAAAATATTTTTAATCAACTTCCTCAAAAAAACTTGAGGTCCTTTGGAACAAAAGCTTTTAAAATTTTGTGATTTAATTTCCTCAAAAAATACTTATGCCTCCATGGAGTTAAATTTAAGCATTTTTGTGCTAGAAGTGACAATGGGCTTAATTTTTAACCAAGGGCTAAGGACTAAGTTGTGTGCTTACCTCATGTGAACACACCAGATGACTAGGGGATAAGTATTTTTTTCAATGTTATCCCCCAAAAATACACCATCCCAAAAATAGACCCATTTTAAAAATTAATAGTATCATGATTTATGGTGTTAAATTTGACATCCTCTAGACCATCATTAGATTTTTGGAAGACCTACACAGTTACCAAGGTTTTAACTACTCCCACAATTGCAAAGTCTAACATTGAGGTTATAGAGGTATCATATAGTCATTGAAAAAAATTATCAGGGTTTCACATCAAGGTCATAGTGACTACATGCAGTTTCAAAAGTTATGATGTCGAAGGTTTCTCAACTTCCCATAGCATAGATATAAGGCATTGGGGTTTTCCATTAGGCTTGTAATCATTAGGATTTTTAGCCTTCTTTGTGGTCATCATAAATATCAACTGCACCCACAATCATAAACTTCAATGTTGGGGTTTAGAGGTGATGTGATAGTCATAAATTTTGATGCATCAGAGTTATGAACTACACCAATTGTCATAATCTATGATGCTGAGGTTCTTGGGAGTTTTAGCAGTAGGCTTTCAGTATTAAGAGTAGTGGGCCTGAATTTAGTTATTAAAGTTTGAAGTTTTTTGATAGGTGTCAGGGGTGTATGTTAAGATATTATCTCACCTCAATAATCAATCTTTTAGTTATGAAAGCACATGAAAAGTGCAATGTTGGAGACTATGTCAGTTCTTGTAGTGCCAAGAATGCTTGTACCTCCCACAATATGCAAATAGGTACATAAACTCTACCAAGTTTAAAAACTTTAGATTTGGAATACCTATGGAAAAATTACCAAAGACCCACCAAGGATCTCAAAAAACCTAGAAAAGGATTTTATCTTGGAGAACCTGGTAGTACAAATTTACATAAAATCATCAAAAAAGCCTTGAAACCCTCCAAAATGGTCAAAAATTGACTATCACAAAACTACATCATGTTTATAGCCAATATTAAGTTTTTGACACCTTCAAAATATAATGGTATTATCTATTTTATGATTTGAGACTCAAAATAAATAGTTTTCATGAATTTTTAAGAAATCCAACTAAACCTATAAAGAATCAAAAAATCAAGAAACCCTATAGGATGCATGAAGGAAGGATCTCACCAAGGATCTTTAGAAATGACAAAATGACCATTAGATTAGAGCTCTAATACCATGTTAGATTACTCCAAAATCTTTTAATGTCACAGATTGCATGAAAACCCTAGAATTAGGTTAAAGCAAATTTAGAGCAAAAGAAAGCTTCATAAACTGATTATCTGATTCATTAGCCAAAAAGTACAAAGGAGTTGCATTGTATAGTGAGAAATTAGGTTACCATAAAGGTAAAAACTAAACTCATAATTAGAAAAACACATTAAGTGAATTTCCCCTAATGACCTTAACATCCTTAAGTAAGATGACTAACCACTGTGTAGGTAAAACTAGAAATGGGAAAAATCCTATACTAAGAAGAATAAAACCATAAATTGGTATAATCCCTATGGGAAATTGAAACCCTTAGGGAAAGCATTGAGTATCTTGAAAAAATGAAAAATTGGCTAGATACACTAGCTAGGGTGGAAAAAGAAGAGAGTAGACATTTTTAATCCCCAACAACTCATAATTTAATAGAAGTCTCTCTTAAGGCTTCATGACCCATGTAAAATATTTTTTCAACAACTTCCACTCTGACCAAAGATCTCAATAAGGATGAATTATTAATGAAAAGGGATGTAAATATACAAACCATCCATATTTGATGGCATAATCAATTTAGTCAATTAAGAGATGAAAACATAACATTAAATAATAAGGTAAAAAATGTGGTCACAAATTTAGAACTTAAAAATAAGGTAGAAGATATGAGTCAGTTTACAATGCAACTAATGAGTTACACACCTCTTATAAGAGTGTATGATGTTTACCTTGAGGGGTAGTGGTTAAAATTTTAGTTCATGAGAGTCTATTATGACATGCCCAAACTAGTAAGTAAGACTTACTTTTTATTTGAAATATATAATAGTGGCACTCCTAAATATCAAGGTTTATATGCATTGATAATAAAAAATAGATAAAATAAGTGAATAAAATTAAAATTGGGAATGAATACACCTAGTGGTATGTGAACTAATTCATTATCCTTATAGAATATCATAGTGTGTAAATTATGTCTTATAACTCTCTAGTGTGCACTTCCAAGTATAAAATAAGTAACGCTATTGTGTTCTACTAATTGCCTCCTAGGAAAAATAGGAAAAATTATGGTGATCTCCTCTAACTATGTGGATGAAGTCATCTTATAACGCTCTGGTGTTGTGTATTATCATGTTACTAAAGTAGAATACAAATAACATATTCCCCATTTACTAGTGTGGGATAACTTATGTAGTTCATATTTTTGAATTATATATCACCTCAATCTTGTACACTTTCCAAACTCAAACCTTGGCTATTCCTCTCACTATAGACCTTTCTTGCTTCTGTAAGTATTACATATATTAGTATTACTAGTCTTATGTTGATGACCCAAGCCTTATATCATGCCAAGAATGCTTAAAACCTACTTATCTTCCACCTATGTAATTTTTGGACCTATACTTGCTTTTGTTATTCCTAGACATGTACATCCTAGTCAGACACCTATATCAATGCAAGTTTCCTTCCTCGATACAAGTGTTTAGTGCCATAAAGCCATATAATTTTCAAATGAAACATATCATAATGTTCAACCTAAGTGTTATTATGTGATATATTTTCCTAATAAGAGTGGTGTATAAGCACAATCACTCCTCATTCTAAAAAAACAATCATATACCCATCATTCATAAAAAACAGCATTCAATTGAGTAAAAGTCTTATCTATTTTATCTTATTTCCATATCAATAATAAGGAAAACACATATAAATTTATGAATTACTGAAGGAGTATCCCAAGAGATATATTTTCCAAGTTAAAATCTAGGTCAATGTTGTACTTGATTATTATACATTTCATGATTCACACACAAGATAACATGTAGGGGAGAACTACATAAGTCTAAGGCCCTCTTTGAAATATTGGATATTTAGGCAGCACTCATTGATAGAGGGGTCTTTGGGGTAGCTCAAAACCATGTTCAAAATAACCCATTTTTATCATAGCTATATGAAGATGAAGAACTAGGGTTTTGCTCATTTGACAAGGAGAAAAATTCCATGACCTAGATCTGAATGCACTAGAGAGAAGGTGAGAATGAACCCAAAAGCATCCAAGTGATCACATCTTATTTTAGTATTTATTTTGTAATAGACACCTACATATGATCTAAAACTAGCATTTGATGCAACCATCCTAGTTTAATACAAGTTCTCATATACATATAGACACTTAGTCTAGAATTTGGTGATTGTTCTAGAATATTATTCTAGTCTACTTCTGACATGTTTCAGATCTAGATAGATATTAGCTTCTGAACTAGTTGAGTATCTTGTTTTCATTATCATTAAAAATCTAACATATCTATGTTTCTTATTTTTATCATATTAGAACACAATAAAATTAGTATATGTTCTATTTGAGTTTTCCAATTAATTATCTTGCTATAGATCTATTTATCACCCTTATGCTTATTCATTTATATATTATTAACCATATCTAATCATAGTGGGACCCTTATCCAGTTTAGGGTTAAAAATTTGGTGAACCTAAACTTTGAACATCATTGTTACATAAACATTCTCTTTTAGATGCTTATTATCTACTTTATCCTAATCTTTGTGCTCTTTATCACTCTCATCATAGATGCTATCAAATGATTTGATAACTATGATTATGAAATTCTCTCTCTCTCTCTCTCTCTCTCTCTCTCTCTCTCTCTCTCTCTCTCTCTCTCTCTCTCAAGGAAGTAATCAAAATTGATTACTCTTACATTACTCTAAGTGATAAAGCATATAACATCAAAGCTTTGAATGGTGGCATCTACTATCCATATAATCATGTCTATACTCCCACCATTTCAAGAAATGCATTTCTCCATCTTAATGAACATAAAAATACTTTTCCTTTACCTTCTACACCAAATTTGGTTTCACATGGAAAAAGTGTTCCTTAATTTGATCATGAAAACTTTTGCCAACTCCATGAAGATATCATGAAGGTTTTAAAAAAAACTTGTAAATGGGATGTGACTTAAATTTCATTGATCAAAACTCTTTGTATTCCAGCCTTTACAAAAAATGTTCCATTTATCAAGGGTGATGATTATCTCGTACCTTCATTTGATATTGAATTTTTTTGAAAGGTTAACCAAGACATCATGTCATCTTTACCAAGTAACATTAATCCATAAAGAATAATAAATCATCACAAAAATAAAGTGAAAAAGTCTCCTAATGTTCAAAATATGTAACTCTTACCAATATCAACTAAGGCATATACGTTAAACAATCTTTATCTTCAAAAAGATGCCTTTACACCAAAAGTTCCTATTATACTAGAAAATGTGCCTTTACCAAAGATTCCTCACGATCTTATTGATATATCCTTAATAAAAATTAATGAAAAAATTTATTACATTGTTCTAAATTATTTAAATGATATACAAAAGGTACACAAATTTATATATCCAATTCTATTACAAAATATCCTAAATTCAGTGATCATGAACTTGCACTTGTTATCCATGAGGATGATGATACTCATATACCTAGATTTAAAAAAGGTGGTGAATTAGAACTAATGATAACACCTATGAAAAACACCACAATTCTCATGGAATATCGTATTTCTATGATGAACACTATTATCAATCTTCAAAAATAGGTTTCTATACTTCAAATGCAAATGGCTTTCTATAATTATAATGGACATGTTACCTCATTAAAAAATCAACCTCTTGCACAATGTATACTTTATTATCCTTATCCATGAGAATTTGAGATACTAGATTCACATCTCTTTTTGAGTCATAAGGACCCATTTGAACACACTATTAACTGTTTACATTCTTTTGGTCAATGGAAAAAATATGACAAACTATTACTAAAGTTATTCCATATGATCATTTTTGATGAGGATCAAAATTAGTTCTATAGCCTACCAAAAATTTCCTTAACCATGTTTCCTAAATTAGAAGATGCATTATTCATGGATTTCAATATACATAAGGTGCCAAAACTTAAATTATCACATTTACATAATTTCAATCAACGTGATGATGAATCCTTTCAAGAGTATACTATTATATTCTAAAGTACATCATATGAGATATCATTTATATCCTCATATTTAGAATTAAAATTTATTTATAGTATAGTGATTCTTTCCACATTAAAGGAAAGATCATTACATAAACAATATGAATTATTTACCCATTTATTTATTGACATGAATAGATATGCTTCATTCATACTTACTCATCCAAAGGAGCTTAACATATCTCCCTCAAAATACCAATTTTTTATCCCTCACATAAAAGAGGGAGATAAATTACCTAAGGATTATTATGAACAAAAATGTGGTGTTCATAATCTTTATATGACTATTTTTCAAAAGTTTCTTAACATGGGCAAAATTCAAGGCCCACATCCTATGAAAAATCCTCAACTTCAACAAACCAAAAAGTTTCCACATAACTAGGATTTTAAAATTTATTTATTCATGGGTGATGAATACTTTTGTAATAACCACATTAATAGTATGGAATCAAAAACTTGTTGTAGTTAAAGATGTTTTTCACAACTTGGGTACCATGTCAAAGATCTATGTGATAAGGAGAAGTGGAAATATTTTTTATGTTTTTTTGTCATTAATATTTCTTGGGGGCATCTTTTTGTCCTTAAAAAAGTATGGATATTACCCCATGATCCATTACATTCCTTTACATTTGGAAAATTTTGGGTATATGAAATATAAGCTAAAATAGATCCAAATCAGCATGGTAATTATTTTTCTCATAAAGGGAAATTGATTCATATTCTAAATGATAACATTGGTTATTCTAATAAACATGAAAAATGTGAGGAGTAACATGTCATGTACCATTTAAAATTATCCAACCATAGTGAAAATAATATAAAATATCCAACGCAATGTTTAAAAACTCCACATATTCCAAAATAACAAAAAAAAGTCCAAAAATATTTTAGGCATCTATGAATTCTATTTGGCTCCTTGGCATCTATGTGTTAGTTCCATGTTGATGGATATAATATAAATTATTGTACATACGCATGTTTCACACTTATATTTGAGTGTGATATAGGCAAACATAGATACATGATCTATGTACTTTTGTATGTTAGGATTTCCCTCTACTCACATCACCAGGACATTAGGGGCATCCACCTCTATGATCATGATACACCCATGTTATATCATTATATGGTCACTTTACATTATCATGTTTGAGATGATATGTACTTACACATGCCTTTATCTATGTTTATATCTTTTAAAATGTACTTGATATGCTATGTACTTGATATTTTTTTCTAACATTTTTGATCCATGGGCTAATATGATATGTTTATGTTGATTACTTATATTTTCATTTATGCACTTACTTGAGTGTCTTACTTTTCTATTGTCTTGTGTGTTGAGCATTTGAATATGCTCAATTATTTTTATCTCCCACACTTTTGTTTTCCTATTTAACATTTAAATATGTCATTTATTATTTTATGTTAACATTTTAGTATGTCATTTCTTGCTTTATGGACATTTGAATAAGTCATGTCTATTTTATTGTGTAGCATTTGAACATGCCCCTTGTTTATGATCTCCTTGGACCATTGTTTATTTATTTTATTTTGAGTGCTCTTATATGTGTGCTTGATTGATTTTTTAGCTTGTAATGTTACTATCTAGACAATGTCATGATCTATAGCATGCATCTTAGACCTTGATGTGATCACATTATATGCACTTCAATGATACATTTACATATACATGTTCTCCTATATCCTACATAGTTTATTCATAGTTATATGGTTATCTTATCCTTTTAGGTGAGGTAACTACCAATATTCATTCTTCCCTCACTTCAATTGGGGGCATATTAGTGGGATCATGTCATAGAGGCATAGCTTGCACACATTCACAATTTAATATTCAGTGGGGGAAAGTCATATAGGTATGGATTCCACATGGTAATAGTCTCATATTTAGTGGGGGCATGTTTTGGAAATATGTGTTCCACACGTACTCAATATTAAACATATATAGATTACAATGGGGGCATGTTTTGGAAACATGTTCTCCACATTGGCATTTATATTAGTTTTTGATTTTAGATTATCATGGGGTCATGCTTTGGAACAATTTTCTCAACACTTACATAGTTTTAAATTGGCCAAATTGCACAGTTATATGATTCATAAACACATTTATGGCATAATTATATACATTGGTACCAATTTTATACATAGTTTAAGCATAAGACATATCTAAGGCACATATGCTATATAATGTGTGCGTAATATTGTAAAATAAAATCATTTTTAGATTCAAAATACTTTTAAGTACTTTCACCACCCACCAAGTTGGAATTTTATAGACTATATTGATCCAATCTACTATAGTAGTTAGTTCACTTTTTTATATGGTTGAGGTGATTAAATCACTCAATCTTACCAAGTTTGTAGGTTGGACTTGATTGTATCATCCAAAATAAATAGTTTGATAATGTGAGTTGACTTGGCTCACTCACAATCACTAGGTTATAAACATGATTGGGTTGTATGATTGAGCTAGGCTCTATTACCAAGTGGAAATCTACCTTTTCTCCAAGATTGGGAGCATAAGCCCTCGTATTTATTTCTCTCTCTCTCTCTCTCTATCTCTCTCTCTCCTTAGATATATGCACTTTACAGATTTATATTTTTCATAATATCAATTTCATTGATTCACAATGATACATATTTAAAATGAAATTACCAAAAGGCAAGATGGTTACATTGATACACATGTGTACTCACAAACCCTACTCTTTTTCAATTTCACTCATTTCAATTTTAAATTACATGTAGAGATTTATATTGTAACATGCTCTTGGTTGTAGGCTAGTTACTAGAAAATCACTCAAGTTGTACTCAAGTAAATATAAGGTGTGCTATACATTCCCACGTACAAATTCCTTCCTTTAAACTATCAATTTCATTACAAGATTTGAGGGGGGGAATGTTTATGATATTTAAGAATTATATAGAACCTCAGTCATGTACACTTGGAAAACTTAGACTTTAGTTATTCCTCTTAGATCTAGACATTTCATGGTTCTACAAGTCTCAAATCTTATCTCTCTTATGCCCCTTTGCCTATTTCTTAGTCCAACTAGTCTTATGTTGATGACCCAAGACTTCTATCTTGAAAATAATGATTAAAACCTAATTATCTTCCACCATTGAAAGTTCTAGATATGTACCTACTTCTATGCTTCCCATACAATTACATCCCATCTAGATGCCTATATCTATGCAAGTGTCCTTAAATGATGAAAGTGTTTAGTACCCCAAAAGACATAATTTTCAAATGAAATTTATCCTAATGGTCATCCTAAGTGTTATTATCTAAGATGTTTTCTTGATAAGATTGATATATATATATATATATATATATATATATATATATATATATATATATATATATATATATATATATATATATATATATATATATATATATACATGATCACTCTTAATTCTAAACCACCTATCACAAACCCAACATTCATATAAAATAACATTCAATTGAGTAAAATGATTCCCTATTTTATCCTATTTCCTTATCAATCATATGGAAAACACATTTATAGGTCTGAATTACTAAAATATTAGGTCAAGAACTATATTTTCCATGGTACAAGCTAGGTCACTATTGTACTTATCACACATTACATGATTCACTCACAAGCTAAAATGTATGGGAGAACTACATAAACTTGAGGTCCTCTTTAGAGTATTGGCTATGGATGCAATGCACATTAAAATATGGGTATTTGTGGAAGCTCAACACCATGTGCCCACTAACCTATTTTTCCCATATGCACTATGAAGATGAAGAACTAGGGTTTTGCTCAATTTATAAGGAGTGACAGTCCATGACCTAGATCTGAATGCACTAGAGTGAAGGTGATGATTAACCTAAAAGAATATATATAGTCACATCTTATTTAACTAGTTATTTCATATTTTACACCTATATCTAATCAATGCCAATGTAATCATCCCAAGGTAATTCAAGTGTTTGTTCCCACAAAGGCACTTAATCTAGAATTTGGTAACTATTTGAAAATATTCTTCTAGTCTACTTCCTACATGTTCCATATCTAGATCTATCTTAGTATAATAACTAGCTAAGTATGTTGTTTTCACTATCATTGCAATATATATCATAGTTGTGTTTCTTATTTATAACATATGTCAACATAAAAAAATTAGTATACGTTCTATTTGAGTATTGAAATTAATTGGTCTACTATATATTTATTTATCACCCTTATGCTTATTCATTTCTATATGCTTAACCTTATCTACCCATAGTGAGATCCATATCTAATTTAGGGTAAAAAACTTGATTATCAATCATATAAAAATAAATGGTTTATGCATTCCATGTATTTATGTATATTATATATAAAAACTTATAAGATGGTAGAATCATTTAAATTTCATATATCATACATTTTGGTATAATCAAATAAATATGTCATCAATAAAACACATATATGACTCATGATATTTTAACCATTAGGGGTTTAATTTTTTAAATAAATGTAGGAATGATATGCCCTTGCATTTAGCTATTAAGGAATGAGATTAAAAATTATATTCCCCAATGTGGAAAATATGTAATCAATTTAGGCATAAAAAATGGTATGCCCAAATATAAGGATTAAATAAAAAATGTAAAACTAGGAATGTCATGGCCTTAATAATATACATATAATCAATGAATCACAAAAATAGTATGTTTGTAATAATATATAGATAGTATAGACCATGGTAATTATAAAATAAGCATATAGGAAATCAATAGATATCATGCATGGCATAGATCATGGAACCATGCATAGTAACATAGAGTAAACAGATAATTAAAGGCAGGAACATCAAGCATATATAAATCATATAAAACTTAGATAAGATTGAACAAATAGTGTTACATACATATATATGAATCAATAAATTTCAAGTAAAATAAAAAATTAAATAAATGTAAAAAATATCAACCAAAGCACATAAAAAAAACATGTGACATGAAATATAAAACTAAATAATACATTATAAGGAAGACAATAAATATGTGTTAAAGAGCATGCACATGCAATTAGAGGAAACAAGGGGAAAATAAGATAGGCACACAATGTATCTAACATGTGAATCAATATAAAACTAATGAAAATGACCCATTTAATGAAACAAAAATTAACTCTGAAGCAAGGAAAATAATATATATGCTAAACTAGGATGTGTGTTTGTGTGTGTGTGTGTGTGTGTGTGTGTGTGTGTGTGTGTGTGTGTGTGTGTGTGTGTGTGTGTGTGTGTGTGTGTGTGTAAGTATAAAGATCAATATTCTAAGGGAAAAAAATAAATATAAAACATAGAGCATTGTTAGGGATGACCCCAAAATCATAACAAGGATGCCCTAGTGTGAGAATGAGTCTACCTTTAAAAAACATTAGATTCATAATTATATGTAAAATATTTTTCATTTTAATCAACAATACCATTATAAACACTTGCATAAATAGTGTATATATAATCTATAGTACTAGGCAAATAATCATGATGTGATAAAATTTGTAACTATGTAACAAACAAAGATACAAGAAAATATTTATTTAATTATTATTTTAAAAGATGGGTGGAAATAAAAATTCAAGGAGATAAATAGTACAAAGGGTGAAAATAATAATAATCTATAAGAGAGAGTTCCTTAATAACCTACATCTTCCCTAAAAGTGTGTGTGCACTATGACAAAAAACCTTGATATGAAAAGTGATATATTTGAGAGGAAGTTCATGCAATATTTTGAAAATGGAAATGTTCAAAAATCAAAAGAAAAGGCTCGATGTAATTAAATAGTAAAATAAATATAAATAAAGAGACTATAAGAATGATATAAAAATTATGAGTGAATATAAATCCAAAATATAAAATCATAGAAATAAGAATGTAACTTAAAAATTAAAACAAGATAGATGTCAAAATCAAAATAAGCTTGATGCAACTAAAGACATAAAGGGTAATAATATGAAAAATAGATGGATAAAATTCATATGTAAAATAGATAATAAAGATAACCAGGGACAAGAAAGAAAAGAGAAATAATCCAATGAAGAAAATAAGCCATGTAAAAATATATTATTTGATTCAGGAATGTTTGGGTCGAAAACAATAACAAGAAATAAATGGGAAGGAATCCATTGAAGAAAATAAACTATAAATAATCAAATTTAATCATTAAGTGTTTAACAATGTTTAATCTTGAGATTCTTACTTGCTTTAGCCCATTTTATTTTTAGTTAATTTGTAATATTTATCAAATTATTAATTGTTATACAAAATATCTTTCAACAACTTAAAATATCATTCAAACATTCCTATTTTACATACAAACTCTTATTAGACCAATTCTATCAGTCTTTGTCCTTTTGGGACATGACCACTCTAGGTCAAATAGGGATGCATTGTGGCTTTTTCCATTAGTGTAGCCATTCCCCCATGCCCCAACAATAACTTTTAAATTAGATTCATTGCATATTACCCCTCCTATTATTTTATAAAATCTAGTTAACTAATATATTAAAAAAATATGTATAAGCATATTAAAACCTTTCAAAGCATATATAGCAATCACTTGGAAATCTACAACATATTAATCAAAAGATCACTATTTTTTCTAATTCTGATGATGCAACATTCTAACAATCATAGGCCAAGTCTAAATACCTTATATCATAGGTTAATGGAATTCATTTCCAAGCATTTAAAGCAATCTATCTAGTTATATTTATATATAAAATTCAAGATTAACACACTTATTTTAATAGGGAGAAATACATTGGTCTAAGGCCAATTTAAGATATGTAGGCAACACTAAAATTGTGTGGGGTTTTCTAAGGTAGATCAATTATTCCTCTAACTTTATTCCCTCTTTGCATTTAATTTTTATTGTGATTATTAATTAGGATCAAGGGTTTTGTGTTTTTAAGTCTTTTTTAAGAAAAATATGACAAAGAAAATAAATAAACCCTCGAAGATAGGTGCACACACATAGATTAAGAAATAAGTTGCATAATTAACTAAAACATGGCCACAACCAAGAGACAAGGTTTCAGTGCATTCTTGTCCTCCTATTGTAGCCTTTTCCTAATTTTTTTTAAATTCTTAATTTCATTAATGACATAGTTCACACTTTTTGAGCCAATTTCAAGTCACAGTCAACATAAAATTAGTTAGAGGGAGGTTTTCACACTTGTTTGTCAATTTACTATTTTTAGCTCATTTATAATTCTATAAATTTTATATTTTACACACACACACACACACACACACACACACACACACACACACACACACACACACACACACACACACACACACATTCATTGTATTTTAATTTCAATAGTTTATATCTATTTATTTGATTCATTTCAATTGAAAATGGATTAAACATTCTACTAAACCCAAAAAATTAGTTAGAACACTACTTGATTTCTTTTTTTTTTGGTCTAGGGTTTCATTTTAATTTCTAAAAAAATAGTATTTCTTGTTTTCTTACATAATTTTAAAAAAAAAATTATTTTCATTTGATTATTTATTGTGTTTAGAACCATGTTCTAATAGTTTAAAAACTACTTAGTGACTTTCATTATGGGTTATGCAATGAATTATTCTATAGACATCATTGTGTGAGGGGTTATATCCTAGTATTCAGAGCCATTGTAAAACAATAAACACGAAGTTTAATTACCATGTACCTCATGATATATCAAAAATTCCTAGGGTCCTTTGTTTATACCATAGGAATATTCTTTTACTAGTTTAAACCATGGTGCACTTGAGAGGATTATATTACCTAAGGATGTTGCTCTCACCCTACTCTACAAAACAAGGTTAGAGGGATACAAGCATGGTTTTACCTTTGTATTTAGTGATATAAAACATTGGGTTGACACTAATAAAAAATGAGAAATTATATTTTATATCCCACACAATCATTCAAACCTTTACCTAAATCACCCTTTATACTTTGATTTTTGCCTATATTATATTTATAATCATTAGATCTATTGACTCATAATTGATTCAATGAATGAATGTTTATTTCATATGTTCCATATAATTATGAATTTTATTGTTACATATTTTCTTAATTTTCAGCATGCTCTTAATTATGTTTTTATATGGATTCAATGTCAAATTAGTAGAGAAGCTATGCTAAACAAGGCCCAGTCTCATGGCTTTCTTATTTCACATGGTTTCACTACTACATCATGTCAATTTTCTTCTCCAATAGCTTTATTAAAATATAAAATGATTTGATAACAAGAGGAATTTTTTTAAATTTTATAAAATATTCAACTTGAATGTATTTTAAATTACCTACTCCACACCATCTTGAAGGGTGTATTATGGATCTTATTTTCAAAACCCAATACTGAAGAAAAATTAATAAAATTGATGAGGAAAAATTTATGCAAAATCTTCTTGAACATCCAAAAAAATTTGACTCATTTTTATATGTTTCTAGAGATGAAAATAAATATGTCCAATTTATTATAATATTTCTATTTCCACCATCACATAGATTCCTATTTTGACACCTCTAGTGACATTTATAGCATCATCCCTTGGTTTGAGAACATCACTTGGTTTCAAATAGATATCCATGTCTATTCCTACTCATGATACTTATAATACTCCAATATCCTCCAAAAATTTTACTCTAGAGCATACCATTTTTCCTTACAAGTTAAGTTATCTCAAATTAAACAAACCATTTCTCAAACTAACCATTCCATGGACTCAAATTCCTTATTACATAACCTTTTGAAACCCAAAATTGCATGTTATCCATTACCAGTTGGATTTAAAACTCCTAATATTAATCTATATGAAGTTAAAGGTGATCTTTAAAAATATTTTCATGCTTTCAATGTAATTTGTCTATATTAAACAAATAATGAAAAAATTGTTGACAAAATAATTTCAAAGAAGTCTGAAAGAATATGCTCTTATATGGTTCTATGATATCCCTATTAAATCATTCAAGTGTTTTAATCTTTTTGAAAACAAGTTATTAACATGCATTTATATCAACATTGGTGAAAAAATATCATATGCTCAAATTGTAAAGATCAAACAAGGGTCTAATGAGATAATTAATATGTTTTAAGATATAAGACTATGTTGCCAAAAATGACAAATCAAAATGGTTGATAATGAGCTTTCAGATATATTCACTCAAAGTTTTATATCTCCACTCCAAGAGTCTATTATGTTTGAAAAACTCAAATATTTTGATGAACTATACCATACAGTTAAAGAGTGCGAGGTCAAATTGATTCCTTTGAACAAGATCAAGTACACTTTAAGTTATTATACTTAAAATGTTATGATTAAAATCAATCCAAATTATAAGATCAAAACCAATAAAATCAAGAATGAAGATAAGATTGTAGTTAATGTCATTTCATAACCAACACAAAATATTTAATTACAAGCTTCACTAAGGAATAAATTATCATGGTTACCATCACCTCCTCATATATTTTTGTATTATTTACTTGAATGTAATCTTATCACTCTTCCTCAATTAATATAACTAAACATGTATATATGGAAATATTTTTTTTTATGATAATGTATGTTGTGAGTACCACATATGTATTCAAAATTACATAAAAAATGTTTCAATCTCAAGTACAAGATTCAATATCTCATGATGAAAACATTTTGATATTCAAACACCTAATGAAGAGTCTAAGCCATAAGCAAATGAAAATTCAAATCTCAAAATGTAAAAAAATCATTTTCTAAATAATGAAGTAGCAAATAAAAAATACAATTATAAAGTACATTATGCAAATAATATTCATCATCCTCCTTATACATATGGGCATCCACTTGATAACATCATTGGTAAAGTTAGAGGCAAACAAACATCATGTCCTATGATCATATTTGATGATAGTTAAAATTTTTATGATGATTCAAATTGACATGTAATCTTTACTCCAGCATATGTTGACAGAAAATACACACAAAGTTTTATTATAGATAATTAATAGATTGAAAATTTATGCACAATAACATTCCTATACTGTCTTTATTATACAAAGAAAGATTTATAGAATACTTATAGAGTTGTCAAAGCATTTGATAGTCATACATAAGATACTCTTGGGAATATATTATTACCATCAAAAGTGGTACCTCTCATATTTACCACTCCATTTTTAGTTCTACCAAGCACAAGGGTCTTTGGTATGCCATTAACACACTATTAAATACAAAATATTAAAATAGTACTTTCTACAGTGCATAAATGTCTCAAATATATTCATGGTAATCAAGTGGTAAAAGTACTAGGAATCCAATATGAAAACCCTTTGGAAAAAATGGTATTTAATCCTCTTATAGAATATTTGGAAGGCACATACATTAAGAAACATGGTAATGAAATAGTTTATAGAACTATTCAAGGGAATATTACATAATCACTTCTCCATCTATTTTTTAGCATTATATAGGTACATAGTATCATATTATATAATAAGTTTCTCCACGTACTTATAATCATGATATAGTTAAACGTGAACATAATTAGGTAATTTAAAAAATCATGGTACATTATACTAAACAAAAATTGTCACATAAAAATATATCTTCATCTCTTAAGTCATCACGTGTTATTCAAAGATCTTTCCCACAAGTACAAGTTGTCACAACTTATCCCATTATACATGAGGATGCATGCTTACATGGGATTATGAGAAATTATTTAGATGATTATGTGACAACATATTATTCTTATTAAAATTCAAAGGCATCTACAATTAAAAAATCTTCTTTATAATAAGTCACACCTTCATACAATATAATTGGGTATACATATGTACATTTTTTTGACGTGATCTTTAGTTGTAAAATACCTTCTGCTTCCAATCCACAAATTGAGTTGAATATATTGATTATCTACTTGTATTTTAATTTATACATAGTTTTTTAATTTATTTTTATTTCATTGATACTTATTCTATCCCAACTTTGAAGAATTATTATATCCATTTGATTTATTTTCACTTTGGGTAATTTCCCTCTTGGTTTTTAAACTAATTCAAATAATCTAATAAAACTATCTTATAAATGATTTCAATAATCATTCTTGTTTACTATTTTATATCTACCATACTATGGATTCCATTCCACTTACATAATCACATCTATCTCTTTCCCATTGAGATATTCTACATTATTATCTATATCAATGATTTTTTATATATTGATGTGTTTTATTTACACATACATTAGGAGGAAATTTCTTTCCTTCCTTCTTAGCACACTATGCCTTAGCACCTTGTTGCAGATTGTTTAACTCTATCCCTTTTCCTCTACATTCAAAAACTTGATTCTTAGTAAATTTTAAATATTTTAAGTTGAAATATTTATAGAAATTAAAAATAAATCAAATATTGAAAAAATAAAAAAACATGTATATTTAAAAAAAATCAAAATATTTGACAAAAATTTAGGACCTATAAGTGTTTTTTTAGCTTTCTAGCTTACTTATCTACATATTTTATTTATTCTATTTTATGTATATAAAATATTTCAATTTTTAATATGCAAAGCTTTTCATTAGGTTTTTTTGTGTGATATTGGACATACTATTACATGTTTCCTTGATGACAAGCTTCCTTATTACCCAAAATCCTTGCTAAGTTGGGGACATCTATTCATTTTCTATGAGAAATTCAATATGTTGTATGTAAACAAAATATTTCTACCATGTTGAGTTATATATCATACAAATATTATACTAACTAGTCATACTCTACATTTTATTACATGAATATGTCATTTTCTAACAATGTAATTTATACATATATGATTGATGAAGACTATTCTCATTTACTATGTGTTTCTTTCTTATTATACTACATGATAAGTTAAGACTTGTTTGTTTATTGTGTATAGCTCTTGGTCTTGTGTGTGAAACATATACATCTTCTTTATTTTATGGAATCATCATGCCATTTACATGTGGCCCTTGGCCTTGTGTGTTTATGTGATATTTTAATGTCCCTTATATGTGGTCTTTGGGCCTTATGTGTGACATCATATGAAAATTGTGTGACACTGTATGACTTTTATAGTATGTTCATTGCTTGTTATTATGGTTACATGATTCATATCATGCATTATTTATTATTTCTTATTTTTCCATGATACATTTATTTCACATCATGCTTATGTGGTGATATATATGTCTAACACATGTTCATATAAAATTCAATGTTATAGTAAATATTATGATGCATTCTAATTAAAATGTTCAAAATATTACTACATGCTTATATCTTTCACATATGCTTTATTTTGAGATAAGTGATTTTAAAGATACGTTTCTCATTTCAGAAGGGGAAAATAACAATGGTCTTATATTGAGAGTTCAAGTCCTCATGAGAAAATTTTAGATTTATGACATTATAAATTCTTTAAATACAACATGACATGATTTTTGTGAATTTAGGGTCATGTGATAGATATGTAAACTCATTCTTATAGTTACAAGTTAAAATTATATTTAATATAGATTTAGTATAGATAGAGGGGGTTTAATATCCATTTATGTTTATGTTTCTATATGGTAATTTCAGATTTTTCAAGTTTAAAAGTTTAAAAGTTACAAATTTTCAAATAGAGTCTAAATCTATCTGTAAGAGTGTGATTCATATCATTTTACAAGTGCACTTGGTTATATTCTAGTAACATACAACATCTATGGTTGCACATTTTTTATGTAGCAAATAACATTTGGTGGTTTCACCCTTAAATTATTTTATAGAGTAATCTAAATAGTCAAATAAGAGTTATAACATACAATATTTCCAACTCAATGGATTTTAGTGGTTTCAAAAAAATTGCTTCTTGATCACTCTCAATTTCATACAGGTTTTTTATTTTTTCTAAATTCCTCAATAAGGTGGCACACACACTTATCCAATTTAAAGTTACAAGGCAATTAGATTACCTACTCTTTTAGGTGTATACTTTCATTTCTCTACTTTAAAATTTGAAATTTGAAATTTTGAAATATAAATAATAACTAATTTTAGTGTCATTGTTGTACATTTTGAATTGAGGCATATTGCATGATAAAGCTTCTCATCAAAATATAGAGTGTTTATACCATCGTAGGATTTAATATACTTTACTTTAGTAATTTCACTTCATTGTATCACTAAAATAAATTAGGGGCAAATGTAGACTCTCAAATTTAATCATAAAGTGTTTAAAAATGTTTAATATTGACATCTTACTTTGATTGGCCCATTTTCCATTCTATTAAATTGAAATATCTACATGGAAGAATTCAATATTATATAAATTATATTGAAACAACTCAGAAAATCATTCATAGATTTTTATTTTGATTAAAGACACTATTCAAACCAATTCTAGTAGTCTTTGTCCTTGTGGGACATGATCGAGCTAAGTTAGATAGGGTTTTTATCAAACCCATTTTTTTCAAAAATACAGACATGATACACAAAATCAACCAAAAATCAACAATAGATAGACACTAGAATTCACTTTAATGCCAAAATTTAATCCTATAACTACAATAATTAATTTAATTAGATGTAAACCACTAATTAAGAATCCCACAAGCCTTGATTTATTTGGACAACATAAATAATTAATTACATAGATCTTACTAAAGTATAACTGCACAAATCATGTTGATATGGTTGTCAAAATTGACCTCAGCCATTATTAATGGAGTTAGGATCCATGTAGTCACTTCAATGGGTTCTTTGGCTATGTCAGCTTCCCTTTGAGCTCTCAGGACCATTATTTCCATTAGTCACTTCCAAGGTGACTCTAAAAATATCCATGTGGTGAAATTTCACTGACCCAATGCCCTACTACTCTACAAGACTATCACGACTTCCTTGGGGTTGTTAAGCAACACAATTATGGCATGCAGAAAGATTATACTAGCCCATTATCCCATAAGCTTCATACTCAATACATATGCCTTTAAAATAGTAGAGGAATGGGATTTTTCCTTGTGGTAACATCTTTCTCACACACTTTCCCATGGTATTCATGCCTAGTATAGACATCTATAGAATAATGGAGTATCAAGATTTGGCCATGTGGCTGCATCCTGCTCACATGTTTGCCCATTGGATTTACGCTCGACATAGACATCTCTGGGACTACAAAGTAGTAGGATTGTGCCATGTGGAAACAACTCACTAACTCACCATCCTTTGGGAAAGATCCTTATATGGTTAACTCTAGGATCAAGGGTTGGTAGGATGATTCCATGTGGCAACATCTCACTTGCTTGTTGACCTAGAGGTAGGCTCCTTGTATTATCATCTTCAAGATCATGGGTTACCAGGATGATGCCACATGGTAACATCTTACTCACTCACTATTCTAGAGGATTTTCATTTTGTACAATCATCTTTGGGATCTTAGGTCACTAGGATGATACCATGTGGAAATACCCTACTCACCTGTTAGCTTGACACTAACCATACAATAGACCATGTTGACATAACTCTTAGGTTAATGGGATGGTGACATGTGGCTTCCTCTAAAACATCCATCAAAAGTCATGAAATTGACTAAGGAAAAATAAAAATAAAAAATTTAAATCAATAAATTGGTTAAGGAAAAAGGCCACACAATGACCAGTTTAAAAGTGATGAAGGCAAGGTTCAAGCTATTGTAACTTGTGTTCATAATAATTATTTTGACGAGTCACAAAATTATTTTGATGTCTAACTAATGAAAGCAAAAACTCTAAGTCTTTATAACTTTTATTCAAAATTTTTTTTATGACCACTTAGATTTTCACATAACTTCTAACTAGATTCTATCAAAAGAAGTAAAGGCAAAACTCTTGGAAAACTACACTAAATAAAATACTTAGCCTTTTTTTTTTTTTTTTTGAATTTGAGAAAACCTCTAGGGATTTAAATAATTTATGTAGGCTAAAAGGTCAGCTTCCAACTAGCTAAGGGATAGAATCTTTAGATAAAACTAAGGTTGCATCCTAGATAGATCAACATAAAAGTTCTAACCTTAATAAAACTTACTCAGATTTATTAAACTACCTAGTTGCTAAGAAGGCATAAAATAGGTAACAAACATAACTTTAAAAGCCTAGGGGACTCTTTCACAAGACATACTTTCGATCTACAACCACACTATTGATTCAATGAATTATCTCTATTTTTATTCCAAATAACAAACCATATATGCATAAATGTATTAAAATCATCCTTGCCCAAGCTTGATTTAATAAATAAACCATAACCAATTAAAAAGGAGAGACATGTACATAATCAAGAAACTATTCTCCATAGAGATATAATCAAATAACTCACCATATTCTATTATAAAATCCATAAGGAAAGGATATTTATTTACATAGTGACTCTTTCCCAAGAGTCTAATTATGAGTGGGATAAAACACAAATATAACACTAGGTTATTAAGGTGTAAAAACACTAGTCAACCTTAAGTCTGAAGTCTTGATGAAGTTAATATAAAAGAACTAATATTTATAACAACTCTTCTTAATTTATTATATGGTATCATTATATGTAATTTTTATAGAAAGTAGTTTACTCAACTGCTAAGACCAAAGGGGATTTACACAAGAGCTCTTTTTTACCCCAAATAACATCACCATTAAGATTTAATCAGTCTAGCTATATTTTTATTCCTAATAACAATCTCACAGCTATTTATTTGAGTTCCACTCATAAGATAAGTCTTATTCAATAAATCACATCTCATTCAGATCATGAATAGAGACAAGGATTATTGATAAGCTTCTCATAACAATGATTTAATCAAGTGAATCAATCTGTATATATTTATTAAAGAGCCAAACTAGATAATAAATATTTCCTTTCATAATGAATCTTTAATAGGGATATATATATATATATATATATATAGAATAATTACCATTTAGATACATCTTAGTTTATCAAATACGATCAATAGATGATAATAGAAGTCTTTACCCATAGTTGGGTCATTGAATAGAAGACTATATTTCATAAGAATATGACAAACAAAATGGCTACTAAGAAAATTAATAGTACATAAGATTTCATCCATTTATTTACATATCAAGAGGCACATATTTAGGCCTAATTAATTAATAGAAGCAACAATTAGTATTTAATGGTTTTCCAAATCCATTCCTAAGCATCTATTATCCATAAGAATGAAAACTCACCATGCAACCTTTTTTCATCATTAGGTTGCTACTCTAGACACCTCCAAGCTTGAGAATCCTAACTCCGAGAATGATTGTATCACTTGGAAAAGGTAAGGATGGATATATAAGCAAGGGTATCATAACATAAAGGAATGACCATACACCACCTATAGTCTTATTCCTAGTTCTTACTCAAAGAGATTTTAATCCCAAATACATGATAAAAAGTATTCAAATGATCATGCAAGTGAATCAAAACATTCAAGAATATTTGTCAAGTATGAAAGTAATTGTAACATAATAATAAGTAGCAAGAGGATGTCTCACTCAATTTCTTCCTGCCAATGGTCATGGGAGGTTTAGGCAACTTACCACCATGAACTTGCTATTCACAAACAACCACTGCATTATGTCAAAACAAAATTAATGCACTTAAATCAATAAGATGAAACATATAAGATAATAAAGATGGAGAACAACCTCTCCAAGGATCTCAAATAGGAAAGCACTCATGGTGGCCAAAGAAAAACCATGGGAAAACCATAAAATAGGAAGACTAAACCAAGTGGTCTTATTCTCCTAAAAGCAAAACAACAAAAAAAAAAAAATCATTTCATTTCCAATGATTATTTGAAACATAAGTTATTATGAATCTTACCTTTTGACCTTGAGACCACCTAGGTACTATCCTTCAGTTGCCTAGACTTGGTTCTTCTAACCCATGGTTCTTATTTGTTGCTTCTCCTTCTCTTATGATACATCTAACTTCTTTTCAAATTGTCAAAAATTATTAAACTAAGAGAGATAGACTTATATATAATGAGGCTGAAGGATCATTCAATCACAAGTTACTTTCCAACCCATACCTCATTAAGGTATGTTCTTTTCTATGTTTAATTAAGGTGAATGGTAGCTCTCACAGACTTATTTGGTTACTTCCTAGGTTTACTATCCTCCAAACCCATTATATTATAGTCTATGTAAATACATATAAGATCCATCAATAAACCACTAGACAAAATAGACATTGGCTACTAGATTAGACAATAAAAAGACAACAAGTTTCACCAACCAAGATTAAAGGCTAGCCACCCAAAACATATGCTAGTCAGTAAATGTGAAAGATGGTAATCTAGGAAATTTACTACTTAACATGGGTTTAATAAAGGTTAAGATAAAATTGTTTAGTAATAAAACCATGCTTGGCATAGTCTCTTTCCTTCATAGGTCATTTTCTTGTTCTTGCACATTTATTACACCCATGAAATTCACTATCCTAATAGCCTAGGATTGCAATCATAAGCATGTTAGATCATTTTTTAAAACCAATGTAACTATATTTCTTATTAATTCATAAGTTCATGAAGTGTTGTCAATATAGCACCTAGTAAAAGTAAAATTTTAATAAGGACTATTTTAGATAATATAGCCTTATCAATAGTCCAAATTTTGAAAACTATCAAAAATATATTGGACTGTATCAAGATTTAGTTGGTCTTATTACAAATAAATCACACTTATCTAATGCATTTGTAATAAGTCCAAATTATTTAAAATTATCAAAAATAATTAGTAGTCCAATTTTTGAAAAATATAAAAAATAAATAGGATTTTATCAAGAATTAATTGGAATTTTCAAGAATTAGTTGGACTTATTAAAAATAAATCACATCTATTTAATGTATTTGTAATAAGCATAAATTAATTAAAATAATTAGTAGTCCAATTTTTGAAAACTATTAGAAATCATTTGGGATTTATCAATAATTAATTGGACTTATCAAGAATTAGTTGGACTTATTATAAATGTATCACATCTATCTAAGTGTTCAAAATAGTTAGATCACACTATTAAAAGGCTCATGATCTTTCCATCTTCAATAAAATTTATATGGCCATTAAAACTAGTTCACATGCCATGTATTTACAAATAATAATCTTGGGTAGTTTATTTTGTAAGGAAAGATAATTGATACATCAATTAGGCCAAAAAAAGTGAAAATAACCATTGAATGTAGTTAGGTTTTTATTAACTAGTTTGATTAGATCATTTGTACATTCCCAATGCCACATGTCGATATGTGATTAGGCTACTTGGGATGACTAGGATGCCACATGTCAGTAGTTGATTAGATCATGAAATATTTGTTTAATCTACTTGTGATGTCCTCATGACCATCAAATTTTAGCCCATATTATGCATAGGCCATGTGTCAATCACTCAAAAACTTGGTAGTTTAACCATGTTGACTTTAATATTCATGAGAGAGTCCCCAATATTATACTAAGTGGTATGATCATGGGTGCTCAAGTTGTTCATCACCTCCTAGATGTTTATATAGTCTCTTGCACAATCATGTTATCAATATTGTGATGTGTTAAAATATTGAGTGCTCATGATGCTTTGGAATTTTCTTATGACTATTAATCCTTATACATATCTAAGTCACCAAGATTATGCCACATGACATGATCTATGGTGCTCAAGCTTTCACACTTTGATTTTTCAGTAGATAGACTTTGCAAGGTCCATGTTATAGAAGACCATTTTATAATAATTGAAATGTGAAGTGTAATTTGAAAAAATTAAAAGTTGAAGACCATTTGTTGATACATAAATGTCAAAAAACAAATCTTTATGCACAAATGAAAAATTCCCAATTATAATTTATGAAGTGTAAAATGTAAATGTGGAAAAGTCAAAGACCTTTTTTCAAAAATTTAACTACGAAGTGGAAAATCCTAAGACATAGATGTCGAATTAAAATTTACAAAATGTAAATGTCGAAGTGGGACATTCCAAGGTGTAAACCTCGTAGACCATTTTAAAATCAAGAATGCTAAAGTGTATTTTGAAATGCAAAAAATTTGAAGAGTAAATCATGATGTGCAAATTATGATGACCATGTGATGAAGACCATTTTAAAGGATGAAAAATGTGAAGTTTAATTTGAAAAACCAAAAAGCCAAATACCCTTTCATAGTTCACAAATTTTAAACTTGCTATTTTGAATACACAAAATTTGAAGACCATTTTGAAATACTCAAAATATGAAGTGAAAGTTCTAATCCATAAATGTCAAACACCTTTTGTTGATGCATAATTACCTAAGAATAAATTTTTGAAGTAGAAAATATAAAATGCAAATGCTGAAGTGTATTTTCTAAGACCCAAAATGTGAAGACCTAATTTAGAATACACAAAATGTAAAGTTCCACTTGAAAAACTCTTCAAAAATAAATAAAATAATAAGGCATCTCCTTAAGTGAATCTAATAAAACATTTTACATGCCAAACATATGCACTAAAATTTTAAAAAAAACCATTCCTACTTCTCAATCCAAATTTAAGGAAATGCCATTTCAAATTGTCAATGTCACGAAGGAAAATAATAGCTCTAAATTCTTTATCACTATTTTTAAAAGTTCCTAATGTGATGATGTATTCAAATAGTGAGTTACAATGCCTTTCAAAAAAATAGTGAGAACAAGTGTATAACCTCTCTAATTTTTATTTGGTTTCCAATCGTAGATGATATTATCTATAAGAATGGACAGTATAGAGGTGTTAGTTGGGGTTGACTTCCATTTCTTGTCCAAATAACCTAAATAAATTTATGCTTCTTTTGCATATTTTTCACCTACATAAATTGGGATGAACCAAGTTACTTTGACACTTTGTTCTATATCTCCATTTATTTATAGTATCTCAATATTGATTTCGGCTCTAACAACCCATATTATATAGTTCACTCCTATAAAATTGTTAGGTTTGATAAATAACATATCTCCATTTTGTACACCTTGAGCTAGATCAAATGAAATTTAAATTTTTGTTCTTTTGATTATTATAACAACATATGTATTTGTAGATGCCACTCCAATATCAAGGGCCCTATCATGAACCATTTTATGCAGGTCTCTATGTAGGGGTATGTCGTGGTGACTTCTAGGCCAAAAATCTCTAGTATATTAAACTTTATAAGGGAACATGTATTCTTCCATTATGTCATGGATATTTTTGAAGTAATATGCTAGATCTTTCCACTTACTATTTCCAATCAAACCAAATTCATTGAATTTTTTTAACATACTTAATCAAGTTATCTTAAATTTATTTTTCGCTCTTTTTTCTACTTCTATTTGATACTTTTGTAATAGTGGAATCTTGTGACTTTTCTCTATTTTTCAAGTCTTTGAAAATAATTTTCATCAGATTACCTTATGAACATTTATCTCATCATTTTATTTTATTCCCCATAATTTAATCAGTGGGGGTGACCAATTTCTATCTCTTATAGATTTTTTGAAATGCATAATGGGTTGACCTTGCTCCATGCATAAAAGAAAATATTGAGATTTTGTCAAGTCTACTATTTCATTTCTTCCCTTTCAAATGTTAATTATTAGCATATGATTGAAATATACTACTTCAATCAAATATGGCTTGAAGTTTCTTGTATTTTCACATGTTTTATAATTGTCCATCATCTCTGCCACATTCCATACATCTTTCATCTTTATACATTCAGAAAGGTTTCCAAACATGTCATCGATGTCCTCATGGATATGTCTTATAGGGATAAATATAACCTCAAAATTGAGGAAAATACCTTTGTAGACAAGGATAGATAAATATTTCAACACAAACCTATACAAAAAACATGATTTTGTGAATTTGTAAATGTAATAAAATTATATTTAGTTATATATAAGGTTAGACATTTTTTAATATAATAATGGATGGAAGGAGGTACCTATTCTTATTTTTCTCACAAAAATTGCCCAATTGAAGGTATATCCTTGAAGGAATTTTATTGAAGGCATCAATTGATTGTGCTTCTTATATGTATTTCTTGTATTCAGGGTAGTAGTTATTAGACAAAAGTGCATTATATAATAAATATTTTGATGATCTAGGTTTATATAGTAAATATCCATAAGTATATGGCATTTTTGTTTCCATATCCTTCAATCACTTTTTCAATAAGGTGATAGTACAGTTAGACCTTTCAAGAACATATGGTAAGAAAAATGTCTATATCTACTTGCGTCAATAATCCCTACCATTGACAACTCTACTATTCTATCAATACCTATTTCTATTTTTTTCACTATCCTTGGAACAAATATTTTTTAATGTTCCACATTGTCATAAATGACATTGAGACATTATTCATGGTATTTCTCTATCATTAATTTATGTGTGTAATACATTTATCTAACAAAAAGTATTTGATTTGAGTGCATCATGAATTCTTGATCGATACAAATCTTACTGATCTCTAGATAGAGATCAAAAGAATTTTTATTGAGTCAATAGGTTGAATGTTTTAAACCTAGTGAAGTTATCAGACTTAGAAATGGTCACATCATGAAAATTAGTTCTCCACATGTTATTGAATTTTAGCTAGAATATTGGCTCATATTCCATATCTGCTAGTTTTGTATTGATATGTTGCCTCATAAATTATTGAGTGAAAGATGCTCAAATATATCCAAAATTTTCTCATGAACCATATTTATCTACCTAGTATGTAACTCTTTTAAAAGCACCTACAAAATCATCCACCAATTGGTCCAACAAATCTATAGTTGTCATTGTCTTCTTTTGTCACTTTTGTCAAAACCTTCCTACATGGGGTGCATTTCATTCCCAATTTCTATGACAATTTTAAATGTTAAAAAAGCTACCCTTAAATCTATATATTTTAATCCAAGCTTCCAAATAGATCTTAATACCCTAAAAATAATGGTAGTTTTTTTAATTAAATAAACTGATAGAAAAGGCATCCAAGACATTTGCCTCCTATCTATTATGGTGGAATCAAGTAACTTTATCCTTGCATATTTTAGCATCTCAAATGACAATCTTGATCAAATTTTTTTTTGGTACAACATTTATTTGCATACACTTTTGTAATCTCACTATCTATGCTTGCATCAAACTCCATTTGGTTCAGTGAAGTGTTTGGTTGAATTCTTTTTCATTCAGAGTAGTTTTAGGCACAAGTTAATTTTTTTATCTATATTTTCTATAGGAATGTAATGCAAGGAATGACCTCAGTATCTATTAATTTTGAAACATTTCCAATTTCTTTCTCATTTGGTGTCATGTATGGTAAATTAATTTCTCTACATTTAATGTCTACTATCTTTTTGGAAGGCCATTTAATGATATATGTTTTAGTTACCTTTGTAATGCAAGTCTCATAATGTTGTATAACATTCATTGTGTAAATTGTTGATAATTTTTTTGAGATTCATGATTGTCATTGATGTCAAGGTAATCTTAGTACATAATGCATTAATGACAAAGTGATAGGTTCTAAGTGGATTTGAGAGTGCATATCATATATGCAAGATTTTAAGGTGATTAACCATGTTTTAGGGGTCATATGAGGTGTAAATAATGATTGGGGAACTCCTGGAAGTGAAATGAATTCATTTGAATAGTTTTTTGAAGGTCTAGGTTATCCTAATCAACTTGGTATAACTTCATGAGTAATCATATTAATGACATCATCATTCACCCATGTGAAGGTGTAAGAAAAAAGTGGTCACATGGGTTTGTTAATATTTTTCCTAGTTCATGTGGTTGAAATTTAAGGTCTTGATATGGTGTATATAAAAGGTTTTTGATGGTGCAAAGTTAGTCTCCTAGGAATATTTCACTATTTTTCATAGCCAAATTTTTGATATCAAGTGAACAAAGGAAAACCAGCCAGTAGTATTTTGTTTATAACTTTTGATAATGGATAGATTTTGTGGTGGTATAAAAATAAAATTTGTATAGGAATTCAAGGAATATCCATTAAAATTTATTAAGATGTTCTAATAGTCATATAATTACATTTATTGCACGTGAGAGTTGACTATTGTTGACTATGTTTTTTTCTAAATAAACCAGGGTGTAAAGAAATAATTATCGAAGACAAAGTATTGATAGGATATTGTTGGTATAAAAATAAAAAATTAATTAGAGTCCATATATATTATCATTAAAGTTATTTGGAGTTTTGAGTGTTTGTACATGTGAAGTTATTGTAGGTTAAATTTGACTTTTGTTAACTGTAGTTATTGCAGGTTTGAGTAGGATTCTTATAGTGGTGTTTATGAGCCTTTAGAGGATGAATGAAGGTGTATTATGGATTTTATGATGTTATTAAGGTATTTATATTTAATTTAATATGTGGATTATACATGGAAAGTTTATATATAGTTAATTTGAACCTCTTTGTGAAGATAGTGTTTTTGGGCTAATTAAGCCTAATATGTCTTTAATACCTAATGGAGGTTTCACAATATGAGTGAATGATTTAATTTTTATTAAGCATGGAAAAGTATCATAGAGTAAAACATTAAAGTTTTCGAAGTTTTTTGGGTTATTTTTAAGAGCCATCTTGATTATAGTGGATCAAAGTGTTCCATGAAGGTGAATTAGGTCTCCATGGGACCTATTAAAGGCTTGAGGGCTAAAAGAGGTTTCATAATGTGAGTGAATGACTTGACAGTGTTGTATGAATTTTTAAAAATAAATATGAAGGAGATTAAATTGTGTTAAGTTTTTAAAAAGGGATCCATATTTGGTTAAGGTCTATTGGTATCTAAGTGAAATGTGTGGCCTAATGGAGGGTTAATTGCTTAGGTCTTGCTTAAGCCTAGTATGTTGTTTTGAGCCATTTGAAGCATGACCAACCTAAAGAGTTGATTTATATTATATGTAACATATAATAATATATATTTTTATGTTTATTTAAGTGGTAAAAAATCATTAATGTTTAATTAATTTATTGTGGCTGACCAAGATTGATTGGAGAAAGAATAATGCATATGTAGAAGTCCATTTTGGTCTCATTGTGATAGTTAGACAATCAGGGTGTAGAAAAATTATATAATTTTTTTTAAAAGGGTAAGAGGATATGAAAAATATCATAAAATCATGTTTAATATGTGATAATTTTATAACATTATTTATTTTAGGTCATGATCAAGTAAGAAGATTTGTTTCAAGGTTATTAGGCCTATTTTGCTTTGGTGACCTATCATAAATGTTTTTTAATAAGTGAATGGTATGTGAGTTTGATTGTGTAATGGAATGAAAATTATAATAATAACATGTTGAAAATGCCATGAATATTATATGGTGGTGCTGAGCTAATTGGATTGCTTGTTTCAAAGTTAGGTTTATTTGTCTAGTTGAGTGATGTAGAGGAGGAAGAGGCTTGTATGAGGTAGAAATGTACGTTTTCAAGTGTTAAATAAAGATAATAAAATAATAAAGTGTGTAATACATCATATAAAATGTGGAAATTTGGAGGTGATTTAGTTGGTGCTTGATTATCTACGGGGTTGTAGCCTCCTTGATAGTTGGTGCTAACTAAAGGTCAAGTGGTTGCTTGACTAAATTAAGGGGTGGGTGCTCCTCGATCAATTGGTACTGATATAAATTAAAGTAATATATTTATAGGATAGTATTAAAAATATTTTTTAAAGTGGTTTTTATCCCCCATGAGGTTTTCCCACATAATTCATGTGTTATGTGCTTTGATCTTACATTATTTTCTTTGTTCATTGCAATGAATGGTTTATATGCTTCATGAATTATTGTGTTCAATGGTTAAGATTTTAAATAATTGGAATTTAAGTTTATTTTATTGCATCAATAATTCACCCCCCCCCCTCGTAGTGATTTTTCTTACAACAATTGGTATCAAAGCAGGTCCTTTAGGAAGGCTTTACAACTAGAAGGTGGTCCCTGAAGTAAAAAATGGCTATGCAACTAAGGAAAGAAAATAAAGAGTTGACATCTATGAATAAGGATTATGAGGATCATATTTGTACCTTTAAGAGTGACATGGTCATAATGGATAAATAGGATAAGAAGGATATTGAGGATCTCATTTCTCAGTTAGAAGATGCTAAAAAGGCTATTAAGGATCCCCTATCTCAGTTAGAAGCTATTAATTTAATGATAAGTACTTTGGAGGATCTTAAGGAGAAGGTGTGTATCTTTGAATATAATGTAGAATTAGAAATAAAAAAGGATAATATGACTATTCATGATCTTAAGAATAAATTAGAGGCTACAAATTCAAGTTTGAGGGTAAATAAGGATGAGTGTGATTAATTGAAAACCAAGCTAGGATCCTTGAAGGTTGAACATCAGAATATAGTGGTCAAAATAAGCAAGGTTGAGTAAGAGAAATCAAATAAAGTCAAGAAGGATGATAGCATGAGGAATAAGTTGAGAATAACATCAAGGTATCCCAATGCCATTAAGTTTGCCAATTCATCTCATAGTTAATGTTATGCTTGCAAACAATTTGGTCACATTATAAGAGATTGAAAAAGGAGAGGTAACCTATCTAAAGGAGATAACAACCATCATAAATCAAAAGGTATGAATGATATTGTTTTTTAGATGTCTATAGTTGGTAATATTACAAAATATTGTAAAAATAGGTTGAATGAGTTCTCAAGGCAAAATAAGGTATATGGAGCTTTTAGTATGCAAGGAAGAGGTCATGCATGGATATGGAGACCTAAGACTACTAAGAGAGATCATATTGAGACCAAGGATGAATTGGTTTATTATAATATCATTTAATATGGTTTTTTTACTATGGTAGGTATGAAGGCAAGACAAGAATACTATTTATCAGGGTATGTTGACAAGGGAGTCAAAGAGAAGATGAATGAGCTAATCAAGCCTATGAGGAGTCTTAGGAAAGACAAGAAAACTAGTGAGAGTATGGAGACTTAGGAATATCTTAAGTTTTAGGTATTATAAGTTCTTTGATTGGTGAGGTGTCTATATTAGGCTTCATAGAGTCATTAATTAATCATTTGAAGCATCATAGAGTGTTGTTCCAAGGTTGATAAGTGAGAGACTAGTCAATGGGTCAAGGTATGTTCTTTGTATTGATATGCATATAGTTGAATATGGATTATTTCAATTTATTTAAATCTTGTAAAATATGTAAATCACCTATTAAAATATAAGAGAATATATTTGAAGATCTGAAGTTTTTTATAGAAGAATATCTTACTTTGAGTGTCCTCGGTTGGCATAAGGGTTCTAATGCAAGAAACCCTTAACATGGTGTATCTTAGGTTGTACAATTATTTTGGTAACCAAACTTGGTGATCTAGTATAAAATTATGATTTAAAAGTATTTAATGAGATTATGGTGTGCTATAGGTAGTCCCTTGGTGAAAAGGTATAAGAATTTCAAGTTATGTATCTTTGTTTGTAATATATCTCTTTGAAGTGACCTAAGAAAGGAGTATCTTTTCTTGTGCAAGATAGAGTTCCATGAAGGGACAATCTTGGGAATTTAAGTTAATATTTTAGTAGAAATAATGTATGAATACAATAATATTTCATGCATAGGTGGCTTGGTGAGGTATATTGTTCATGTTGGTATCTTGAAGAGCTCTTATAAGCATGGATTCAAGTAAGTTTAGCTGTTTTTCATATGATAAGGTTTATTGAGAATGTTCTTATTGTTAAGATCAGTTGTGATTGTTTGATTCATAAAATAAGGTTTTTATACATTTTAAAGAGGTCATTTGGGCCCAAGAATATCATCATTTGATTTTTTTGTCTCATCAAAAGATGTTGGATAGTTGTGGTAACCTATGTGTGGATGAAGATGGCTCCATTCAAGGTATGTTCTTATAAAAGAGTTTAATTATATATGCTTGAAATTTTTTAGTTTTTATTAGGTGGAATATGGAGTTAGGGGGAGATAAATTTTGTATCTTTTGGATTATGTGAAGTTTGGGCATATTTTATATATGCTAAGAATCAAGGAAAAATTCAGATAGAGGTATGTTCTATTCAATTAATAATATGAAAGGTATGCATAGAGTGAGGGGGAAAATATGTGAGATGTTTCAATTATAAGGAGATTTTATGGTTGAGTATGGTTTTATAATAGGTTATATAAGATGATCATGATGTTAGGTTGATATTTCTAAGCTCTATGAGCAGTTTGTCAGGTTCAAGGATCGAGTTGACATGTTGAGGAAGAGACCCTTTATCATTAATGTCAAAGGGGGAGAAAGTTTAGAATGGAGTTATTCAATTTAAGAGAGGGAATTATAAATGTTTTTTCCATAAATTAAAAAGGGGGAGATTTTTGAGCATGGTATTGATATGCATTGATTTTCATTGATGTCAAGGTGATCTTAGTACATAATGTATTAATGATAAAGTGAAAGGTTCCAAGTGGATTTGAGAGTGCATATCATGTGTGCAATATTTTGAGGTGATTTACCATTTTTTATTGGTCATGATAAGTGTAAATATTTATTGGGACACTTGTGGAAGTGAAATTAATTCATTGGAGTAGTTTTTTGAAGGTCTAGCTTATCCTAGTCAACTTGGCAAAACTTCATGAGTAATCATATTGATGACATTAGCATTCACACATGTGAAGGTGTTAGAAGAAATTGGTAACATGGGTTTGTTAATATTTATTCCTAGTTAATATGGTTCAAATTTAAGGTCTTGATATGATTTATATCAAAATTTATTATGGTGCAAAGTTGGTCTCCCAAGCAGATTTAATTATTTTCCATACTTGGCCAAATTTGTAATATCAAGTGAACAAAGGAAAACTAGTCAGTAGTATTTTTTTTATAACTTTTGATATTAGATGAATTTTATGGTGGTGTAAAAATAAAAGTGGTACATTAATTTTATTTATATCTAATAAAATTTATTAGGATGTTTGAATGGTCATACAACTATATTTATTACACATGAGAGTTGACTATTATTGACTGCATTTTTTTTGAATAAACTAGGGTCCAAAGAAATGATTTCAGAAGATAAAATTTTAATCAAATATTGTTTTTATAAAAATAAAAAATTAATTATAATACATATAGATCATATTAAAAGTGATTTGGAGTTTTGACTATCCATACAGGTGAAGTTATTATAGGTCAAATTTGAATTTTGTTGATTGTAATTATTGCAGGTTTGAGTAGGCTTTTTACAGTGGTGTTTATGAGCCTTTTGAGGCTGAATGAAGGTGTATAATGGATTTTATTATGATATTTAGGTATTTATGTTTCCATCCATATGTGGATTATATATGTAAAGTTTATTTATAGTTGGTTTGAGCCTCTTTTGTGAAGACAATGTTTTTAGGCTAATTAAGCCTAATAGGTCTTTAAGACCTAATGGAGGTTTCAGAGTATGAGCAAATGGTTTTATGTTTTTTAATCATGAAAAGGATAATTAGGATTAAATTAAATTATTTGAAGTGGTTTGGGTCATTTTTAGGAACCATATTGATCATAGTGGCTCAAAGTGTTCCATGAAGGTGAATTAGGTCTCCATGGGACCTATTGAAGGCTTGAGGGCTAAAATAAGTTTCATAAGGTGAGTGAATGACCTGAAAGTGTTGTATGACTTGTTAAACATAAATATATCATGGAGTAAATTATGTTAAATTTTTAAAAATGGTTCCATATTTGGTTAAGGTCTATTGTTATCTAAGTGAAATGTGTGGCCTAATGGAGTGTATGTTGATTAGGTCTTGTTTAAGCCTAGTGTGTTATTTTGAGCCATTTGAAGCATGGTTGACCTAATGAGTTGATTTATATTATATGAAACATATCATAAGATATATTTTTATGTTTATCCAAATGGTAAATATGCCTTAAGGATCAATTAAATTATTGTGGCTGACCAAGATTGATTGGAGAAAGAATAATGCATATGTAGAAGGCCATTTTTGGTCTCATTATGCTAGTTGGACAATTGGGGTGTGAAATGAAATATATATGAATTTTAACAAGGATAAGAGGATATTAAAACTATCATAAAATAATTTTGAATATCTGACAAGGTTATAACATTATTTATTTTGGGTCATGAGCAAGTAAGAAGATTTGTTTCAAGGCTATTAGGCCTATTTTGCTTTGGTGACCTAGTATAAAGGTTTTGATAATTAAATAATGAATTTAATTGTATGAGAGTTTTAAAAAGTTTTTAAGGGAATAAAAAACATTATAATAACATTTTGAAAATTTCATGAAGATCAGATAGTGGTGCTAAAGGTGGTGAGCTAATTGGATTGCTTGTTTTAAAGCTAGATATGTCTATTTGTCTAGTTGAGTGATGTAGAAGAGGAAGAGGCTTGTATGAGGTAGAAATGTAGGTTTTCATGTGTTATAAATAGAATAACATCATAAGGTGTGTAAGACATAATATCATAGTTAGATATTAGCTTAGAGGTGATTGAGTTGGTGAATGATCATCTAGGGGGTTGTAGCCTCCTTTCTAGTTGGTGCTAGCTAAAGGTCAAGTGGGTGATTGAATAAATTGAGGGATGGGTGCTCCTTGATTAGTTGGTTATAATATAAATTGAAAAAATATATTTATATGACATTATTAAAAATATTTTTCAAGTGAGTTTTATCACCCATGAGGGTTTCCCACATAATTCATGTGTTATGTTCTTTGATCTTACATTATTTTCTTTGTTCATTACAATGAATGGTTTATATGCTTCATGAATGATTATGTTGAATTGTTACAAGTTTTAAGAATTAGAATTGAAGTTTATTTTATTGAATCATTTATTAACCCCCATCTCATTGATTATGCTTCCAACATAAATTCCCAATTCATTTTCTACCATTGGGATAGGAATAAAATAAAAAATCTTCCCTATTTGTGAAAAATAAACATAACCAATTTTTTTTTTTTCATAATTTGAAAGAGTTGTACATTTGTGCATCAAATGTACCTTTTCCACATTAAAATCATTTCTAAAGCTATGAAATTTGGTAGGATCATTGATATATTGAACCAATGAATCCAAGCAAGGGTTTTCTTATTGCAATGATTGTATATGCATAATTGAATTGAAATTATTTTGTCCTTCTTCCATGTCATCCTCTATAAAAAAAACTTGTTTGTGAAATGTTGCATCATTTTTGTGCTTCATATAGTATAACTATCAACTACATCCCCCAAGTTATCCATGAAAGATCTAAGAAATGGAAGTGGTAGAGTCAGATCAAAAGCTCTTGTCACATTAACACTTACACATTCAATAGGTTTTTTTATCATTGTGGCTGTGGAAGTGAGATTTATGGATTCCAAAGAGTTATCATCTATACCTAGAACTATGTGTATTCTTCCTTCACCAACAACCTTACCATTATTTATGAGAGAAACATAGTCTCCACATTGGAAATCCATTGATGTGTGATTTTTCATCTTGGACATCTAAAAAACACATGAGAAGTTTTATTAATCAGGGTATATATAGGAAATAAATTTTTATTTATACCTTAACATAAGCATGGAGATATTTTAAAACCTAAAAATGTTAAAATGGTAATATATAACATAATTTTTTAATGAGATTGTTTATGTCAATCCAAAAAAATAATAACTTTTAATATCATATACTGCATACTTCAATCCTCATTTCATCATGCTTTGAAGGTATCTCCTAAGAGATATCTTTAAAACATGCATAAGATTTGAATAGCCAAGTAGAGAAAAATAGATAAATAAATCAACATTCAACTGTGAATTTTAATAGTATACAAAATAATATTTAGCAATGGGGATTTTGACCAAAATAATGGAAAATAATTAGCTACTTATATTTTAGAATCTTATATGTGATTTGAATTTTTTTGGTGAACCCAAGAGTTTGAAGGTATCTCTAAGGAGATATCTTTCAAACATGCATAAGGGTACCCTTGAAGGTATTACAAGGCCCTTAAAGGTATGTTTAAGGATAGTGTTGGGTGATACCTTGAAGGGCCTTATAATACATTCAAGGGTACCCTTATGCATGTTTGAAAGGTATCTCTTAGGAGATACCTTCAAGGTACCCTTGAAGGTACTATAATTCCCTTCAAGGTATGTCCTTGAAGGAACTACTAGGTGATACCTTGAAGTGAATTGTAATAAATTCAAGAGTACCTTCAAGGTATCTCCTATGAGATACCTATTTAACCCCCAACACACCCCTTTCATGAGCATCTCCTTGGAGACACTTTTGGGTGATACATGTTGGTATAAAGAGCATAAAAGAGGTTTCATGTCTAAAAGTATCTCTTATGAGATACCTTGAAGGTACCCTTGAAGGTACTATAATTACCTTTAATGTATCTTATTGAGGGCACTAATGGGTGATGCCTTGAAGGGCCTTGTAATACCTTCAAGGTATCTCATAGGAGATGCCTTTCAAACATGAATAAGAGTGGATTTTGTCTTCAAGGGAGCTCCTAAGAGATACCTTCAAGTAACCCATTAAGGTATTACAAGGACCTTGAATAAATATCCTAGGAGACACCTTTAAAACATGCATAAGGGTACCCTTGAAGGTATTAAAAGTCCCTTCAAGGTATGTTTGAAGGCACTACTAGGTGATATCTTGAAGGTATTTGTAATACCTTTAAGGGTACCCTTATGCATGTTTGAAAGGTATCTCCTTGAAGGCATTTTTTAATCCAACATACCCCAATTTTTTGAAATTTCAAGTGTGGCCCACCTTAATCCATGAGACAACATTCCATATTCTAAAAAATAATCTACTGCATTATGTTTTAATGTTTTGAGCAATCAACATGTGGTTCTATTTTTTCATAGATACCAAGGGTATTCATGTCTATATTTTTATATTTTTTTAGGTTTTACCTCATGCAATGATCTTCCATGTGCTTAGGAACTATATTTGGTGCTACTCTAATGTGTTGATAAAACATATGTTTTATTTTAGTCCTATAAGCTACAAATATTCATGTGTATAAAATATACACTACTATTTTGTTATATATTTTGAGGTTTTACTTTATAAAATTTTTGGGATTAACTTACTAATGTTTTCAAAATAATTCTAAGTCTTATGCATTTGTAGGATTTTAGTCTTCAACATTCCAATGTTTACTATTTACACTTTGTAGTTCAAGTTTTATGAATTGGTCTTCATCTTTTGCATCCCATGTTTTACACTTCAGTATTTTAGTTATTATGAAATAATCTTTAGAATTTACATCTAAGATATTAATCTTCATATTTTGCATATTGTGAAATGATCTTTGATAATTGAGTCATTCATATTTTATGACTTGGTAATTTGCACATCAGGTTTTGACCTTTAGGATTTGAGTATTTAAACTTGGTATTCAAGTTTATGATTTGTGTTTCAAGGTTAGGGTTTAGGGTTTTTGAATACCCTTACATTTTATGTTATTGCAAAGGGGGAAAATTACCAAGTCAACTCTTGATTGAATGCCAACTATTGATAAATAATAAGAAAGTGGACAAAATATGAAGGATAGAGTAGGTGACACATGTCTGATATTAATGACTAGGCATTATGAATATGGAAAGTGGAAATACATGTATACACCCACAAATATTATTGAAAAAATATGAATTAAAATCATGAGTAGATGTTGTTAGAGTATCTTCTTACTCATGCTTGCTAGGTTTGTCCTATATGTGGATTTGTCCCACATTGACTAGTTTAGCTTGCATATTATTTTACCTTGCCTATATAAGTAAGTGATTTACATTATAATATACATGATTTTTTAAAATTTCTCAAATTTAATTTTTGAATAACAACTATTTTGTGTTCAATTGGTTTATTCTCTTGTATGTTGAAGCATCAATGGTTGTAGTAATGAGCCATTGGAAAGATCTTGGCTAAAGAGTTTTGATAATTATTTCATGGTATCAGAACCACCCTCCCATTGTCATTACTTAGGTAGTATGAAGCCATTACTCAAATTTGGCATATCAAAGATTTCTTGGATGTATTTCATGGATTCTTCACATTCAAATCATCTATTTATTGAGATTTGTACATTAGTAACACTTATGTGTCATATGGATCTATAGATCTGAATGTTATTTTAAAGATTTATGGAGGATACAACCATATTTATTTTACAAAACTTTTTAGCACAAATATATATCCATTTGTGGTTCTTATAATCCCAAATTGTTTTTTTTCCATGGATTGCTTTAGATCCATCATTTTGGCCTTTTTTGGTTTTGTTTGTTATTGTTTCAAAGGTTAATGTGGTGCACACAACAACATTTAGGTTGCATCTTGGTGTGGGTTAGTGTTTTGATTTTACATCGATATTGTGGTCACTTGGGTGTTGCTTAGTCCTAGTGGTAGTTCTATCATGGTATCAAAGAAGTGTATGGCCTAATCCTATCATTCTTAAGTGTCTTTAAGGGTCTTTTTTTGGTTTTTTTAATTTTATAGAAAAATATAGAATTTATGGAATTGATCTTATATTTTTTTATAAATTCTACTTAGAAAAATATGAATTTAAAAAAAAAAGAATTTTTGGAGCTTCTAGTGATTTTATATGATTTTTTTAAGTTTCTATTTTGTAGGACAAACAAAAAATAATAGAGAAAACATTAGGTTTTATTATTTTAATAATAATAATAATAATGGATAAAATCTCATATCACCAGGTTCCTCTCATCGAGAGCTTTCCAAAAACTATTTATTTTCTAAAACTAGAGTACCGAGGCACTCATGGTGAAAGTTTTAAGGTAGAGGGCAATTTACAAGTCTTCATTTGGTGTAGGGTCAATTTTTTGGGTGGTGCACTACCCTGATCAACCAATTTTATAATTATCACAACCATCATGCCACCATAAATGCTAAAAATCATCTTAGACTTTAAATTAGTACATTTTTTGATAATAAATATTAGTTGGTTCACTTGTGTTAACAAGCTTCAAGCTTGCACTTATGGTTAGAGTGCTTGGAATAAAGAATTAATGACCTAAAGGTCATGGGATCAAATATTATTTCTATTTTCAGCCTCTATTTACACCATATGACCACCTTATATGCATTTTTATCCCCTAAGGTCTTGTCCTTTATGACTATGAGCCATATTTGGAGATCTTTTCTTCTGAGGCTCATAACTTTTGATTCGTGAAGCTTAGGAAGGTGATTTTTTTTCACCTTGGATTTTTTTTTCAAGATATATGTAGTGGTAAGGATATTTTTTCATTTTAATCACCCATAATTAAAAAAAAAAGTTTCTTTCCTATTTAACTAACTAGTTCATGTATTTTGGACCTTTAAGAGGCCATAACTTTTGACTGGTAACTCTAATTTGCATGTATTTTTTGAAAGTGCATGTTTTTGAGTGCTATTCAAATTTGAAACATATTTATTCTATATCATATTTTAGTTTTTAGTTTAATGGACTATTTTTAAAATTGTAATTCATATTGGGTGGGCTACTCAAATGTATTTATCCTCACATTGGTTTATAAAGTGCCATGGGGGGTTTCTAGCTTTGTCTACCTTCATGGGTGTGTGTGATTTGTCATGCTCTCTTTTCACATTTTAATGGCTGAGTTATTCATGTGGATTGGGCATATTCACACCTATTCTAGATATTATGTTTGAATATTGGTAGGTAGGTCTGGCATGGCTAGTGGTCATGCTCCCCATAATAAACTTTATGCAATTTTTTTCTCTCTCCTTATCCTTTGGTTTCAAAAATACATTGTATTTCCTCATCTTATAAAGGGTACCTACAATGGCCTTCTTTCTAGGACCCTATTGAGAAAAAATACTTTTTGTCTCTTTTCAAATGGTTGTTATCTATCAAGACTCCTACTGTATTTTTGAATATGTGTTCAAGTAGTGGATTTTGGGCCACTTGTGCATGAAAGTTCTTAGTTTATGAGTTTATTTACCTTCATGCATCGATGATAGTTAGGTTACACTTACACCTACACTTATGCCATTGAGACATTTGAGGCCCCTTCCTTTGTGTATCCTTGTAATTTATAGGAGAGATTTCATTTTTTTTTACAAATAAGCACCTTTTGTGTGCCTATGTGCTTTCATGTTTTTAGAAAAATAATGAGTTTGGATTCCTCTATTGTATATGGGTCTCTTATCAGTCACTTTGTTTTCTAGAACCCATATGAGATTGTAGTATGTCTCTTCATTTGTTGGCCTTCTTTAGTGTACTCTTCTATATTTTTGATACCAGCCTCAAGAGTATGACTGTCTCCATGTTCTAAGTGACATCTAGTATCCCCAACATATGTCAAGATTAATAATTACTCATGGGTAGACATTTTCATGGTTTCAAAATTACCATTGTATATTTGGACCACTCATGTAGATATTAAAATTATTTTCACCTAGTATTCACATCCATCATATATAACTTCATTTGAGTGTGGATCAAACCACCATGCAGTCTTGTGATGTCCACTCATTCTTCATCAATTTGATAGTCATCATTTTCTATCATCATTACTCCATTCAAAATTACCTAGTACTTTTGAGCACATTGTTTATGTTTAATGATCCTTGTATTTATCACCATTCCTATTTTCAATTGGTAGTTATAGTGACTCGATATCCATGTACTCTAAGATGATAGATTGGAATCCATAGGGACACATGACTTCACACTACATCCTATATTGTTATCCCATAGCTTCACTTAAGGGGGGGTGTTAGAGTATCTTATTACTCATGCTTGTTAGGTTTATCCTATTTGGGGATTTGTCCCACATTGCCTAGTTTAGCTTACATCTTGTTTTGTCTTGCCTATTTAAGTAAGTGATTTACATTGTAATATACATGTATTTGTAATATTTATTACATATCCTTTGTGAATGAAAATTATTTTGTTTTCAATTGATTTATTCTCTTTCATGCTAAAGCATCAATGGTTGTAGTAATGAGCCATTGGAGAGATCTTGGCTAAAGAGTTTTGATAAATATTTTAGATGTGAATAATTATGCCTTTATGTCACATGAAATACATTAAGACAATTGATCTCCCTATATATAATTATGAGACATTGACACATCTTTAAATATTAAACTCATTTCAAACTCAAGTTATTAACATTTATGGAGCCCTATTTGTTTATTCTATCTATATGAGAAGATATTTCAAGTTATTTACCAAGCTAATTCTAATTATAGTCTCACAAGCATAACACTTGAAGTCATATAATCCTCATCTAAACCCTCTAGGTCACACCCCTACCATCTAAATTCTTCATTAAATATTTAATAGAGTATACAAACATTGTCTTTGAACCTAATATATTCAAGGGTAAGTACCCATATTACAATAGTCTCTGGGATGTTGTTGAATATGTTGATGTTACAATGGATGATGAATATTTAACTCCAGATAAATAATGACTAATGCTAGATTTACTTCCTCTAAAGCAATAACAACTACATTTTACTATAGTTAAACTAGAGATAATGCAATTCATTAACCTTCTTAGAGATTTATTATTTTATGGCCATAATGGATATTAATTTTCTACACCAAATAGGAAAACCATAGTGGTGGTATGTCTTTATGGAGAGGATTTCACCAAATACTTGCATCTCTTAGAAGATGTAGAGACTTTGTATGATGGGCATATAATGGAAACTTGGAAAAAGAAGAAAATGATTTTAAACACTCTACAAATGGATTCAACTTGAGGAGAAGGTACTTTTCAATAAAAATACTCCAATTCTAATTAAATAGTTTAGAATGGGTATTAGGATTAGGATGGCACTACTGAATCAGATGTTTTGGTGTCCTTTCATCTACTATTTTTCCATGGATTAAATTCTCTTACTTGACATCCTATTGAACTCATAACTCACCATCTGAATGGTATTGATTTTTTATTAATCCAAGAAAAATTGTAGCACAAAGACAAGAGGACACTAGGTGGTATTTTTTACATGATGTCCTATCTCATAGACACATTGTTAGGAACAATTCATAGATCCAAAGGAGAAATATAGAGTCTACCTATGTATGGTATCATAAAAAATGTTTGTGATTATTTCTCATTAATGTATATTTATTGCTACCATCAACATTTAGTCCAAATAATAGAAGTGTACACACAAGTACGACAGGTAATTCATGAAGAGTCAATGCATAGACTCTCTTATTACATCAAGAAGAAAATTTTGTCTAGGGGTGATTATATTTTATATCATGATTACATAATCATAACAATAGAGGGAAAAAGGTTCGACCCTTTCTATTTACCTAGATTTGTCCCAGACAAACTTGAAGAACATGAAATTGCATACCAGATTTGGCAAAACATTAGATATGACCTGAAGGAGAAGAAACAAGGGATATTCTTTGGGAAATCAATGATAATAGGATGAATGATTTATTATTAAAGAAGGTAATTTATAAACAATATAATATTAGGAGAATAATATTCACTTCTCACTCAACATCATAGAGATTGGGATCCATGGAATAAAGTCTAGAGGCATTTGACAAGGTTAAGCATCTAGTAAGAACATGTCCATTTTAAACATGATGTTATCTTTTATAATGTAAAATATTATCAGGTCATACTTAAGAGAGCTTTAATTTCTAGGTTAAATGATCAAGTACTTATAATTATTCAAAACAACCCTAGTGTCACAATTGATGATGCCAAATTCTGTGTGTTTTACTCATCAATAGACACCTTTTTCTATCAAGCTTAAAATACCCAACCCCATAAAGTAGGACACACATATATTGAGATGGCTAAGTAGTAATGATAATTAAAATTAACCTTGACACCACCAAGATTTGATCAATATTCTATTGATGAAGACATGTAAAATATTTAAGACTTAGGTACCTCCTTTGCAACTCCACAAAAAATAACCCCCTAAGAAGACATTAAAGAAATGGATATTGAAGGAGGAGATACTAAAATAAAAATAGAATTAGATCAAAGAGGAGATATAGAGATATAATAATCACCTTCTAAGTCATTTCCATCATCAAGTACTACAAATTCCCATCCATCTTAGATAAGGGGCAAGGCACCTATCCCTTATCTTGTGTAGAAACAACTAGAAGTAATAACCCTAGTAGATTACTATTTAGAATAAGGGGAAGAGTTAGAAAAGGCTAAGTTGATGAGCATGAAACAACTAAATTGAAAATCACCAGCTATGGAAGAGCAACCATATAATCTCCTTGATTCTAGGACCAAAAGAAGACTATAAGAGGTAATTGACTCTTTGCATACACCTTTCCCTCATGTTTATATTATTACTTCTAATCCTATTTCCTCCAACATTGTTAATATCTCTAGTAATTTAATGACTACTAATATTCCCATCAGTTCTTATAGTTTATCTATTTCTATATTTATTCATCCTCATGTATTGGGAACAACAATTAGTATTAGTCCAACTCAATTTCATTATGGTGGTACCATGACATCTCCTAATGTTTCTATTTTTGATAGTTCTAGATTAATGGGGTTTCACCCATTTGGGCACCTCATGTTCTAAGTGTTTTACCTCCAATTTATAATTTATCACAACTCTCACTGAATAAAACATAGTCCCCATTGGCCTAATCAATTTCACTAATCATGTCCATCACTAACTCCTAAATTATTACTATAAAGAAGCCAACATTCAAGTTCCCACCTATTAAATCTATTTTCAGTTTAGATACAACATTGGATGCATAGAACACCCAATTGAGGGTGTCATTACCAATTTTTAATCCCATTTGGACCCTAATTATGCCACCCTAAGAAGTCACATATGTGGTGCATCTATTACCAAAAATCAATCCAAATGATTATCAAATGATATTTTTTCCTACAATCCCTGATTGGATCCAAATTGATCTTTCATCCACTATTCAAGTATCCCAATAAGCCATAGAAACACAAGGTTTAAAAATTCTTGTTTGAGAAAAAACACTAGGGATTCAGGGAACCCAAACCTCACAAATGACCATCTCTAGGTTGCCAAAAATAAGCTCAATAATTGATAGGAAAACATGTCTAATTTAAAGAGTCAACAAGAGGAAAATTCAAGATCAATCTAGCAAGGCTATACTCTTAGAACCAAGGGAAGATCTATTCTCTCTCACATAAAAGATAATCAAGCTCCCTAGAGTGAAGACCTCTATACCTTCATTGATACACATTTGGAAATATTTAAGAACTTCATGAAAAACACTGATATGGCCAACTAGGAGCAAAGAGATTAATTGAAATGAGCATTGTAATAGTAACAAATTATTCAAGTGCCAATTGAAATACATATTAGTGGTCAAAAAATTTCCAAAATATTATACAACTCACTGAAAACCATTGAACTGATGAGAAAGGAGGTTGCTCCCCAATTAATTTACATGACTAAATTATTCAATTTTATCAAGGAAGATGAAAATAGACTAAATTTTATGGTAACATATACTTCCCATAAATTTTATAGTCAATCAAAGCTCATGACACTAATATAAGCCTCTAGTACCCTCAACTTGGTAGTGCTGAGAATGCTTGAGACCAGAAAGTGAATAAATGAACAACAAGAAGTATTACCCAAGGTCCAGGAACATGAGCAATAGGCTATCCATATTTTACATGAGATGAAAATAATTTTGGTTAAAAATACAAAGAAAAAATTAATATATAATACCACATTCAAATCACTATTGGATGTTGATTCGAGGGATTTCAAGCAAGATATCCATGGAAAAATAAAAGAGAAGATTTAGGAGAAGCTTTACTTTTATATAAATAAGGTTACTAAGGCTGAGGTATTTAAGTTCATGTTTAGTATTAATAATATTGAACACCTCAGAGTGATAGAATAAGTTGAAAGAATAAACATGCCCTCATTGAATAACAAGGATATAATTAGGAAGGACTATGACAAAGATCATCAACATTACGTACAACTCAAAGTGTAAAAGGAAGCAACAGTGAAATCTATTAGATCAACATCCTCCACACCACCAAATTCCTCAGCTCTACCACCAACTTGATGAGTCTAGTTCATAATAGCTATCATTAAACCAAAGCTACATGCAACTACATGCAATTGGACTGACTTTAATTTTGGACTTGATTATAAAATTAGCATGTATAGGCATGCACAATTAGAGTTATCTATATATTTTGTAATATATGTAATCATTATCTAACTTAGCATGAATAACTTGCATGTTATTTCATCTAGATACAATCATATCTAACTATAAAGATTCTATTATGGGTTCTAAGGCCCCACCATGAAAGTGGAGGTAGTTATTCTACATTGTAAACCTTAAATCTAACCTAATTTAGAGGATGAGGCAACCCATATAAGAGTTATAAATACATGTAATTTTCTCATTTACAGGGGAGAGAGTTTGAATTTAAATATACAAAGATGGAATCTCTTTTGATTGCCAAGGCACTAGTCACCTAAAAACCTATACACAAAACCAAACTTGTGAAATAATGTTTCACTTACACCTTGCATAAACATATTACACAATAATGTTTGTGTAACATCCTATGTAAAAAATACTTCCACAAACAACTAGTGCAACACTTACCTTATGCAAGATCATCACTATAAATAATCATGCAAATCTAAAAAATTTATAGCAAATATGATGGTTTTTTTAAATTCATATCTCAATAGACGTAGGCAATTTATAAGTTTAATGCTTTACAAGAAAGCTTCCCTATAGAACCACCAAAACTATAGTGATTTTCCAATGCCTTGCAAAAATAATTGTTTAATTTCTCCATTTGAGGTATTTTATTATATTTGAATTATCATGGTGGGAAAATATATTTTATATAAATAGCCATGCCTTCTTCTTAAATTGAGTATTCTAAAAATGTTATTCCTTCGATTTAACTTTTGGGTCACACCCACTATCATATTTTAATTTATTCCCTTTTAAAAAAAATAATTCAAGGTATTACCTAAAATATTTAAAGGGGACATAATTTTACTATTGGAACACTTCAACAAGGGGACATAAATTTTAAAAATCCTAGCCTAAAAAATTGTAACATTATTAAATATAAAATGGATTCTTAGGCTTCATAAAGTAAATAAAAGGAGTTAGCCTTCAAATATAAATTGAAGAATATTTTCATGTAGAGTAAAATAAAAAAAAGGCATGGCCTTAAATTAAAATAAATTATTTGAGATTTTTAGCTTTAATATTTGTCAATTTCATGGGATAGATAGTTTAATGGAGATATTTGAGTTGGCACTTTTTTTACAAGCTTTAAGGTAGATATTTTGGGATATTATCTTGGAGATAAAATAAAGAACTTAGATTGTTGATCAAATGGAGAATAATTTGTTCAAGAAGGCTATGAAAATTAAATACGTGTTTATTTGTAATCTTTAACCTATTTTGTGTTGCTGAGATCTATGTATATGGTACATTATTTTTCAAAACTTTTTATTTGTATATATGCTATTAATTTTTTTTATAAATAATATTTTTCCCTTGTAATTTTCTAATTATTTTTGAAATATTTTATTGTGAGTTCATAACTCTAACTTTTATTTTATCTGTTTAATATTGTTTACCTCACGACTATGTAGAATTATGTATATTATAAGTAATTAATAAAATATCTCATGACTATTTCTTTGTCTTTGGTCAATAATGATTTTTTGGTGTTCATCTTATTTTTCCTCCAAGGTGTCTCCTAGGAGATACCTTTCAAACATGAACAAGAGTGGATTTTCCCCTCAATGTAACTCCTAAGAGATACCTTCAAGTTACCCATGAATTTATTACAAGGCCCTTGAAGGTATCTCCTAGAAGACACCTCAAAGGGAATTGTCATACATTGAAGGGGACATTGAAGGTATCTTATAGGAGATACTTTTCAAATATGCATAAGGGTACACTTGAAGGTATTACAAGGTCCTTCAAAGTATCTTTGAAGGAACTATTAGGTGATACTTTTTGACCATTTTTGGCCCTGTAGGCCAAAATTGGTCTCCTTCTTCCCCTGCTGTTCTGAGCCAGTTCAAATTTGGTTTGCACAAGTCTTTCACCAAAAGAAGGAACCAGTTCAATGGTTCGATGTCAAGGTCCAATAGCATGATTGTTCCAAGAACTTTGAACTTGAACTTTGAACTAGTGTTGGTTTGATGAGTTGGTTCAGTTCAGTTGGTTCAATCTTTTGGTTCAATCAGTTAGTTCAAGAGTTGGTTCAACGAGATGGTTCAAAGAGATGGTTCAATCAGTCGGTTCAATTGGAATGTTCAAAGGAGTCTCCCAAATCCTGAAGGATAAGTATCCTTGTGAAGGGCAGTCAGGTACAAAATGGACCATTCTAGCAGGCTACAGAGGGCAGTTTTGAACCCAAAGGTACCCTTATGGAGGGTAAGAAAATACTTAAAGGGAAGAAAGACCAAGGAAAATAATTCCTTCAGACTTTCTGTCTGAAGGAAATTTTTGCAAGGCAAAGATATAAGGAATTTTTTAGACATTTTATTTGGAGAAATCTTTTTAGAGGAAAATCCCATGGCAAAAGACAAGATGAATTCTTTTAGACAAAAAGTCTGAAGGAATTTACCTGAAAGAAAAGAAGCCCAAGGAAGTAAGCAAGGAATTCAAAGGGAGATATCCTTCAGACAAAATGTCTGAAGGATTTAAAGAGCAAGGATGCTGAAAGAGCTTGAAGGGTAAGTGCCCTTGCAGGGGGCTTTTAGCCACTAAGAAGAGGACCTTTTCCAAAGTCCTGAAGGGACATCTTCCCTTTGAGAGGGTTCAAATGCAAAAGTCTAAAGGAATACTTTAGAAAGAAAGCTGAGAACCAAGAAAGCCAAAGGAAAGAAAGCTGAAGGAATTGCCAAGGGGGGTGATGGGCCTGAAGACATCAAAATTGAGCATCATGAACTAGCCATTGGGATCCAAATGTCTGATGATGTCCTCATAGACATCAAGTTCAGGACAATAGACTAGTTGTTGGCTTTCAAATGACACCGGGTGTGCAAACATCAAATTTATGACCATGAAGTAACTGTTGGTCTTGAAATGAAAGGTGTGAACCCAAAGGAATTCAAAGTCTTAAGGTCGAAAGGAAGAACTACTAAGAAAAGAGCCCAAAGAGCCAAAGAAGTAGCATAAGATATCCCCCAAGGGATGAAAGAGACAAAAAAGACAAAGCCAGGATGAGACAAAAGAGCCAAGTGCAGAAATAGACAAAATAGTCCAAGTGGCAAAGGAAGGTGTCAACTCAAGGAGTTAATCTAGTGGTTGACATAGTATTTTCCAAGTGGTCATCGAGGAGTGAAAATAGTGAAGATGTGGCCTATTTTTCCACACTTCGCATTGATGAGCAGATAAATCGTATAAATGCCTTAAAAGAGCGGTCTTGCTTGTAGTCAAATAGTGTGGTCCATGTTTTCACATTAATCCTTAAATGCCAAAGTCAAGACTGATAGCTGACAGAACATTCTCTATCAAGTAGCTCCCTCTTCCCAAGACATTCAATGCACATGGGCCAACTTGTAAAAAGGTGCCGAAGTCTTTTCCAAAGGGGTGCCTTTTCTTCTTCTCTTTCTCTATATATATTGTAACTTCTCATTTGAGAAGGGATCTCTCAGCTTGTATGGTGAAGCCCTGTAAGATTTTACCTTGAATCAAGAAGAAGCATTTTTTACCTCCATTTAAGCCTTGTACTTTCATATATGTCTATGCCTTTGTGTTGTGTTAAGTCATTTTCCTTTATGCTTTCACAGAATGATTTTAGCATGTCTAGTGCATTATGAGTTTCTTCTTTTGCAAGTTAGCCATAAGTGTCCATAGAGGAGTATAGGTACATGTGAATAGGCTGCCAAAGTGTGTCTTAGAATGCCTCTGGTAGTTCTTCCTCCCTGTATCTCCATGGACCCCTAACTCATTGATGCAAAAGAGTTTCTCGTATCAAGTGTAGTGTATGTTAGCTTGTTCTTGGTGGAAAGTGTATGTTTAGTTGAGTAGATCAACTTTTTTGGTGCATCACCGTTTAGTTTAGGTTCAGTTTCAACATCCTTCTCCCTTTTCAACGCCCCTTTTTTAATTCATTTTTAGCAGTATGAAATCTAGGACCTCTGAGATGCATCAAAGGGAGCTATCCCTTATCTAGAGACTCTCCCCCTAGTTTTTCTAGACCCACAGGCAAGAGGGGAGTTTCCATTGTGATGCATGGAAGATAGGAGCTCAGCCTCCTATCAAGGGTGCAATCCATAGTGTCAACATTTTTTGGCATGCCCGGTGGGACATTTCATGTAAGAGGTTGAATAATTCTTGGTGTGTTCTTCGACCAACCAGCCTTTTGAGGCTTTTTCATCAACACCAATGGAAAATTTGAGTTAAATCACATGGTTAAGCAGTCTTGGTGCCATCAGAAATCACATTTTTGGTATGTATAATTTTGGTGCTTAGAACCATGGGTCTTGTGTTCCTTCATATATTTTTGATCAAGCTCAGGTTGTTCATGGAATTGCCTCAAGTAATAAAGATGCATACGGTTATGAGTTTTTCCCTTCATAGGTCCAATATGACTAGTCTTAGCCCTGTCATGAGCTATATCAGTCTTATGCCCAGTCTTCTCAATGTGTCACTTCTCCTACTCAATCTAATCTTTTTTCCAATCAACCTATTTCCACCTTCAAACAAGCATTGCTAGGATATGAAAAATATGTAGTAGAGCTTAACACCAGAAGGGGATGTGGCCAAGAAATCCCTGATCATGTCATCCATCAAGTGAGAAATGCACTAGATCTAGTTAAGAGTGAATGGACTTCTATTGAAAGAGCTAATTGGCAAATGCTTACAAATGAGATGTTGGATGTGAGTGGCTTGATTGAATATTTGGAAGAGAAGCTGAGTACTCATGAGAGGCAGCCTTACCAAGTCTATCAACCTGCATACCCATTACCCCAAGTTTCATATCAGACATACGCAGCCCCTACTCATGAGCCAAGTCAAGCCTATCAAAGTCCTTTCCCCAATCATGTTGAGGAAAGTTCTAAAATAGTAAATCTTGCATTTAAGGCCAATCTTGATAAACAGATTGAATTGGCAAATCTTCAAATGTAGCGATCTATGTTGGCAGCAATGGAAGTGGAATCCAAACCCTCACTACCCCCTCACATTATAATCCCCCCAAAAGAATATTTCCAATCTTAATATCATGAGCTGGAGTAAAGTCGTTGAGTCATGGAACAACAAGGAGGAGAAAGACATTGCTCAAGAGTGTGAGGTACAAAATGAGGCTAGTCCTTTTCAAGTCCCTCCCACCCTTCCTAAAGAAGCTTTTTGTACTCCATGGTAGCCTTCATGCACTCTCTATTTCCATGATGATCCCTATGAGCTCCAAGAAAGGCTCTTTCAAGAAAATCTAGCTAAGCAAATTGAGGAATTAGAGGCAAAGGTGAGATTACTTAGTGAAAGAGAGATGGAGGCTTCAGACCTTAGAGAGGAGCCTATGCCAAAAGACACCCCTTATACCAATCCTCAGGTCTCTCAACATGATGTCAAGATTCTGAGTTGGAAGAGGGAAAATCATGAACCAGCTCAGGACCTTGAAGAAGATAAAATTATTGCCTCTTCCCAAGGGAAAAGTTCTGATCCCAAGGTCATGAGTTGGAAGCAAACAATGGAATCATGGGGTAGAAAGGAGGAGGAAAAAGGTTTTTCTCAAAACCTTGAAGAATTCAAGGCTACTCGTACTCATTGTGATGATTATGATATCCAAGAAAGGCTCTTCCAAGAGAATATAGCCAAGAAAATTGTAGAATTGGAATCTTTAGATCAAGCAGAAGATCTTACATTTGAACACACCCCATTCACACCCCTCTAGGAGAGCTATCAATCCACATATGATATAGATGAAGTGTTGGCCAAATGGAAAGAGGAGAATCATTTGATTTTAGCTCAAGGATTGCCTCCTCTTCCACATATGTTTAACCATCAGCCTTTCACTTCATCCCTTCTCAAGGAGGAACCTTTTTTAAAGGAAGCAAGTGAGGAGTGTGCTTAGTTCATGATTGGTCAGGGAGATTTCATGAGTGCAGATGAGGAGATCACCATAGGTACCCCCTTTGATGAACAATAGGACAAGTCACGAGCTTTTGCCTCTATCTCTGATGAGGAAAAGATGATTTATGACTCTTTTCTCACTTTGAAAAACGTCATGGAGGAGCATGGACACTTCTTTGATCATGTTTTGAATGATTTGTTTGAAGTCATTGGGGCAGGTTACACTATTCTTCAAGGAGGCTATGAGCTAGCTAAGGGTGGAGAAAGCAACATTGGGACTCAAATAAGTATGCAAAGGGGATGCAAGTTTTTAGACTTATCCTTTTAAGAGGTTGGTGAATCTGAAGATGATATTCTTGAAGTCATCAAGGAGGATGATCATGCCATGGAACCCAAGCATGAGGTAGACAGGGACAAGCCAATTAATGATGCATATTAAAGGGATTATGGTGATGAGCCAACTGCCATTGATTTCATGATGAAACACACTAGCATGAAGGACCAACATTTGAAAAGCTACCAAGAACAAGAAGAGTACATATATGTTGGAAGCATGTTTGACTCTGATCCACTTGAATGCAATCCAATCAAGGTGGCAGGCAAGAGGAGCAAGTCACCAAATCTCCATTCCATTTAGCCACTTGTCTGGCACCATAAGTCTCCTTGCCATGGAGGAGACTTAAAATTTTTTCCCTTTGATCCAGGAGGGAAACAAATATACCTAGTTAGTTGTACATAGTAGTTTGATTTTATTTTTCTTTCCCTATTTTCCCTAAGAGCTATTTGCACAGGTAGTGTTTTTAGCCTTGTGTGTGTTTTCCTTTATGTTTGGGGTAAAATCTTCATGATTGATTCTTAGATCTATTGGGGCTGTTGCTAACTTTTTTCAAGTTGTGTTATCACTCTGTGCCCAATTGACCATTAAGGCTACTAGCCTCTAAGCATAACATGCATGCTTCCCTTGGGAGTTACCAAATTGTTGACCATTTTTGGCCCTATAAGCCAAAATCGGTCTCCTTCTTCCCCTACTATTTTGAGCCAGTTCAAATTTGGTTTACACAAGTATTTCACTAAGAGAAGGAACTATTTTAGTGGTTTGACATCAGGGTCCAATAGCATGATCATTCCAAGAACTTTGAACTTGAACTTTGAACTAGTGTTGGTTCGATGAGTTGGTTCGGTTTAGTTGGTTAAATATTTTGGTTCAATTAATTAGTTTAAGAGTTGGTTTAATGGGATGCTTTAAAGAGATGATTCAATCAGTTAGTTTAATCAGAAGGTTTAAAGGAGTCTCCCAAAGCCTGAAGGACAAGTACCCTTACAGAGGGCAGTTAGGCACAAAATAGACCATTCAAGCAGGCTACGGAGGGTAGTTATAAACCCAAAGGTACCCTTGTGGAGGGAAAGAAAATATTTAAAGGGAAGAAAGACCAAGGCAAAGAATTCCTTCAGACTTTCTATTCAAAGGAAATTTCTGCAAGGCAAAGATAGAAGCAATTTTTTGGACATTTTGTCTGAAGAAATCTTTTTAGAGGAAAATCCCATGGCAAAAGACAAGATGAATTATTTTGGACAAAAAGTCTAAAGGAATTCCTTCAGACTTTTTTATGAAGGAATTTGCCCAAAAGAAAAGAAGCTCAAGGAAATAAGCAAGGAATTCAAAGGGAGATATCCTTTAGATAAAATGTTTGAAGGAATTCCTTCAAACATTTTTTCGAAGCATTTACAGAGCAAGGCTACCAAAGGAGCCTGAAGGGCAAGTGCCCTTGTGGGGGACTCTCAACCACTAAGAAGAGGACCATTTCCAAAGTCACGAAGGGGCACCTTCCCTTTAGGAGGGTTCAAATGCAAAAGTTGAAGGAATACTTTGGAAAGAAAGCCAAGAACCGAGAAAGTTGAAGGAAAGAAAGCCAAAAGAATTGCCAAGGGGGGTGATAGGCCTGAAGACATCAAAATTGAGCATCGCAAACTAGACATTGGGATCTATATGTCTGATGACGTCCCCATAGATGTCAAGTTTAGGACAATAGACTAGCCGTTGGCTTTCAAATGGCACCAAGTGTGTAGACATCAACTTTATGACCATGAAGTAACTGTTGGTCTTTAGATGAAAGGCACGAACCTGAAGGAATTTAAAGGCTTAAGGCCAAAAGGAAGAAATACTGAAAAAAGATCCCAAAGAGCCAAATAAGTAGCATAAGATAGCTCTTGAGGGTTGAAAGAGCCAGAAAAGACAAAGCTAGGAAGAGACAAAAGAGCCAAGTGCAGAAATAGACAAAACAATCCAAGTGGCAAAGGAAGGTGTCGACTCAAGGAGTTACTCCAGTGATTAACATAGTATCTACCAAGTGGTCATCGAGGAGTGCAAACAATGAAGATGTAGCCTATTTTCCACACTTCACATTGATGAATAGACAAACTACGTAAATGCCTTGAAAGAGTGGTCTTGCTTGCAAACAAATGGCTTGGCCCATGCTTTCACATTAATCCTTGAATGCTAAAGTCAAGACTGATAGCCGACACAACATTCTCTATCAAGTGGCTCCCTCTTCCCAAGACATTCAATGCACATGGGCCAACTTGTAAAAAGGTGCCAAAGTCTTTTCCAAAGGGGCACCTTTTCTTCTTCTCTTTCTCTATATATATTGTAACTTCTCATTTGAGAAGGGATCTCTAAGCTTGTATGGTGAAGCCCTGTAAGATTTTACCTTGAATCAAGAAGAAGCATTTTTTACCTCCATTTGAGCCTTGTACTTTTGTATATGTCTATGCCTTTGTCATGTGTTAAGTCATTTTCCTTTATGCTTTCATAGAATGATTTCATCATGTCTAGTGCATTGTGAGTTTCTTCTTTTGCAGGTTAGCCAAAAGTGTCCCTAGAGGAGTATAGGCGCATGTGAATAGGCTGCCAAAGTGTGTCTTAGAATGCCTCTAGTATTTATTCCTCCTTGTATCTCCACAGACCCCTAGCTCAATGATGTAGAAGAGTTTCTCGTATCAAATGTAGTGTATGTTAGCTTATTCTTGGTGGAAAGTGTATGTTCAGCTGAGTAGATCAAAAATTTTGGTGCATCACCATTTAGTTTAAGTTCGGTTTCAACATCCTTCTCCCTTTTCAACCCCCCCTTTTTAATTCTTTTTTAGTAGTAAGAAATCTATGACATCAAAGATGCATCAAAGGGAGCTATCCCTTATCTAAAAACTCTCCCCATAGTTTTGCCAGACCCACAGGTAAGAGGGGAGTTTCCATTGTGATGCGTGGAAGACAGGAGCTCAGCCTCCTATCAAGGGTGAAATCCACAATGTCAACAATACCTTGAAGGGCCTTGTAATATCTTCAAGGGTACCCTTATGTATTTTTGAAAGGTATCTCCTAATATATACCTTTAAGATACCCTTGAAGATACTACAATGTCATTCAATGTATCTTATAGGAGATACCTTGATAGCTCTTGTAGTACCTTTAAGGGTTCTCCTAGTAGATACCTTGAACATGCACATGATTATAATTTTATTTCAAGGAATATCCTAAGAGATACCTTGAAGGGCCTTGTAATACCTTCAAGGGTACCCTTATGCATGTTTGAAAGGTATCTCATTGAAGGCACTATTAAGTGATACCTTGAAGGGCCTTATAATACCTTCAAGGTATATCCTATGAGATACCTTTAAAACATGACTAAGAGTGGATTTTTCCTTCAAGGTAGTTCCTAGGAGATACCTTAAAGTTACCCATGAAGGTATTAAAAGGCACTTGAATGCATATCCTAAGATGCACCTTGAAGGGCATTATCATACATTCAAGGGGATGTTGAAGGTATCTCATAGGAGATACCTTTGAACATGCATAAGGGTACCATTGAAGGTATTAAAAATCCCCTCAAAGTACATCTTAAGTCACTACTAGGTGATACCTTGAAGGTCCTTGTAATACCTTCAAGGATATCCATATGCATGTTTGAAAGGTATCTCATGGTAGATACCTTCAAGGTACCCTTGAAGGTACTACAATTCCCTTCAAGGTATATTCTAGGAGATGCTTTTAAGGGTCATGTAGTAACTTCAAGGTATATTATAGGAGATACCTTGAAGGGTCATATAGTACCTTCAAGGTTTTTCCTAGTAGATACCTTGAACATGCACACAATTGAAATTTTCTTTCAAGGTGTCTTCTAGGAGATACCTTAAAGGGCCTTGTAATACCTTCAATATTAATTTCAATGGTCATTTCAAGGGTTTTTATATAATCATGGATTTTAGGGGACAATTTAGTTATGGCTATATAGAGTGAATGTGTAGATATATTCAAAAAGAAAAAAAAATGACTTCAGTGGAGCATAAGACTATTTGCAAGAAATACAATTTATATTAATTAATGGTGAATTGATTATTTTAAGACTTTTTCAAACACTGATTATCCATTTTATTTAAGTTTTGAGCTCAGATATATAGACCAATTTCACACACTAAGTCTCTAAAAATCATGAATGCATAATTTAGTGGCATTTATCACATAAATATTTGATTGGGTCCCAAATTCAATGTGTACTAGATAATGGTTCTTCTGATTTAAATGCCTATCAAATTTGAGCCCCTATGCAAGGAAAACATATGGCACACCATCATTTATCCTACACCATGACTCAGATTTAAACCATCCACATGTCTTTATTTCATACCCTATCTACCCCTTCACATCTTCATCAATGTGTGTCTTCATGTATCAATCAATGTGAAAGGTATAGAGTGTGACTATTTATGAGAAATGCAATTTATATTCATTAATGGTGAATAGGGAGAAACATAGCATAATGATATATAGTGTGTGTATGTAGTAAATATTCTCAGGTTAATAAAATTGTGTCACAAATGTGTATGTAATCAAATACATGGTTGGTTTACAATGTCATCGATCTCTTAATCCATATTTACTCAAGGCTTACTATTAATGTTGAGTCTCTATGTGTCTGATGATCAAATACCTTATGTTACAAATATATAAAATTTAAAATAAAAGGGAAGTGATAAATATTGTTAAGATATTGAAGATGATGTAGGATGGCATGAATATGTTCCTAGAAGTGATGGTTAGTGGCAACAGATAGAATAATAAATTCTCTAGCTACCTTTTTGATTTAGAGCTATGGCACATGAATAATGATTATTAAGGTGTCAATGGCTAGTGCTAACATTAGATCTAGTAGGCCACCCAATGAGTCACACGATTGGATCAAACTGACATATGGATGTGTCAATATGGGGCCCACATGATTCATGCAAATCTGTACACCAAGGTTACGATGAGTGCAAGCCAACAAATTAGGATTACAAATTGTGGAGTGTGTTTGGTAGAGTACAGATCATTAAAAGTTAATAGGAATGTGTTTGGTTATGTTTTCTTGTCTTAAGATGTCATTCAAACTTAATATGATGATTCATGGGAACTCCTAAAAGATGCTATATAATTCTTCACCTAACCATTTGAGATCTTAAACCTACAATATTATATTTTAAACTATCCACTTCATCCAAGGGGAAAATTTAATTATCAATGGGTTCACCCCAAGACAAATATTTCCATCCATCCACTCTTTCCTTTATTTTCTTAGTAGACTAGACATTTTTTTTTATTATATTACATATGTATCTATGTGTGGTTTTTTAAAGATTTATAAATACCCAACAAGTTTGTGTAAACATAGGATTTATTAGAATTTCCATAAATTAATTTAGGTTGCATATACCCCCATTTGGTTGACCATTTCACTTTACACATATACAAAAATTATAACCCCTATTTTGATTTATTTTATACTCTTTTACAACCATCTACTCTACTTTCATGTTTACAACCATAATTACAAACATTTACCATTGTCAAGGTCTATTGAGAGTTACATCCTTTTGTCAATGGCCTAGATTTGGAACCCTTTCCTCTTGAAATTTTATTTGTATTTTACCTCAGATAGATATATAAATATCATTGATATTTACTCAATTGTTTGAGTACATAAAGGCTCTATTCAATTGACCTTATTATAGTCCTAATTTATTGATAAAAATAATATTTTTAGGTCATTATATATAGTGCATACAATTTCATGCACTCGACATGAATCTTATCCCTCCTTTAATTGGATTAGTTTCATGTTTGACTTATATATTATTATAAAAATATTCCAAACCATAATACATTATACATTATAATTGTATTGGCCAACCTAATACCTTTATCTCTCTATCTAATAATTGCATTAGATATTGAAATATTGTTGTGTTTTTGTACATTGTGTTGGCTATCTTGATATTTTTCTATGTGCTTACAATTATATTGGATAGATTGATAAAAACATATTTGGTTATTTTTTAGGAGTTTATCAGCCAACTTGATACCATTATTTTTCTTATTTCAACTTATGTAAAGAAAACTGTAATAATTTAGCTATACTTTCTTGATAATTTGAATCCTTATGAGGTTTCCAGATGGTCCTTTTGGTTAGCCTAGGTGATTATCTACATTTTTTTAGATCTAAAACTACTAAAATAACCTTGTTCCATACAAAACTCATAAAATAATCTAGTTTCAACCTTGTTCCATACAACATACCATACAAAAAAACCCTATCATGTGGTCATTCTATTTTTAGTCAAATATGCATAGTAATTTAATCTAGTATAAAGTTTATCCATCCACAAATTAATAGCCTGGGAAGATCATTCCAATAGGAAAGAGCATTTAGAAATCAATGTGTCCTTATGAGGTTATAAAATGGTCCTTTTGGTTGGTTTTGGTGATTATGTATAATTTTTTAGATCTGAAACTATTAAATATATTGGTTACTAAGATTATTCGATTATAGTTATTAAAAAATGTCAACTTTACCCTAACATTCACCATTTAGGTCCATATTGGTTTTCCACATACACAAAAATAAATAATAATAAATATCAGTAAGCACTAAATAATCCTAATCTCTATCATTTCATTATCTTGGCCATTTTATAATAAAACTCTAGGTAGACTATCTGAATCTCAATGACTTCATAACATAAAGCGCTAAACAATGAATAAAAGGGCTAAGTCAAGATAAAAAAATCACACATTTTAGATAGAGTAAAAATATATTAAATACTATTAATCTTAAATAACTAAAAATAAGGATCTACAAAAATGATAGTAGTAAATATGGTCAATGCTTCAACCAATCTGCAACATACTCTATTCCAATTTGTCAGTGCTTTATAGTGTATGTTTAGAAAAAACTTGGAATATGTATATGCTTAGACATGTTCAATTTTTTTTTACTACTAAAAAGGTTTTAAAATTATACATAACCCATTTTTCAAAGTAAATTTGAATTTCAAATTCATTGGGGACTCCCACCTATTTCAATTAAATGCAAATGCACCTCAGGAGTAGTTGTTGACAATTTTGACCTCACTGGTCAAATTGTCACCCTTACCACTTGAAAGTTTTATTTTAGGACATGGTGTAATTTTTTAATCCATAAAATATCCAATGAATACATTTCATATCATTTTTATTATACTTCTTAAGTGATTATGGTAGTTTTAATGCCAAAAAGGCTTATTTTGAGGCCATTTGTACAATTCTCAAGGTGAAATTGATATTCAACCATCTTATTTGTCCATAAAAGGTCAATAAATTTATTTTTAAAAGGTTTTAGGTCTAAAAATTAAAAAAATTGATTTATCTCTCATATCGACCTCCTTGACATCTCTAGAAGGGTAGTTTTCAAGTGCTTGATATAGATAGAAGAGAGAGAGTTAGGATATAAAACTTTGTCCATTATTATGGATCCTAATAATATTGAAATAATTTTTTTTTTTTTTTTCATATTTATGGATTATTATTTATGAACAATCTCTAAGAGTGACAGTAGGTCATTATGGCCTATTCATCTAAGAGGGGTCTATTCTTGTAGCTATTTTTCCATATCAAAAACCTATAGAGAGGAATAGTTTTGAGGGATGATTTTATAGGTAATGTATCTAATTTTAATGGTGGTTTCATTATCCAAATAATCTCCATGAGGTGCCTTCACTTATAAAAATAGTGTTTTGGTGTATAGGCTATTTTAGACAATCCTGCTGCAAGTCTCTATTTCCTTTTCATGGTGGTTATTCTCACAAGTTTATAGTGAGTTTTTACTCATGGGAGCTCACTCATTTTCATGGAGTTCTTTTTATTTATTTTTATATGGTCTTTGGTCCATATTCTTCAATTATGTTTTCTCTTTGATACATTTTCAATTTTTGCACAATCCACTGGAGTTTTGGTTGCTAATTTTGGCTCAAATTCTTATGATACATCATGGTGTGAGGTTATGAGATGATATTTAATTATTTTAAGTAAATAAAAGTGAATATAAGAGTCCAAATTCACACCTTTTAATGAAGATCATGGTGTCTCTCTCATATACAGGCTTGTACATACTAAAAGAGTGTTTTGAAAATGCTCAGAGCCATGGAGAAGATTTGACACATATTTTAACATATTCACATGGTCTTGATTGCCTCATTACCATCATAAACATTTCTAAAATTTTCTAGATTCTCCATTATCAACACAAGAAAAACATCTATAGGTGTTGATTACATTCAAGTCTGTATAGACTAGTTAAAGTTGATATAGGGTGGATTGATACTTGTCTTAAAATATGTACACCACTGAGGAATGACAATGGGAATGTGAATTTTTTGGATAGGGTTGAAATACTTAAGATTTAAAGAGATAACCATGTATAGCTTATATAGTTGAATGAGACCTAGAGGCCCTTGGCCTATAGGTCCTCATTTAAGACCTTAATCAACATCAAACCAACATCAGGGAGCCTCAAATATGGAAACTTGGCTGAGATATAAGATGATATGGATCATATAAGAGATAAAATAACACCAAGCTACCTATATAGTTAGGAGAAAAAATGGATTGAGTTGATGGTCTTGACACCTAAAGTTATACTATTATTACCTATAGCTATAATATGAGGTTTAAGTCAATATCTAAGGCCTAATAAAGGGTTTGGGAGTGAGTTTATGTAATATTTTAGAGGGTTTGAGTGAATAGGTGATATAAAAAGTCATTATGGTTTGGAAGACCTAAATAGGAATAAATTCTAGGAAGGTTGTCAAAGTGGAGAGTAGAATGTCTTCCTATAGTCTATACAAGATCAATCAATTATGTTGGAGGTGATATAAGACTTGGTCATGATCTCTATGATACATTGAGAGTATGATAATAATTATGTAGTGGTTTTATACGATTGATAGGTTCAATATCTCAATAACTATCTCTTTGTAGACCTAAATAGTATAATAGTGACCTACATGCCCTAAGCTTGTAGGTCCTCTTTTGGGACCAAGATCAACATTCAACCAACTCAAAGGGAGTCTAAAACATGGAAATTCAACCTCATTGAAATTATTTAGTGATATGAGAATTTTAAATGATGTTCTAGGTCACTTAAAAAGTTGAGGATAGACAAGAGAGTCAATTAAACTAAGTACAAAGTCAAATAAGATCACCTACAATACTTGTACAAAATGGAGTTGGCCAAGGGTTTGACTGAGTTAGGAGAATCATGGACTCTACATAAATAATGAAATGGACTCATTTGAGTTGAAATTTAAATTTAATTGACATAGTTAGAGGACTAAATTATAAATTCCAACCTAATTCTATAGTATCCTTAAAAGAGGCACCTACAAGCCTACTACAGGATCAGTGCATTCTTCAAGGTAAAGGGAGAAAAGAAGATGTTTTATAGGGTGTTATGAGCCCAAAATTGAAAATAAACTAAGTATGAGGATTTTTAAGTAGATAAATGGTATATTTATGAAATATAGAACTTTAATCTTGTATGCATAACCATAGACCTAGTTGAAACTCTTTTACACAGTCATGGTCCTAAAAGCACCTACAAGTGGCCAGTGAGACAGCCTAGTATCAAACCTAGATAAAAGACAAAGTGTTTGAAGAGGATATTAAGAATAATTGAAACCTAAATAAATTAATGAGATATATGAGAATATAATTGAGATAAGAATGAATTTTAAACTAGAATATAGTCAAGTGACTCTCTAAAGGCATACACATGCTGCAAATTGAGATAGGCTAGTCTTGAGCCTAAAAAGGAGAGAAAAGTGCTTGGAATACATTAAGGTCTACCTAATAAAATATAATAGGTCATAAGGTCATGATAATAAATTAAATACAAAAAATATGAATCCTAAATATAATAATGTAGTCAAACATATATAGTCATAGAATACAGTCCCCTTTGGAGATCTAATAGCCCACTTACAAACTAGGTAAGAAAAACATGTTTTCACTAAGTTGGAATAATGGTAGTTGAAGGATATTTTTTATGACCTTATTATTACCTCCATTAATTTTTTGATCAAGTTCAAATAGTGGATAAGGAGGAAAAACTCATTTTACTAACCTCTAGGGTCAACAAGCCTATTTAGCATACAAACCCTTAGTGTTAAGATACAAGGTTTTAAGTCCTATTGAGAGGTAAATGCTTGTGGATAATAATAATAAATAATTTAATTAATGTTTATAAAAAATTATAAATATATTAATTTTTTGGTTAAGTGACTTATGAAGTATTTGACCCAAATAACTTTCCTAGGCTCTTTACATGCATGCAGTCCCAGCTAATCATGAGGTAAAATGGTGTTTTGAAGCCTCTATATGCATGATAAATATTTTAATTTGGTAAAAATGGTTATAATTAATTTAAAAATGCGTTCATTTTTCCATCAAGGTTATACAAATAGGGCAAGTACTCACTTTTTATCTCAGACCTAGCCCACTCCATTAGCAAGGGGCAACCATGAGACTAAGGGTATTTTTGAGATTTAGGCATAAAATAAGTAGGATAGATATCATGGAGGGTCATTAGGGAAATTAAAATTTATATAAAATGTCTCAACACACCTAAAAGTGGAATCCACACTCATTTTTTAGTCTAAGTGCCCTTGAGGGCTACCCAGAAAGAGATAAGCCTTAAACCCTAAGTGTTCTAACCAGTACACCATGAGCATACATAGGAGTAATTAGAATTTAAAAATCATGTGGAATAATGTGTATGGAGTTTTTATATGTTTTTAAACCTTTCCAAATATAAAAATAGATTTTTGAGACCCAAAACTCAAAATAGACCTCTCAAACCTCAATAATGCTAACTAAGCCTCCTAAGGGGTAACTTCAGATGCTTGTACCATATCTCACAATTAGCATGGGGATATTAGTAATTTTTTATATATGAATAACCTATTCAAGAAGTTTCTGAAAGTTTAAGGAGGTCATTTGGATGTTTTTTCTTTATGAACAATTGTTAAGACCCCAGACAGGTCTTAAACCCTTTTAAAACCCTAATTATGACTAGTCAAGGGAAATGGAATTCAAATGCACTTATAATTACATATATTTATCCATAAAAATATTTTGTGTTTTTTAGGACTCCAAGGATGTTCTCCATATGTGTTTTTATGCTGACATAATTTGTACGGATTACTCCAAATACCCTATTTTTCATGGTTTTTGGTATTTTTTAGGTGACTTGAGAAGGGGAGAGATTCCCAATCACGGGATGATTTACTTTGGGATGAGATATAGATATTAAATCTCAAAAAATTTCATGGGAGTTTTTTGAGGTGGTTTAATTATGTCTATTTTCCAAGATAGTCCCAAGAAAACTCAAATATAGACTAGGTGGCAATGTGGTTTCTTGGTTTACACACTTCTATTGGGGATTAAGACCCCAAAATTGACATGGAGGTTTTTTAAAGCATGTTAAAAGTTAATAAAACAATTTTATATAGTTTCATGTATGTGGGGGATCTTGGTATCAATTTTATACTTTATAGGTTGAGGGCTAATTAGGCCTAATTTGATAAAGAGAATGAGCTATAAAGTACACTTACACTCAAAATCTGATCATGAAATTTTTTATGGAGATGTAAGGGTATAGAGAGTATCTAAAACTATGCCCAATTTTTTATATTCATATTTGTATTTCTTATAGATAAGGAAATTTACATGTTTGGAGGGCTACAAGAATTTGAGCAAAAATTCAAGCTTTTGGTGCAAAATCAAGTCTTTTTGAGTGATTAATGGCTTCAAATGTCTTGTTCTAGGTCTAGTGTGATATTTAGAGACCATACATGGAGGAAAGTTTCTCTATTAAAGATAAAATCCACTTTTCCCTTATATGTCATGTTCAAGATGAGCTTTCCAAGGGGTCAAAACACTAAATTGATGCATAAGAGATAATCAATAAGCTTTCAAATGTTCCTTATTACCTTCCATTCCACTCTAAAGTTTGAAGAAGTCATGAATTAGTTTTAATAGAGTTTCAAAGTTGTAAAAGGTCTCAAGTCTCTAGAAAAGCTTTCTTTCCTTCTAATTCCTAGGGTGTGGAAGAAGTCAAAATTACATTCAAAGAGATCTAATATCCCAAGGAAGATGTAAATAAATAATTAATGGTATATAAAAGGTTTTAAATTAAGACTTTAATTAAGTAATTATGACATAATATCATGGGTCAATACCTATTTTCAAGGAAGACTCTTCTTCACCAAGAATGTAAGGTGGACAAGAAAATATTTAGGAGGTTGTACTATTCAAAGACCTAAAATGAATGCTCAAGACTCCTATATCCTTTAGTACATGTCTTAACATGAACCTATACACCATGTTACAAATTTGTATGAGAAATAATCAAAGAATACTACATAGTAATTTAGATAAGGACTAAATCAATGTCATATTTCTTAGTTTTGGGGGATCTTATTCTTTTTCTCTCTCCTTTTTCTCAATTCTATATATGTAAGCCTTAACCTATTTTTTTGTAATTCCATGCTCATAAAACACTTTTTATTGCCTATTTTGAATGAATAAGACTGAATTTATGCCTCCTTAAAGCTTGTGTTTAGTGTTTTTTTGTGGTTTGTTGATGAATGACAATGATAGTTATTGTCACTTGGATTTGCACCCCCTAAGGAGATGTATCAATTCCCATAATCCAAGTGTCATAATGAAAACATCTTGCTTGCCATGGGTAATCAATTGGTGAGATGAATCTCTAGAAGGTCTAGTTCCCTTGATGCACTCTCTCACTTATCAACTTTGCATGAAAAGGGTTAAGAAGACAAACTTGTAAAGATAAAAGGTGATGAAAAAATATTTAATTTCCTCAAATTGAATAAACTTATACTAACTAGAGAAAATTAAATATTATTTTACACCAAACTCATAACTCAAGACATATTATTACATCAATGTTTCATATGTTAGGTTCAAGAGATATATTTGATGTTTAGGAAGGATAATGAATGATCCTTTGAAATAATATAATCATAGACAAATTATAAAACTCTCATACGCTAAGAAATAACACTAACAAATACCTACAATAATTACTCTTATACATACTTGGTGGATAATCAAAGACAACATGCTAGAAAAGACCATCTTTTACTAGATAAGATCAATAAGATTTGGAAAAAAACTCAATTATGAAGCATGTAAGTAGGAAAATTAACTTTTTTATTGCTTCAAGAGTCATTAAAATACAAAATTGGTCAGGGTTTCACCATTAACCAATGGAGGCTACTCAAAAGAGCCAAAAGAGTCACTACTTATAGCATTTGGGAGAAAGGTGAGACAAGGGAAGTCCCAAGGTCACTTAGACACTTATAAATATGAGAAAAGAGGTTACATATACATGTGAAAGAGATTTGAAATGGAACATGCAAGGTCAGGAATTACAAGTGTCCAAACAAGGATTGAAACTCTTAGAAAGTGGCATGAAATTCTTTATGTTGGCTCAAGAAACTACCATCATGATTTAGCCTTATTTTAACATCAAAAAACTAACTAGGGATATGTTTAATGATTATAATGAGAGGGAAGGATTTCATACATGCCTTTACATTCATTAGTTGTAGTCTTGGTCATCTATAAACTTTTGAAAATGAGCCATCACCATCTATAGTCTAAGAAAACTCCTCTTCCACACACCTTGCACACTTGACTTCTAAAAATCATTATTTTTCTATGAAAATTCATAAAAGGGAGTGGATGAAACTTTTAAAGACCCTCCATGGCCTCAAAGGCATCAATTTCATCTTAAAAGGACATCCATTTGAAGTATTATTACTTTTCACCATCATGTTCACCATACCATTTTTGATTGGCTAAGATGCGATATATTTTTTGAGCACTTATGATTTTTTTAAATGCATAAAATTAACATATTTATTTATAAAATTATATATCTTCCTCCCAAACTTGATTTCATCTCTTGAATGTTCCTAGAACCTGCACAATGCACAAAAATATCAAATAAATTAATTATATACCATGTCCATATAGGTAGGGTAGAAAAAAAATTGATAATGAGGATCCTTGAATATTCCTATACAACCTCAAATCACTTTCATGGTAATTTTATCCCAACTGGATAGCTCTCCAAGATTGTTTTCTTCATCAGGTCTCTTCTAAGGGTTTAGTAGGGTTTTAGGTCCATTTTATCCTTAAGCTTTGTTCATAAATCCCTGATGTTGAAACTGACAAAAAATTCCATAAAAATTATTTCAAGGGTCCCTAATAACCCCTAAAAACTCCTTTGTCCTCCATGCAAATCCTCAGAGAAGATATGAGCATTCAAAACTAGCTTGTTGAGCTTGTTTTCATAATTCCTACATGCTTAGACTATCTCTGAGCTAAAATTAGAATTCCTATAGGTTTATATACATAAAAAAAGATAAAACATGTCTAGATACATCTAATAAAATAGGTTATAACCAGATTTAACACTCACTAATTGCTAGAAGTGAAGTTGGACCCCCAATTGGCTCTAGTTCACTTCAAGGCCTAATAGGCTTAACATGTATCCTACTAGTTTTGGATATTTTTACCTATATTTCATGGTTGGGATAGTGTCTAATGTTTTTTAATACTTAATTTAAGTTCAAAAAGTCATCACATAACATTCCAATCACTTATTTTCATTTCTTCCTCTCATTCACCAACTAGGCCTAATTGGAACTTGTCTAATTGAACTGTATGCAAGAGTGTTTTGATCATTTTGAGATTTATGAGATTTAATTAGTGATTAATATAACCTATTTAACTTTAATATACCTCAAAATATTTTCCTTTATGTTTACAAATCTTTATATCAAGTTTCTCACCCTCCTTGGCTTCATTTGCCTTCTTTACCAAAACCTTGATTTTCTTGACTGGCTGACCTCTGAGACAAAACAATGAGGTATATCCCTCTTCCCAAAGGAAAAATTAATATTTTATGAGTTTTATTATGTAATATTTAATATTTTTCAAAAAATGGCCTCCAAAAGGACTGTTTTATTGTATTTTTCACTTCCACCTAAGAATGACCTCTAAAGGCATAAAACCAATGTTATTATGTTTATTAAAAATTTTAACCACCTTAAATTCATTCTCAATAATATTTAACTCACAAATAAAACACTCTTATCCCTTATATTCTTCATCCTTACCCATTAAGCAACATGGGTCTCCTAGTGCAACTATACAGACTTCTACCTTTGGGCTGGTAGGAAGAGTAGGTGATAAATTTGAAATGAGTCATGTAGTATATGTAAATTTTTTATTAATATATCATTAACCATTCTTAAATTTTTTTCAAACGCTCTCACTCTTCTTAAGCATATTCACCTCTTTACCTTCATCAAGACTGCACACTCAACTGTAGGTGCATACATGGCTTTGAGAGGTCTATGTAATATTTTTCCACACATAAAAAAGCTTATGTATATCATAATTGTATTTAATAATGTGTTAATATGTTATATTTATAATTTTAACACTCCATTAACCTTTACCTACACTTTGAGCTCACCAAACTAAATTCTCCCTCTTGTATGTGATACCCTATTTCCTTGATTCTTATAGGTATGCATTTACCTATTTGGAATTTGGTAATGATATATGAATACCTTCCTTGAAGATTAAAAGTCACTTATCACATTATAATACCTAAATTCACCTTTTATGGTCCAAAACACCACCAAGATACTTTGTTTAGGTCATTGTTTCCATACTCAATTGTAGGTGCACATTTCTTTGAGAAGGGACACCTGTAGGTGTCTATCAAACTTGAAAAAATATACTCCAACATCATACTAATGATATTCATGCCTATTTACACACTATTAAATCATTAGGAACATTATAACCATGAGAATATGTTTTTTTTTCAACCTTAGGATGTCAAAGTCATTCAAAACTCAAATCTTGTAGATATGAATGCAAGATTTTAGTGCTTTTGTAGGCAACTTTGAGACTCCAAACTTCTATATTATACTCACTTTATGACTTACATATTTGGAATGACTCCTCTGTATTCTAGGGGATACAATATATAACTATTTATATTCTTTAAAACTCTTTAAAAGTGTGTTATATGATATTCAAAACATGTCCCTGGACCTCTATTTTCACCTTTTTGGGAAAGTTTCCCTGAACTCAATCTTTGCTTCCTCCAAGATGTTTAGCCTTCCATTTATCCTTTTGACACCTAATTTAGGTCTATAATGGTGAACTTACATGATAGAAACCAAAAAATGGGTTTTGCCATGTCTCTAATTCCCCATACAAGGATCTCCAAAGCTCTATGATACTACTTGTAGGTGGTCATTATTACACATAGGTAGTAAGCATGAAATTTTGGGTAGTATGTAAGATGGATAGGTTTGTCAACACTTTTATGCCTTCACCAAGTATCCCAATTCACCCTTAGCAAAATTAAGAGATTGAAACACATATCAATCTTTCCACCTCTCAGCATGACATCATCAAGGAGGCTATTGTAGGTGTGTATGGGTTGTATACAGGTAGTGAGCATGGAATGGAGAAAGATATGTTGATAAATAGCCTCATAAAAAACTCAAACTCATTGTAAATCCTTCAAATTCATGATTTTAATTTAGGATACTCTAAGAGAAACTTCATAACATTTATTCTAATGTGAAAATCTCTTGAAAACATCTAGAATAGAGTAGGTAGGGGTGTTTAATGACCAGTTGGTGCGGTGAATGAGCTTGTAACCAAACTTTCACTTCCCCAAACATCCAGAAGAAAAATCCTCAACTCATAATTACTTGAACAAGCTAATATACCATAACTACCATTTCGCAAATAAGCTAAACAAGCTCCATACATGTGATCGCAAGTGGGACTGAGTGAAGAGTTGACTATGAGGAATGACAAGATTGAAAATTACCCAAAGAATGATATGGTGAAACCAAACGTGGAAGGAGGTGATAATATGTATTTTGTACTTGTGGAACACCATATCCTATTCACATAAGACCTCTGTATGAGACCAACTTTCTTTAACAAGGAAGAAATTGATTGAAGTTACACAATGGTTACACTTTCCTACAACATGAGATAACTTTATAATAAAAAAATATGAAACATGAAAATAAAAATGGATAATATCTAAGAAGGGATACAACATCCTATGGAGTTAACATCACCAATTGGTTTGTATAGAAATGTATAAAATGGTGCAAAACCTATAGGGTGCAGGAAATAATGATAAGAAAAACATAGTCAACTTGTTATAGATGGTTCATAAAACATGTTTGACAAATAATTTCACTATTTTTATGTAAATGGATATATATGAGTTTAATACCATCTCCCAAAAGTGTTTTACCTAAAACCTCTTCAGCTATCTATACTAAGTACAAACCTACTGGTCACTTTTGTATGTCTAGAAAGGCAAAGAAGGATCAAAGTGGTTTTAGATTAAAAATGGTACTTATAGAGCATGTAAAGCATAGAAATGAACTTGAGGAAGATGAATGACATTCTATGACCTTTTCCCATGTGTCACCTTCCCTCATGGACTGTATAAGTGCCAAAATCCCCTTTTTTAGTTGATTACTTGATCTTCAGTTAGGTAACCTACAAGATTATGATTGAATTGACATTTATGATAGGGAATCTGACCTATTATATGTTTAAAGTAAAATAGGACACCTATACACTTTGGGAACCATGCCACTTTCCCTAAAATCCCACTAAATGATCCAAAATGATAAATAAACTTATTAGACCATGACTAAGGATAAAAAGGCATTAAATAATGTCAAATGGATTATAAAATATTGTATGACAAAGTATTAGACACCTAAACATTTAAAAAATCAAATTTTTTACCTATAGGGGTCTAAATTTGACCTTGAAGTCAAATTTGGTCAACAAATTGGTGAATCATAGGGATAATATGCCCACTATACTAAAGAATAGAGCCTTATCAATCCATGGGCCAAGGGAATCAATTAATTCTTGAAGACAACCTGAAAGTAATTATGAAAAACACACACAAAATAACCACAACACACCAAGAAAAGACAAAGAAAAGCAAGACACCAACAAGACTCATACATGTGCATAAGCAATTAAGGAAATTAATAAAAACAATAACTATGCACAAGGAGAGAGGAAAACCTTAGGAAAAATGTTTAAGATATATCCCATTGATTATGATATGAAGCTCCTTCCCATCCAACTCTGAGAGTTGGAAAGAATTGTGTTTCTTGCATTGAGTGATGGCATAAGAGTCACTCGACAAAGCATCAAACTTTGTGTGTTTTCCAAGTTTAAACCTATCTTCATCCCACTTTAGACTAATGTCCCCCCTCAGAATTTTATTGTCAAAGTATCTCTTTTTTTGATCTTGGTGAGTTCTCATAATTTGCATATCTTGATCTCTTGTTTCTTTAATCTCCATCAACTCACACAACCTAAGCTCCATGCTTTCATTTCACATCAACTCTAACTGGTAAGTGAGATCCAAAGATGGTAACTCAATTAAAATAGGAATTATAGCTTCTCTCCCATAAACAAGTTTATATGGTGAATTTATAATGGCTCTTTTGAGGGTGATCCTATCAACCCAAAGGGCTGTCTTCAACTTGGAATGCTAAGTTTTTTGGTTTTCCTCCATTATCCTCTTGATAATCCTAATTATATTCTTATTAGTGGACTCATCTAGTCCATTTCCTTGTGGATAATAGTTGGAGGAAGTACTAAGGTAAATAACATGTTTCAAACCCCACTCATCTTCATTCCAAGGAAATCCAATGCATTGTCTAAAATTGTTATTGAAGGAGCCCCAAATCTTATCACCATGTCTTCATAGAAGTCTAAAACTAAACTTTAATTTTCTTACTTGAGAGTAATATCTTCCACCCATATTTTAAATTAATCTATGGTAATTAATACCCACTTGTGACTAGCACTAGAAGGTGGATTGATTAAACCTATGAAATCTAGACCCCATTGTATAAAGGGTTGGTCAAATTGTATTGGATGAAGAGGCAAGGCTACAAGATTTTGTTTACCATCAAAGAGGGAACATTTCTGACATTTACTTATCCAATCATGAGTGTCCTTAAACAAACTAGGCCAAAAATATCTAGCTCTCATAATCTTAGTAGATGTGGTTCTTGGAGCAAAGTGACCACCAACTGGTCCATCATAAAACTCAAACAATATTTTCTCAACCTGATATAATTCAAAACATCTCAATAGTACACCTAAGAAATATTTCCTAAACAACACTCCATCAACAAGTACATATGGAATAGATTGTAATCTAAAGTACCTTCTTTTGGCTCTATCTAAGCCTTGTGGAAACTCATTGGTTTGAATAAAATGGATCATTTCTTGTGTCCAACTCCTCTTTGATGAAAATTCAGTTTTCATAGGATCATATTGAAGGGATAAAAAAACTTATTTCTATTATTTCAAATCTGAGGAAAAGTGCTCACATAGTCCTTTTCCTTTCACTAGCTTGGTTGTCTTGATTCTACATCATACTCCATTAATTTTTTAATCCAACCAACCCTTTTTTCATTAAAATCTCTACTCAAAAGGAAGTATTTGACACTAGGATGAGGTACCAATATATGAATCTTGTTATTATAAAATATGTGCCTAAACTTATTTAAAATTCTAATAATTGAAACTATTTGCTTCTCTACATAAGTGTACCTTACCTCATAGCCTTCCAATCCTTGACTAAAGAAGGCAATCAGTTGCTCCAAGTTTTCTTAATTTGATTGAGTGAGCATGGTAGAGATTACTTCTTCATTTCCAAAGGTATACAAGTTGAATTATTTTGAGAAATTAGGACTTGAAAGAGTTGGAGATAGAGAAATAGCTTGTTTAATCTCCTCAAAACTCTCCTTCCTTCTTCTTGTCCAAGTAAACACTTCATCCTTCCATAGCATAGAGGTTAGATGCTTGATTAAGTTATCAAAATCATGAATACACCTCATTATGAAATTGATTTATCCAAATAAAATTTTCAAACCTTTCTTGTGTTTGGGCAAAGTCAATGCCAAGATTGCACTCACCCTTTCAAGATCTATGGATAGGCCTTTCTTTGAGACAATGTGTTCAAAGAGTTTGCCTTCATGAAAAAAAAACACACACTTATTGGGATTGAGATAGATTCCAAAAAATCTACATCTCTCAAAAATCTTCCTAATATTAGTCAAGTGATCCTTTTCATCCTTAGAGAAAACTATGATATCATCAAGATACACCAACACTATATCATTTTTTAGACCTCGAAAAGCCATATCCATTACATGTTGAAAGGTTTCACCAACATTGGATAAAATAAAAGGAATTTTAATATAATCATATGTGCCCCATTTAGTAGTAAATTCCATCTTGTATTTATCCCCTTCTTTCACCAAAATATAATTAAACCCTGGATATCCATCAAGGAGTGAGAACCTTTCACTACCTACCACAACTTGTAGAATTTGCTCCATGGAAGGAAGAGGATAATGATCTTTCAAGGAAACTATATTCAATTTTCTAAAGTCAAAACATAACCTTATTTCCCCATTCTTATTCCTTATCAAGACTAATTTTGTCAACCAAGATGAATGCTTAATAGGAAAAATGATCTTTGACTCAATCAACTTTGTAAGCTCCTTTGTCATGAGAGGCTCAATCTTAGGATTAATTGGCCTTTTTCCTTTTATTTATAGGCTTATAATTCTCATCTATCTCTATGTTATTTTGAGCTAAGTTAAGATCAAATCCATTTAAATAACTATATTTCCATGTAAATACATCAAAAAATTCCTTGCATAACTCAATGCAAGCATATATATCTTCTCTAGTACATACCTTCCCAAGAGCAAGCAAATTATCTTTGAATATTTTTACTCTCTCATATTTTTCTTGCTTATTCAACATGAATAAATTTTCCTTCTTCAACTGATCATCATCATTGAATATATTCTCAAGTGTGACTAAGCCCTTAGGGAGCTTGTTTGTCTTTAATTGTACGATCTAACCTCCATATTATTGTTGTAGTTTAGACTAATTATTTAAGGAAAACTTAGCCTCCTCTTGTATAAATAGATCTATTTGTTGTTCACTATCAAGGACTTTCCAGTTAGTGACATTATCAAGTATAGAGGGTATTAATATCACTTTGAGATGAGGTTGGTTCTTTTCCTCTTTTATCCCCTTTAGAACATCAAAATGAGTTCCAATTTCTACCAACTTATCAACATGTTTGTTATCCTCTCTTGGTATAGATTAAATGTTGAAGGCTTGGAAATATTCCATAAGATCCCATACTCTATGCTTATAGGACTTAATCAAGGAGTTGTTAGTCATATTTTGGCCTCTTACTTGATTCACAATCAACTCACTATCACCAAAAACATGTAACTCTTTCATACCTCTTCCTATCCCATTTAATGCCATGAATGAGGGCCTCATATTCTATCACATTACAAGTACAACTGAAATTAAATATAAAAGTAGAGTAATACCTTTCCTTGGATGGAAAAACTAACATTTCTGAACCACTTGATCCAACCTTGCTTCTTGATCCATCAAAGAATATCTAACATAAACCATCCATGTTTTCATTTGGCTTCATCAAATTTGGCATGAAAGAGTCCTCTTCATGAAGGAAATACACTCCAAGACTAGCTTACTCTATGAATTTTTAAGGATCATGTTCATAATGCTCAACTCCCCTTTCATTTAGATACAAATCAAAAAATCCTTCAAGAGAATAAGTTGGGGATTGATCCATGTGAAGTTCCTCCTCATTAAGAATAACATAATTGACATTTTAAACCTTAGGCATATAAGGATATAAATTATTGTGATGAATAGGCCTGATTCAATCTTTACCTTGGTACCATACTTTGTCCTAAAAACCATATATGACCAATTGGCTGCCAAGTATCCACCTATCTTGTGTGTAAAATCTCTTGAAAAATAAAAATAAAAGTATGGGGGTAAATATAAAACAAACACATCATTAGGGATGGAAAAATTAGTACAAGCATGTAAAATCAAATTCAAATCCTTGAATACTCCCAAGGTATTTTCTGGTGATCCATCTAATTGTAGAACTCCTTTAGCCATTGGTTTATACTTGAGGCCTAGCTTATCTACTATTGACTTGGGCATTACTAAAGTACTATCCCTAATATATATGATAAAATTATGAACTAAAAAATAACCAAATATCAATGATAGATAAAATGGAGGATTCTTATTAGTTTTCTTCACTTGTCCATCAATGGATTGATTTCCATTCACCAAAACAACATTTTTAGTCGTAGCTGATCTAACTTGTTAACCTAGTCCAATCAATTAGTTTTTAAGGATATAATTTTGTACTAGTATTTATAATTAATCCCAAAATTAATTATTCATGTGTGACTTATACATTTGATCCATAACATTGATATAAGGATTTTTCATCTTGAATTTCTCTTTGGAAGTACTAATACCTTATAGTGTAGCATATGAAGATGGATGTGTAGGAGTTGGCCTTGTATTTTGAATTTTTTTATTTTATTACACCTTAGAAGCTTAGTTAGACCCAAATAATATTGGAGGTGATATAGGAATAAAAATATGTCCTTGAGTTTCCCCTTGTGTCTCTTCAACAAGCCTCTTCTTAGATCTAGTGTTAGAGGACACACTAGTATTCACATTATTTGAACTTCCCAAATGTTTCATGGCACAAAAATCCCCCTCTAAGATATTAATAAGAGTATAATTAGATTGTGATTTTCCATTTTATATTCCATTTTTCATTTTCACCTTAGAAGTGGAAACTTGGGGTGCTTGACTACCTTGCATTGTCACAGCTTGACTAGGCATTTCATTGGCATATGCAACTTGGCCTTGATTTTGGTCATAGGAAGGATAGCATGGTTGTTATTGAAAAAAATTATTTTGAGTGGGAAAAAGAGATTTAGAAGATGATTGGGAATTGGGATTGAAACTTTAGTAAGGTATATCTTGAGTTATTTGACCTTGTCCTTGAGCATTACCTTGAAAAGGAGGCCTACTTGCTTTTCCAAACTGATTGTAGGATTGATAAGGCCTATAAGTTTTATCTTTTTACCTTTTAAGATCAACCAATTCATTATAATTTTTTTTAATCAAACTATTTACTTCATGAATCTCATTAGTAGGGGCAAGGGTAGACTTTTCTTGACTATTAGGCAAAGGAGACAAGGTAGGTAATGCAACTTGACTAGGAGGCTATAAATCAGGGAAAAATGGCATTGGTGGTCTAGGAACAATCTTCCCTACTTGGACAAGAAAATTATCAGCATTGATATCTATCTCATAAGCACCAAGTAGTTTATTCACACCCATGGATTGGATCATCAAGGCTATATCACTATTCAATGCTTTTAGGTAATACAAGAAGGCATAATTTGGAGTATGTCTCATAAGGGCTGAGATCCTATCCCATGTATTTTGAAATATAGAGTTAAAATATTTCATAAAATATTGAGGATCCCTCTTTATATTAGTTAATTTCTCAAATAGTGACAAATAATCACTCTTCTCTTCAAACCTCTTAGACAATAGATTTTCCAGTTCATCTCATGAAGCAATGGAATTTTCTAGTAGAGTTCCATACCAATCTAAAGCTTTTCCTTTGAAATATAATTCTAATAACCTGATGTATACATTATCTTAAGTGATATTATGTATGTTTTAGAATTTTTTCCATGTTCCTAATATGTTCAATGGGATTGATAGGATTTTATCCACTAAAATATGAAACACTCTTAAGGGATGCTCTAGGAACAAAGGAGATGATCTGGTAAAGGATATAAAAGGAAGGTTTATAGCCATATTGGAATGTATATTATTTGTATTATGGGTTGAACTAAGTAGAAACCTAGACTTCTTAAACACCAACTCCCTTGAATAAGGATGAGTATTTACAAATCTAAATCTTTTGACATAATACAAAGGTAATTGCACAAACTCAAAAGGTATACCTTTAACAACAGACCTAGTGGTCACCTTTGGCATGGAAATTAAGGAATGATCAATAACCAAAGAGTTTAGAATGTAGTAGATATGTCAAGTGATAAATGTAGATGCTCTTCTGACTACAAATATGCCAAGACAAGTACTAATATTGGATAATCTTATAGGACTTAGAGTCCCACTGGGTGTATCAAAAATTGTTGTCACTTGGATTTTTTCCCCTTGAGGAAATTTATAATCTCTCCTCATCCAAGTGGCACAATGGAAACATCTCACTTGTTGTGGGTAATCAATTGGTGAGATGAATCTCTAGAAGGGCTAGCTCCCTTGATGCCCTCTTTGAAGCACTCTCTCACTTATCAAATTTGCATGAAAAGGGTTAAGAAGATAAATTTAGAAAGATAAAAGGTGATGAAAAAATATTTAATTTCCTCTAATTGACTGAACTTATACTGCTTAAAGCAAATTAAAGCTTCTTTTACACCAAACTCACAACTCAAGATAGATTATTACATCAAAGTTTCATATGCTAGGTTCAAGAGATATATTTGATGTTTAGGAGGAATATTGAATGATCCTTTAAAATAATATAATCATATAACACTTATACAAATATCATACACTGATAAATAAAACTAACAAAGACCTGTAACAATTACTCTTCTACATGGTGGACAATCAAAGACAACCTGCTAGAAAAGACCATCTTTTACTAGACAAGATCAACAAGATTTGGAAATAAACTCAATTATGTAGAATTTAAGTAGGAAAATTCACTTGTTTATTTCTTTAAGAGTCATTCAAATACAAAATTGGCTAAGGTTTCACCATTAACCAATGGAGGCTACTAAAAAAAAAAGTGTCACTACTTATAGCACTTGGGAGAGGGGGAAAGATAACATAATTCCAAAGGTCACTTGGACACTTGTAAATCTGATAAAAAAAGGTTAAATATGAATGAGAAAGAGATGTTAAATGGAACATGTAAGGTCATGAAGTACAAGTGTCCAAACAAGGCATGAAACTCTTGGAAAGTGGCATGAAATTCCTTGTGTTGGCTCAAAAAATTACCTTCATGATTTAACCCTATTTGAACATCCCAAAAATGACAAAAGATAGGTCTGATGATTAGAATGAAAGGAAAATATTTTAGACATGCCTCTCCATCCATTTTTTGCATTACTATCATCTAGAAACTTTTGGAGATGAGCCATCACCATCTGTAGCTCTTCTTCCACACACCTTACACACTTAGCTTCCAAAAAGAATTAGTTTTCCATGAAAATTCATACAAAGGAGTGGATGACACTTTTAAAGAGCCTCCATGGCCTTAGAGGCATCATGCATAGCTTAAAAGGACATCCATTTGAAATTTTCACACTTCTCACCATCATGTTCACTATGCTGGTTTTAACTAGCCAAGATGAGAGCTATTGTTTGAACACTTAGGATTTTTTTAAAGGCATAAAATTTCCACATTTAGTTAGTTAAATTCTATATAGTCCTCTCAAACTCAATTGAATCTCTTTAATGTTCCTAAGAACTACACAATGCACAAAAATGTTAAAAAAGTCCATTATGCACCATGTTTGCATAGGTAGGGTAGCACAAAAATTGATGAGGAGCATCCCTAAAAAGTAATATACAACCTCAAATAACTTTCATGGTAATTTTATCTCAATTGGATAGATCTCCAATCTTGTTTTCTCCATTGGGTCTCTTTTAAGGGTTTAGTAAGGTTTTAGGTCCATTTTGTCCTTAAGATTTGTTCATAAAGTCTTGAAATTGTAACTACCAAAAAATTACAAAAAAATTATGTCAAGGGTCACTAATAATTGCTCCAAAATCCTTTATCCTCCATGAAAATCCTTAGAGAAGATATGAGCATTCAAAACTAGCCTATCGAGCTTGTTTTCATAATTCTTGCATGCTTAGACTATTTTTGAGCTAAAATTACTTTTATTTTAGGTTTATAAACATAAAAAAATATCATACATGTCCAAATACATCTCATAAACATGTTACAACCAGATATAACACTCACGAGAAGCTAGAAGTGAAGTTGGACCCCTAATTGAGTTTAGGTCACTTTAAGGCCTAATAGGCTTAGCATGCATCTTGCTAGTTTTCACTATTTGAAATGATCTATATTGGTTTGTATTGTTTTTAATTATTTTTAATACTTAATTAATTCTCAAAAATTCATCACACAACCTTCCAATCACTCATTTTCATTTCTTCCTCTCATTCACCAACTAGGCCTAATTGGAACTTATCTAGTTGAACTGTATAGAAGAGTGTTTTAATTATTTTAAGAGGTATGATATTTAATTATAAATTAATATCACATATTTAAATTTAATATACATAAACATATGTTCCTTTAGTTTATAAAATATTTTGATCAAGTTTCCACCCTCCTTGGCTTCATTTGCTTGTTTTACCAAAACCCTGATTTTCTTGACTGGCTAACCTCTGAGACAAAATAGTGAGGTATATCCATATTCCCCAAGAAAAATAAATATTTTATAAGTTTTATTATTTCATAATTAATATTTTTACAAAATTTATAATCTATATTTGTCCATTTAAGCACTTAACCAACTCAATTTGTCCAAAAATGGCCTCTAAAAGGACTGTTTTCTTGTATTTTTCACTTCCACCTAAGAATGACCTCTCAAGGCATAAAAACAATGTTATTATGTATATTAAACATGTTATAATATTTAAATTAATTATTAATAATATTTTAACTCACCAAAAAAACACTCTTATCCCTTAGATTCTTCATCCTTACCCATTGACCAACATGGGTCTCCTAGTGCAACCTTATGGACTGGTACCTTTGGGCTAGTAGGAAGTGTAGGTGATCAAATTGAAAGGATTCCTAGAGTATTTTAAAAAAAATGAATATATAATTAACCATTATTAAGTTTTTTTCAAACCCTCTCCCTCTTCCTAATCATATTCACCTCTTTACCTTCATCAAGACTGCACACTCAGCTGTAGGTGCATACTAGGCTTTAAGAGGTCTATGTAAGCTTGTTTCACACATCTAAAATATTATGGAGATAATAATGATATTTAATAAGGATATAATATGTTTTATTTATCATTTTAACACTCCCTTAACATTTACCTACACTTTGAGCTCACCAAACTGAGTTCTCCCTCTTGACTATGATACCATGTTTCCTTGATTCTTGTAGGTATGCATTTACCTATTTGGACTTTGGTAATGATATATGAAGACATTAATTGAAATTATAAATTAAAATATCACATTATCATACTTTTATTAACCTTTTATGGGATAAAACACCACCAAGACACTCTGTTTAGCTCACTATTTCCATACTCAGCTATAGGTGCACATTTCTTTGAAAAGGGACACCTGTAGGTGTCCATAGAACTTGAAACACTATACTCCAACATAATAATAATGATATTCATTCATATTTCAAAAATATTAAATTATTATTACCATTATAACCATGATAATATATTTTTTTTCAACCTTAGGATGTCAAAGTCATTCAAAACTCAAATCATGTAGATATGAATGCAAGATTTTGCTTTTGTAGGCATCTTTGAGGCTCCAAAATTCTATATTATACTCACTTTATGACATAAACATTTGGAATGTATCCTCTATATTATAGGGGATAAAATGTATACCTTTGTATATTCTATAAAACTCTTTGTAACCATGTTATATGATATTCACAACATTCCCTTGGACCTCTATTTTCACCTTTTTAGGAAAGTTTCCCTGAACTTAGTGTTTACTTCCTCCAAGATGTTTCCCCTTCCATTTATCCTTTTTAAACCTCATATATGTCTTAAATGGTGAAATTACATGTTATAAAATAAAAAATGGTTTTTCCTTGTCTCTAATTCCCCATACAAGGATCTCCAAAGGTCTGTGTTACCACCTACAACTGGGCATTCCTACACACAGGCACTGAGCATGAAATTTTGGGCAGTATGTAAGATTGATAGGTTTTTAAAAAATTATATTACTTCAAAAATTATCAAAATCCACCCTTATAAATCTTAATATATAAAAACACATATAAAATTTTCCACCTCTCAACATGACATCATCAAGGAGGCTACTGTAGGTCTGTATGGGTTGTATGTAGGCAATGAGCATGGAATGGAGTAATATATTTTGATGAATGGAATAATAAAAAACTAAAAATAAATTTAAATACTTAAAATTAATTATTTTCATTTAAGAGACTCTAAGACAAGCTTCATAACATTTATTCTAATGTGAAAACCTCTTGAAAACATCTAGAATAGAGAAGGTAGGAGTGTCTAATGACTGGTTGGTGTAGTGAATGAACCTGTAACCAAAATTACACTTCCCAAAAAATATAGATAAAAAATCCTCAGATCCTAATGAATTAAAAAATATGAAACACCCTCATTACCATTTCATGAACAAGTTGAACAAGCTCCATACATGTGTCTATAAGTGGGATTGAGTGAAGAGTTGACTATGAGGAATGACAAGACTAAAAATTGCCCAAAACATGATATGGTAAGACCAAACATGGAAGGAGGTGATAATATGGATTTGAGACCTATGGAACACCATATCCTATTCACATAAGACCTCTTTATGAGGCCAACATTCTACAATAAGGAAGAAATTGACTGAAGCTACACAATGGTGACACCTTCCTACAACATGAGACAACATGCTCATAAAAACAACATGAAACATGAAAATAAACATGGAGAGAATTTTATAAGATATCGAAAATACTTTAGAGTAAACATCACCAATTGGTTTGTATAGATTTGTCTAAAATAGAGAAAAACCTATTGGGTGCAAAAAATAGTGAGTAAAAAAGATAGTCAACTTGTTAGAGATGGTTCATAAATCATGGTTGACCAATCTTTGAGATATTATTATGTAAATTAATATATTTTAGAGTAATACCACCTCTCCAAAAAATTTGACCTAAAACCTCTTTATATGTTTGTACTAAGCACAAACCTACTGGTCACTTCTATGTGTCTATAAAGTTAAAGAAGGAAAAAAATGGTTTTAGCTTAAAAGTGGCACTTCCAAAGCATGTAAAGTATGGAAATGAACCTTAGGAAGATGAAGATATTTTCCATGACCTTCTCTGACATGTCACCTTACTTCATGGGCCGTACAAGTGCCAAAATCCCCTTTTTAAGTAAATTACTTGATCTTCAATTAGATAACCCACAATATTATGATTGATCTAACATTATTGATATGGAATCTGACCTCTTGGATGTTTAAAAGGAAAATCAGACACCTATACACCATGGGAACAATGACACTTGCATTCTTGACCCCTAAAAACCCATTGCATGACCCAAAATGGCAAGTAAACTTATTATACCATGACGAAGGCTAAAAAGGCATTAAATAATATAAAATGAAATATAACATACCCTATGATAAAGTATTATACCCCTAAACATCTAGAAAACCAAGTCTTTTACCTATGGGGGTCCAAATTTGACCTTAAAGTCAAATTTAGTCAATAATGGTATAGGCTTCCTTTCATTTTGTCCTTTCCTCCTTACCTATTTATAGGTGTTAGATTATCCTTATAGCTTACATAGTAGGCTCTAATCATCTTTTATGTATGGTAAGTGTGATCTTTCCTTAGTGTCTTTGAAAGATCTATTGATCATGCTGCCTTAGATCATGCATTAAGCCTGAGCCTCTATATGAAACATTATTGTTTGTAATATTTCATTTTAGAAGTGCAATCAGGTTTATATCTCTACACATCCTTATTAGTTCATATTAGACAAGTTAAGGTCACATTTTGGTGTATTACCCCAGTTAGATAGGTTTTCCTTCTATTTTACCTTCTTCTCTTTTCCCTTACAATATGGTAGTGTAGATTAGAAAGATACTAATTGATACATCAAGGAGAGATAGCCCTTAAAATATATATATTCAATCCATCTAGTAGGCCACCCACAACCTAGGATTGTCTCCATGTTGCTTTAGACTGTGAAGGCTTGAAACTACCTTCACAAGGGTACAAGTCTAGTAGTCAACAATAGTCAAGTCAAATTCAAGGCAAGTGATATATCTAATATAAAATGATATTTACATATATTATATTAAAATATATACTAAACATATATATTAAATAATGTAATATATATTACAATATCATATATTATATATTTTAAATTTAAATATACTATACTAAAATATATGATATATAAAATTAATTTATAAAATGCATTAACATATATATTATATAATATAATAATAATAATAATATTAAAATATATTATTTATATATTATATAATTAAAGTTTAATATATAAAAATATTATGATATATATAATACAATATTTATACAATAACTAATATTACACACACATGCACACACACACACACGTGCATGCGCGCGTCCATGTGTGTGTGTGTGTGTGTGTGTGTGTGTGTGTGTGTGTGTGTGTGTGATGCATGTATTGGTAATATGGGTTATGTAAATTTAAAGATTGTAAATTGATAGTTAAACCTAGTTACTCCAAACCCATATGATGTAGGAGCATCACTACCTTTTATATGTTATGGTCTATTTCACATGTTTGAGTCTTTTGTAAGTCATTTTGGTCATAGGAGGTCTGTAGGAGTCATTCTAAATTGTTATGCCCTTGTGAAATTTGAATTAGGAGTCACATTATAATTTTCTTTATAATTTACTCAATTTTAAATTTTGAATATTTTGTCTAAGGTTTTGGGATATTATTATCCTAGTAGGAGTTTTCAATAGAGTATTCTTGTTATGTAGACTCTCGAGTAGTCAAGGGAACCTAACTTCATACATGGATCATGTGGTGAGTCCTCTTGATGCTCATGTTAGAAGTTAAGGTATTTTTCATCCTCCCAATGTATATGATGGAGTTAGAATGTAGTTAGAGTTGTTTCATAACATATAAAGACTGGAAAATGTATTTTTTAGTCAGAGTGATGGGGTTAAATTTGAAATGTAAAGGAGATGAACCCAAAGAATATGAATGAATAAAGCACTTTATTTTGTAAATAAGAAGAATTACATTATTTTTATTGAGATAGTGTCATAAAAAATAGAGAGTTATAATATGTATGGAAATCAACGTTATGGTAATCAAGAAAGGATTCTCAAAGTTGATGATCAATAGTTTACACCCTATTCTGACTGTGTACTGAGACAAGCAAACTATGTAATTATATTGTTTACAAGGGATATATTATATGGAGGTGGTTTGGAAAATATTTGAAATTTTTTAAAGTTGTATTTATGATCTTATTAAGGTTCCCTATGAATTTTGTGGTGTTGCCTTCATACTATGTTGTAAAAAACCAAACATAGTCCTGTAACAGTCAAATAAAACTTGCAAAATCAACCTAAGTTCTTTATAGAAATGTGTAGTAGAGTAGATTAGAGGATTTCCTAATGATTGGAGAAGGTTTTGGATTCTATAAAAAACCTTAACCATCATTAATATTTACTTGAACATACCTATAGAGTTCAAAATCTCAATGCAAACCCTCTCAAACCTGCACAGTTAGGCATTAACCTTGTGCTAGGGTTTCCACACAAGAATGAGTATTAGAAGAGATTCCACTATTAAAAAAATTGTAAAAATTTGTGAATAGCTTAATTATAGTGTGTGATAATATATTTTAGAGTTTTTTAGTTTATCCTAGGATTATGTCTAAACAGGGTAAAGAGAGACCTAATAGGCCTAACAAAGCCTAGAAAAGACCTTAAAAATTGGTCTAGAGAATTATTTAGGGCATGAAACTTTTTAGTTTTTAAGAAAGGGATAAAGGGTATCCTAAAATGGTGTTATTTTCCTAATTTGAGAAGGTACTATTATGTACAAAGTAAATAAGCCTAAAAAAGGCTACTAAGAGAACCTGTCAAAGAAAGAAAACAATGTATGTCTTAAAGGGTTCTTTGAGGAGTTTTTGGATTGAGTGGGAGGTCAGATAGAAATTTTTTGATCTTGATATAGATGTCATAAAACACCATATTGTTTGAGGAAACTTGAGTCAATTTTTTGGAGCCAAGTTACTATGTATTTTGAATCAAAGGAAATGAAAGTTGGATCTAAGAAAATAGCATAAAGACTAGTATGTGAATGCAAGAAAGGGTGAGTGATAAATCATAGAATTAGATAAATGTGAATGAGATAATAATAATTTCAATAATGCATAAGGGTTATAAGATGACAAAGAGATAATCAAGAGAGATACATAGGTTTTGAAACCAAGAGAGAGGATCAAAGCTAGGAGTTATTGAAGGCAGAGGTAATGAGTGTGTTTGTTTATGTTTCTATCTAACTTATAAAATATTAATGATTACCTCCCAATTATCGTTAAAATCTAAAAATAAGTTCATCTAAAGTAATTATGGGTGTAGACCTATCGAGATCTGAATCACTGTGCAATGCTTTAGTCTATGATGGCTTGCATTTTTCATGTAAAGATATAACTTCTTAGCACAATATATATGTCAAAATTATAACTTCCTTGGTTTTAATTAAAGGGAATATATATTAATTAAATAAGTATCTCAACTATGGATTATTAGGTTTTGTCTTGGTGATTAAAATGGATAAATTTCTTTATTTATAATGGTGCTAAAAAAATTACAAGTAACCAAGAGAAATTTTGGGTTTAGAAATTGGATAAAAATTTTAAGTGGACATATATGTTCCAAATGCACCATCTATTCCATGTATGCCTACTATTACTAGTGATGATGCATTCTAAAGTATACCACCACCACTTATTTCTCCTAAAGATACTATTAATGTTACATCTTCAAAAAATGTGGATGAAACTCCACTTATTATGCAAGAGCCTATTATTTATGAATCATTACTATTGGTTCCTAAGTTACATGATGATAATTTTACTTCTTTTTATATATTTTAACTTTTTTGTAATTTTAATTTTATTGTCTTTTAGTGGATTATTGAATATTTTCTAATTCTGATGATTCCCTAGATGTGATTCAAAACCCATGGTAGGAGACCCATCAAGTGTAATTTGTTGGAACTAGTATAAGTCTTGAAGCTTATATCTCAAAGAAAAACATATATTATTATAATGTATATGGCCCTATGTATTCTCATCATATCACTGTGGAATAGGTCTACTCATATCAACCTCTATAGGTGTAGGGAGAGATACGAGTCGACAATCAACCAAATTATTAATAAGAAACACCAGAGGCTCTGTGAATCTAGTAATTTTTTTACATGGTGCATTATTTAATATATCCTTTTGTGGAACTATCATATTTACTATTTTATTCTATCACATTTTGGTTCATTCATATTAAATTTGTACGATGGATTGATCTTAAATTTTGTATTGGATGAGGCCAATGTAGTGGCCCCATACTTTATATTGTTTAATGCAAGGAGTTTCATTTCATAGTCATGCTTAGGGTCACCATTTTTTCTCATAAGTATGAAATTTTAGTGCCATAAAGTGTCGTGGTAAGGGTTGAAATGATACCTCTAAGTAAATAGGTTGAAATGAGGTTATTTTACTAGTTTTAGGATGTAAGAGCATCACTGTAAATATGTTAATTCAATTGTGTCAAGAGTCTTAGAGTGTTAAGATGTCATTTAAAATAATAAATTCCTCGTTTTAGGCCTTAGAGATCAATTTATCAGCTGGTTAGTTAGTATAGAGTAGATATTGATGACTGTGTTCGAATGAATTTGGAGATGTTAACAGGGAGGGTCAAAAAGAAGAAAATTGAATGCATTTCCTTATTGTTTTGCACCTTAAAACTTGCATAAATATTTAAAAACCCTTTTCACATTTGATCCATATTTGAGGAGTAGTCAAAAGTATTTTAGGAGCTCAAAATCAATTTTTTGTCATTGTGAGGGCATAATTAGGCATATACAAACCTATAAGAGTTTAAAAGACCTTGAACTTCATTTTATTAAAAATTAATAAAACAGATTCATGTCTCTTTATTAGATATTGAAATAGTGGTAAGGGAGATTATTTGAGTCCTTATGTGAAGTAAGTTTATAAGTAATAACCTCTCTCAATACTAATAGACCTATATGCAATCTTATGACAAAATATAGGGCTATGCGAGGTGCATACGGGATTCAATGAGTAAGTATGTGTTTCCATCAAAGAAGGTAGTTATCAATACATTGATTTTTTTGTATAAGGTCACCTATATATATTATCAAGGTATTTAGGTGTCTTAATTATAATATTCAATGTGAAACCCATCAAAATTATAGAGCTCATAAGATCATCAAGAGATAGTTGAATAAGATATATCCTTCATTGTATCATTTTGTATGGAAAAATGTTATTTTAATAGTTTTAGATTTGAATAATTACAAGTAATCACCTAGACCAACCAAAAGGACCAACTGGGAACCTCACAAGGACTCAAATTATCACAAAACCATAGCTAAGTTGATATGGTTTTTTATGGATAAATTGAAATTGAAACATCCAATTTTCCCTTCTATAGCTGAATATGTATGTAAAGACTCCATATTAGGTCTAAGAAAGAATAAAATACTAATATATTGAAACTTATTTATATGTTCAATCTCTTATAGATAAATAGATTGACCTTAAGAGATATTTGTTTGATAATTTTTATAAAGAAAGAAGTTTAACAAGGTCTTGAGGTTAATAAAAGTCTTAGATTCTTAAAGCATACTAGTTCACTAATCATTCTTTAAGAATATTCCATTTATAATAAGATGTTTACTAGACCCTAATGATACCTTTGCATCAATTCCCGACACCAACCAATTCCTATGAGTGAAGTCTTACTTTAATAACTATAATTTGGGAATTTATGTATCCATTTTATCTATGATTTCATTGAAATGAAATGATCTATTTCTAAAAAAATGTTGTAGGTTGGTAAAGAAATATATAGTAAACTAGAGCCATAGTGTTTTTAGATTTAATATTTTTAAGTTTAGCATTGTCTAAAATTATTGTTTTATTTTTTGGCATGTCTATAATCCAACTAACTAGTTGATTTAAAGGCATGCCCACCATGTTTATTAGGTTGTATAAATTAATCATCACATTATGTTAAATGAATCAACATTTCCATTCATATCTTCATGAGATCAAGTGTATAAACTCCCTTGATCAAACCTATTGATTGAAATAGTAATGGGATCAATTGATATTAATCAACTGATCACATTCAACTATTTCAAATAGGAAATGCCTTTTAATGCCTAACCTTAAATCTTATTGATAATGTTCCCACTTTTATCAAAGTATAATATATGAATAAATTTATCTTCTAAAAATATTGATTTCTCATTTCATTTCATCTATATCTCATTACCATTTCTTGTCATGAATAGCTTAGTTTCAACATTAAATAAAATGATATAATATTATATTAAAGTCTTGTGAAAAATTTTAAGTATGTAAATAATTAATATGGTGATATTCTAACAAAATGAAGCAATGGGGTGATATTTTTTAACTTTCTTCTATAAAAATCATTATATCAAGAACTACCACTCTCTAAATCATCACACAATATAATAGTGTTGATGTTAACTTTATAAACATCTTAGGGTTGATCCTCAATTTATAAGAAAAAATGGAATCCTACCTAATTTATATAAACATAGTAATAAAGTGGTAATGAAAGGTCTTATAATTATCATTATCATAATACCAATGATTTTTAATAAGGTTACTTCCCTGAGCTTGCTCAACATTTGACTGTAACTTAGTTATACCATTCACCTACATGCTCAAGTCACAAACACTCAAATTCATCATCAATATGGTTATCCCAATAAATTAATCATAGAGTCCAAATGTACAAGGCCACTCAACGTATCTCATAGGAGATATCTTGAAGGTGCCCTTGAAGGTATTATAAGGCCTTTCAAGGTATCACCTAGTATTGCCTTCAAGGTGAGGGAAAATTCCACTCATGTGAATGTTGAAGGTATCTCCTAGGAGATACTTTCAACATCCTCTTCAATGTATGACAATGCATTTTGAGGTATCTCCTAGGGTATTGCTTCAAGGGACTTGTAATACCTTTGTGGGTAACTTGAATGTATATCTTAGGAGATACCTTGAAGGAGAAATACATTCTTGTATATGTTTGAAAGGTACTCTTAGGAGATACCTTGAAGGTATTACAAGTCCATTCAAGATATCATCGATTAATTCCTTCAAGGTGAAGGAAAATTACACTTGTATGCATCTTGAAGTTATCTCTTAGGATATATCTGCAACATCACCTTGAATGTAGGACAATTTCCTTTGAGCTATCTACTATGATATTCCTTCAAGGGCCTTGTAATAACTTCATGGGTAAGTTGAAAGTATCTCTCAGGAGATACCTTGAAGGTACCCTTGAAGGTATTGAGAAAAAATTAAAGAGGTGCATAGCATAGGAAGATCATGTGAGGCCCTAGCTTTTTTGGAGTTGAGACCAGAGCAAAATCAAGATTAGTATCACATGAGGAGGTGGTTGTGTATATTTACCAAGAAACCCATGATATTTCAAAATGAAATGACTTATCAACAATATACACCATTAATGATGGTATATTCGGTGGATAACATATATCACTATAATTGGAAAGGACTGTGTGCAAACCATAGAGTGAAAAAGGAGCATTATTTCACAAAGCTAGTAAAACAAGTCTTCATGCATGTCCTCTTTAAGATGAGTTGATACCTTAAATAATCTTGATAAAATATAGAATGACATGGCACAAATCTAAGGAATTTGTTAATTAAAGAAATTGAATGTAAAATAATCAAGTTTTTTAATTTTTAGAAACTTGATGCATAATTTTTTAAGTGCATTTTTATTATATGTAATTGCAAGGTGTTGGATTGAACCTATAAAATTCCATCTTGCTTCGTATATTAGGTTGTTGATGTTATTATCATTATGTTTTTAGATCAAGTATTTTAACAATTGTAAACTTACTTTTTTGAGAGTGTACTTGTAATTATGAACATTAATGAAAAGGAACTGAGCTTACATAAATGGTTAATGTATTTTTATTAATTTTTTTACTGAGTTATAATGCTTGTGATGATATTTAACTACTAAGTCTTTACATAATATTTAAGCTATGATAAAATATGTTAAGTGTCAGTTTGCATCTATGCTATAAAAGTTAATGATGGTAATCATTTGTCATATTTGAAACTAACCCAATTTTTCCCTAGTAATCTCTCTATGTGCCTTGGATGAGCATGAAAGTTCATTGCATATATGTTGGTTCAATGAGTATCAGTGTTTGGGTAAGTGCAAGTGGCATAGACTAAATGTTTGGAGTATAAGACATTTACCCAACATTTTGGTTAAATTGTTGGCATGCAATTGAATCAGCTATAGAAGATGATATATGGAGATGTTTCACTAGATTTCATTAGAGAATAATGAGAAATGGTTAAATGGATTAGAGTGTAGTTTGATCAAAATCATCCTAGCTTAGGGAAGCTATTACCTAAGAAGTGGGTTGAAGAGTAGGTGTATAATCCCTTGTAGTAATAATTTTTATGGGGACTAATTAGATGCTTGCATGTATGGCTAGCTGCATATTTTATGGGCTGAAGTAGGAAATATGATAGAAAGTATCTTTGGATAGAAGCATTTATTGAGAAACTACAATGCATCGATACTATTTGTCTTAGAGTAATAGACATGTGTTGGAAATCACATAGTCTACATACTCTTGCTCATAATAAGTGGAACACTAATTATTAAATGGGCTTAGAAAATCTTATATAGTGCATTCACCTTTGGAAACTAAAAAAATAATGGTAGTTTGTATTATTGAAAATCTATCCATGAAAGGATAAAATCCCTTATGTGTGAGTTGAGCATATGGTAGAAGGGTGTGCAAGGTTCATGTGACAAGTTTGTGAAGGGGATAAAACCATAGAATTTCATTATGGAGAACCTAGATGTTTGTGAACTCAGGGGGCACAAATATGATGAATAATGACAAGAGTAATTTCTGCCATATACCTTAGAAAGAGGGGGAAGTTGAGTCAAGGATATGTCACAAGGACCTATCTAAAATAGGAAGGGCATGATGATGATTCTCACATTGAGGAGATACACTCCTATGAGAAAGATTCACACTTAAATAAGCAAGATGACATTTTGGAGGAGATGGCTAAAGTCACTTAGAATCTAATGAGTATGAAGAACTAAATGATAGTAAAGGAGGCACCCACCCATGATGTACTCAAAGTGCTAACTCAATAATTTCATTTGAAGATGGAAGAAAGCAAAAAAAATTAAATGGATTTGTCTCAAATAGTAGAATTAAAGAGACAAGAGACAAAAAAGATCATCTTGAAACAAGAAGTATCATACAAACCTTTGAATTCATTATTAATACCAATAATACAGTCTAAGAGCTTAACTATGTGGGGCATGCCATAACACATTAGGAGGAACAATGGATGGAGGTGTTATAGCATCTAACTTAGGCACCAATTAGGCCATGATGTAACCTAGTGTAGGGGTTGGTGGGCCAATGTCCCCATTAGGAGTAAATATGGGTGGAATGGGTAAAGGTTAGCTTGGAGGCAACTAGAGTTCAAGTAGTTAGGCAACAACTAGTGTGCCAATCATGCAAAAATTCAATCATTAAACCTTTCATTTATGATATGTCTTTGAGTTTGATAGCATACAGATAAGTATAAAATGTTTTATGTCATGTCCATAAAATCAAAATCATATGGCATGCCAAGGGAATTACTATGTTAGAGTATAAGGTGAGCCAATTTGTGACCACATTTTTATATTGTGTGCACACATGGTATCGTAAATTTGACTAACAACAAGATACTATAGACAATGATCAACTCAAGGAAGTGTTTTTTAAGGATTTTGATATCCTTGAGTTTGAGCAATAAAACATCTCTGTGTTGAATGAAATTAATCAAGATCTTCTTAAGAGCATCCACATTTATCATGAAAGGTTTAATACATTTAAATATAAGCTCTTGTATGACATCCACCCTATTTAACACATGAAATAGTTTATTTGAGGGCTGATTTTACCTTTCAAGAGTGATTTGTCTATGAAAACTTTTACAAAGCCATAAAAGGTTTGAGAAGTGACATTAAGGGTTGAGGTAGTTGGTAATGTGGATATGGGGATTAATCCATACATGTAGGCTTAAATTGCCTCATTGGCCTCCCAGCTAGATAAGTTGATTTCCAATAGTGATCATGACACTCACAATAGTTTATGGTGTACAAACTTTGAGGTGGAAGGCCACAATTTTTTTTATTGTTTAAGTCATATTAAATATGCCATGAAGATCATAAAATATCGAAGACCATTTAAAAAAATAAAGAATGCTAAGTTCAAAGTTGAAGGACCCAAATGTTGAAGACAAATTTAGAGGATGTAAATACCAAAGGAAAAATCTTGAAGCAAAAATTTTGAAGAGTGAATCATCATAAATTACAAAGAGTAAAACACAATGCAGAAATGCCAAAGATTGATTGTCTATTCTCAAAATGTAAAGACATAAAATGTAAAGACTACTAAAAAGGTAGATTCTACTTTTTGCTTTCCATCCCACCTCCACTCCTTTCCTTTTAAATATTTGTAGGTTCAGTAGGATGATTGGGTGCTCATGAAGAGTTAAATCTATATTAGATGATCAATCAACTCAAGAATCTCTTAAAGTGAGTTCATCAATTGAATATTCGAACCAATCCTCATTCCTATTTATGCATAAAAACTATGTTTAAACTTGAACCTTGATGTATTGAATACATGTTATCATTTGTATGCCTTGATGGTGCCTCATTTGCATACCTGGCTTAGGTCCTTAACATCCCAACTTAGACCAAGGAACCTCATGTTAGCAGTCTGCATCTACTATTCAATAGCCTCCTTGAGCACTAGGATAGAGTACAAGATTAGATAAACATGAAAGAGATATATTCATAAGTAAAATGATGACTCTATTTTAGAATTAGGAGACTAAGTAGATTGTGTGGAAGCAATAAAGATTGTGTGTATTATATAGTTATGTTCCAAAGATAATCATTATCATGCTCTGATGTTTAGTTTAAACACTCCTCCATGTTGATGACCTACAACACATTTATTCACATAGAATATATGAGAATTAGGGTGAGTCATTTACTTGTAAGAATGATAGAGGTGTCTTTAGGGATTAATAATGAACTACTCTTTACACAGGGGGATTAGGTTGACTAATAAGATAATGAATGATAGGTAATACTAGGTCAATCTTAGCTCTTCAATAATGTGCAAGGCTTTAGGGCTTAATAGTATTGTATTCATGGATAACTAACTCAAGAAAACAAGACCATGGATAATTATTTGACATAAGAGAACAATATGATCATGTTTAGTGACTCAATCAGGGTATACCAAAATTGATCCTTGCATATCATGGCCAAGGGATAATGGTGACCATAATGATCAATAAATACCTGGGAAGAAAAATAAACTCCTTTTAATGTTTGAAAGGATTCTCCTAGGATACAACTTGAAGTTATTACAATGCCCTTCAAAGTATCACCCATAGTGCCTTCAAGGTGAAGGAAAATTCTACTTGTGTTCATGTTGAAGGTATCTCTTAGGAGATACCTTTGACATCCCCTTGAATGTATGACAAATCCCTTCAAGGTATCTCCTAGAATATGACTTCAAGGGCTTTATAATACCTTCATGGGTAACTTGAAGGTATCTCCTAGGAAATACCTTGAAGGAAAAATCCACTATTGTGCATGTTTGAAATGTATCTCCTAGGTCATACCTTGAAGGTACCCTTAAATATATTACAATGCCCTCCAAGGTATCAACTAGTAGTGCCTTCAAGGTGAAGAAAAATTTACACTCATGTGCATGTTGAAGGTATATCCTAGGAGATACCTACAATGCCCCCTTGAATTTATTACAATTCCCTTAGAGGTATCTTCTAGGAGATTTCTTCAAGGGCTTATAATACCTTCGTGGGTAACTTGAAGGTATCTCCTAGGAGATACCTTTAAGGTTTTGTTATCATCAAAAGTTTCACTCTTGAGGAGGTTGTTAAATCCTCCTCACTTAATTGATAGCATAGGGACTCTTTAAAGGTTGTAGGTGACCTTATAGTTGAATATGACCTCTAGATATGGCTAGCTCCCTTGATGCTCTCACATAGAAAAGATAAAACTAAGACTATTTCTTGTAAATGAAAAATGAGAGAAAACTAAAATAAAAATAATGAGGGAGGTGATGCCCCAAATTTTTTGACCACTATACCACATTTGTAGTTGCATAATGAGCATGAAGTTGACATATTCATACACTACTCCTAATATATTCCTCTTGCATCAAAATTTAAATATGGATGTGGTAGATGGTGATTAGGAAAGAAGGATTGTTTTTAAATAGGTTTGAAAGACACTAATGTAATATTTCCACACTTAACCTTCACAATACTACGTAATCACTCCATATGACTTGCAATACTAAGTTTAAATTACATATAGGTGAGAGAATGAGATAATATATTAAGGAGAACTAAATAAAATCTAGACAAGATCAATTATTCATGCATAAACAATAAAATATAGTCATAAGATAAGGTAAAACTAGATTTTTATTGATTCAAAGGCTTAAAAAGGGAGTAGGGCTTTGCCATACTCAAGTGGAGGATGCATAACAATGCCAAAATCAAGCATACATATAGGAGAGGGAAGGAGAGAGAGAGAGAGGAGAGGTGTCAAGAGATAATGATGGATATAAAGCAATCATAAAACAATTTACAATCAAGATAATATACCAAAGGATATTTATGAAGTCCTTCAACAAGTGTGTGCTCCATCTGATGACAACTTGATCAAGGTGGTATAGGAGTTATGTTTGGCTTAGTGACTCACTCTTGAGCACTTGAAACTACCTCTTGGAGTGATAATGAAGTGACCATTAATATTATTTGGGTATAAATACCTTGGAAACATATTGAACATACACAATCAATCATCTTTCCACCTTTATTATGTAGTTTTCTTCATCATTCTCACATTTGCTCTGTTGAAGGCCTAATTCTTATATCCCTATTTTGGTGTAAATCTCTTTGTTTTTAGATATGTATAAAAATTATAGGAAAAATAAGAGAATATTTGGGTACCCATTATCCAATTATATATTTAATCAAAATTTTAAGTCCTAACTCTCAAGGCAAGTCTATTTTCTCAATACCTACCTTTCCCAATTAGGCCTAATGCAAGCCTACAATCCTAAAAATTGTATAAATTCATAAATTACCACCTAATAACCATAAAAATACTTTAGGTAACAAAAAAAAAGGTCCAATGACAAATTTTAAATATATTTCATGGGCTAGAGCTTGTGTTAGGTGAGTTTCAAACTTTCCTAGCCCTAGTCAAGACCTACAAAAAAATTCAAGGAGAGAGTTATGGAGTGTTTTAAGATAAACAAAGACATTTTAAAATTCTTACACAAATCTTACAACCATTATTTTTGCATGGTAAACCTTAAAATCCCTCCAATCATGCCAATTTCTCCTAATTTTATGTGCATTTTGGATTGTGTGCATGGCTATAGGTGTTTTTGGTCTTTTTAATCACTTCAAATCATATTAAACACTTCCCAAGGCTTATTATGACTCAAAAACCCATAAAAACTTCATTAAAATCACCAAATTTCATATTTATTCTCATGTTTATGCCAAAACTCCCTTTGGCTACAAGTGTGCATTAGGTCTCTAAATTGCATATTAAACATGAACCTCCATCTTTGTTCTTCATTATGAATTTGCTCAACATGAACATATTCCTCATGCATCTATATATTATTATTAATTATAAAATTATCTCATGTCCATAAAAACTCTAAAATCAATACAAATCTTGTATACTCCCTTTAGTTCTTGAGAGTGAACTTGTAGCCATTAACGGGCCTGTAGGTATTTAGGCTTGATGTTTGTTAAGCATTTAAGAAAGGTTTTTTCATCATTAATTCTCCTTATTATACCCCATACATACATTTATATCATATCATTGTGTATTTTAAAATATTTTTGGGTCTTGAAGTCACTTTCCCTAGTCATTTAGGCCATGTATTCATCTTATTGAACCTTTAGAATAGTTTGCAAGGCCCAAATCCTTCTTAAAGACCTCAAATTGCTTTCACATACCTAGTCTTTATTTACAAACACTAGACTAGTTATCTTTAGGCCTATACCCTATTGTTTAATTTTAAGAGTGATTCTTGGAGTTTGCTTCATTGGTTTAACATTCTCTAAGGTCTTCAATATCTACCTTGAATTCTATCAATGTTATATGCTACCTGCACTTCTTATCAAAACCTTAAAAGTGACTGATCCTAAGACCTTATTTCTTAACTTTGATAGTTGTAAGTGCACATTTGAGACTATATATGGATATTATAGTGATTCATATGATTCTCATGGAACTTAAACCTTCTTAACCCTTCTCATGAGGTCTCTCATAGCTTGTGAGCTCTTTGAAGCTCATTTTAACTTACAAACTTTGTCTTGTTCATTTCATCCTACATCCAAACTTGTAGGTGATTGTGATAGGCCTAAAACATCTTCAAAATACCTCTTGTATGTCCTTTCAATGAACTAAGATGATTTATGTATGGTATAGATTGTTTTCATGCTTTGTGATAAGTCATTTCAAATTGAGAGTCCACACCAAAGCCATTGTTGGCTTCTCAATTGTTTCTTCATGCTTGGAATGTCTACTTACATTACTATATCTTCTCATTAGAAGCATGCCACAATGATTTGGCTCAATAATACCACCTTGGATGATCAATACAAGTTTAGGAAGGCTAGAAAGAGAAGTGGGAAATTTAGAGAAGACAATATTAGAGCTTCCCAGTGCATTGAAAACCTTTATTTTATCTCTACATGGACTCAAGAAGGTCTGCCTTGGACTATAACCCAAAATTACATTTTTTAATGTATGGTATTCTCTCTTCCCTCATTATTTTAACTCATTTGATGATTTTAGATGGTGTGAGGAGGATTCTAGGAAGAGTGAGAGGTTGATATAAGTTTCTTGGAGATCAATTTAAGTGAGAAAACACTCAAACTAATAAGAAGCCTGCCTACTTCCTTCAAGAAACACAAAAAAACTACATTTTTATCCTTTTGGCTGATCACACATGCCACTGATGATGGATGATGATGTGATAGGGATATTCAGACCCATGAGGATATACAAAAACTAACCATTTGTATTCATTGATCTTTCAAACTTGTTACAATAAGAAAAACCCTATTTGTATAGTTTTAAGAGGGTTTTGGGTTTCTTAACTTGTTAAAAGTTATTCATAAAGTTAAGCCCCTATCACCTAAAAATAATTCTTGATATATTGAGGGCATAGGGGACCCTATCAACCCCAAAAATAACTGGCTCCAAGTCCCTTTCCTTTTCATGGAATGAGCACTTGAAAATAACCTTCACAAGCTTGCAAAGGAGTTGATGGACAAGATGAAACATTTTTTGCATTATTTGGACCTGCCCATATTACCATAATATTTATCTAACTCTAAAAACCCATGGGATTCATGGCATCATCAATTTATAACCTAAATTGACCACCTCCACATTGGAAAAATGCTCTACAATCCCTTAATAGGCGTGTTTAAATGTTATACTTCAATTTATTGATCTTGGGAGGGTCACACCACTCCTTAAATGTTAAAATAACCTGGGTGAACATGTGTGAGTGAGGAATAACTTTAAAAAAAATTAAACATGCTTTGGAGGCCCCAAAATGCACTTAATTCTTCTTATTAGCAAAAGCAACATTACCTTAATATCTCCAAAACTACTTTAACCTTTGCTAAAATGAAATAATAATGTTTCACCTTGCCATACCTTTCCTTTAGAAGCCTTAATCCACCATAAGACATTAGATCACATTGTAAGTTCAATACACCAACATTTCACCATGGGTCCACATACCTTGACCTTTGTAAAGTAACCTTAAACTTTACTAAAATACCTTAATCTCTCCAAAATTCAAATAAGGCCTTCATGAAGGGATGGATGAAAAGAGTGGATTATTTATTCATTATTTATAGACCATTAAATATACCTTAATATTATAAGGACTTGATAATACACCTTGCTATGACCAAGTTTGATCAAGTTTGACCAATAGACCAAGACAAAGACTCTCAAAAGTTTACTAACAAGGTTAAACAAGTCTAGAAGAAAAGTTTAAAATTATCCTCACTCATGGTGGCCAATTTTGGCCAAAAAGTATGCTTGAAGGTATTATAAGGCCTTTCATATTACTACCTAGTAGTACCTTCAAGGTGAAGTAAAATTCCACTTGTGTGCATGTTGAAGGTATATACTAGGAGATACATTCAATGTCCCCTTGAATATATGACAATGCCCTTCAATATATATCTTCTAAGATTCATTCAAGGGCCTTGAAATAACCTTGTAATACCTTCATGTGTAACTTGAATGTATTTCCTAGGAGATAACTTGAAGTAAAAATTCACTCTTGTGCATGTTTTAAAGGCACCTCCTAGGAGATACATTGAAGGTACATGTTGATGGGAATTTTTACACAAAAATAAATTGAAGGCTAGGTTTGGAGTTTTATTCCATTACAATCCTCTCTTTAAAGGAATATATACCACCCATTCTTATGAAAAAGAGGTGAAGGCACTTCCCCAAGGTTTATTTCACCTAGTCTAGGTACATTGAACCTCACTCAGTGGCTCGTTATGACCATTCCATAGAAGGGGCCTTTGTTGGTTTAAATTTAAGGTAATTTAGTAGTTTTTCCAAGTTTTTAAAACACTTAAAATTATTCACCTAATCTAATCAGCTCATTCATATTAGTCAATGAATTCACAACTGATCATGGCTTGTCAATCTTCATGGTTTCACAATAATGCTTTAGTGAGAATGACAAAAAGGGAGAACATGAAATCAAGATAAAATAATAGAAATAGATTACAACATACTTCCCTATAAAATTCCACAATAATTTCTTCAGTTGAATATCTGGAACATACTTCCCCATCTTCTTTCTCCATTAAAATAAATGTTTGTAGATTCCTTTGTCTATCAGTTTATATTAGTTAGTGTTTTTATTTACTTATACTCCTTGAAACATTTTATACATGTATTTAAAATGTCCTCCACTTTCCTATTGTTATTAATACTTTGGGTAGGATATGCCTTCATGGGACTTGTCATAAATTCAATGGGACATTGAAGGTATCTCCTAGGAGATACCTTCAACATGTTTATCAGTGAAAAGGATAGCTCAATAATGACTATTTTTAAAAATCACATCTAGATCACCAAGTTATAACCCTAAGTAAGTATGGTGTTATACTTCTATGATATGCTTATCAAGTGCCTTATATGTTAGAAATAAATAGTTAGATTTTAGGCAATCCCCTTTGAATGAGTTTTACATCTACATATATAATTTATTTTTGGTTTGGCCATATATTTTTAGTTTATGTCCAAGTTGGTGTATATATTACAAAGATTTAATATGTATTTTACATTCTAATTTAGAATTCACATTTGTTGATATACAATTAATCACTAGATAATCAAAAATAATATTGTAAGTGATACAATATGAAACTTAGATTTTACAAAAGATCAATATTTAAATCATTTCAATTACTTTATAGAATGTATTTAGGTGAGAAAGAAATTCTCACACTTAAAAGGTAGAATAAGGCTTCAATCTAAATTTTTTTGGATATAGTACCATTTAAACTACCAAAACAAAAATTAAATCCACATTGCATCTTCTATTTTATGGTGGTGATAAAATTCTTCTTGTTGATTGGTATTTTGAATATTTTAGTCTGATAAATATACATGTAGATATTTATTTGTTTAGCACTATATCTGGAAAAGAATCTTCTCAGATTGTAATAATCTTTGCATGTGATAAGGATGAACTTTAATATGCCATTCAATTAAAAATATAAGTATGGAATGGAAAAGAGGGAATTCTCCATTGTGATATAAATAATTTCAATAAATTTACACCCAAAAAAATGGAATTGACAAAATTGAGTATTTCTCCTTCTTATGAAACATTTGGGTTTCATTTGAATAACTATGAGAACCTTGAAATGTTTGGGTTGATAGATAAAGATAATTTGGTCCTTAAAATATGAAATATGTTTAAATAAATAAATTAACAAGGAGAAACAACTTATTCTAATTGCCACCATGTAAATATGTATTTAAGATACCCTGCAATCATGATAGAAAAAATATTGAAGACAATAAGACAAACAAGTGAAACATATTTGTATGCAAATTTGAAAAAGGCTATACAATTACTCACACCAATGGATAAATATACTATTGAACAAAAGGTTTACACACTTTTGTTGGTATAAAATTTTGTTTAGACACAGTGAATTCTCTACATGGTATATTTCTTCTAGAAATTACGCCTTGAACATTTTTGTAGAGCCTTTTGAATTGTGGGATGCTACTATCAAAATAAGAAATATGAATGAAAGAGGAGTGAATGATATAATTAATTCATTTTTAAAACATAATGAGGTTCCAATGAAGGATGCTGACTAATTCCTTTTGATCTAGATAATCCTTAATATATTATCAAATCAAAATAAGTCCTTGAAGATATGATGGAGAAAAAAATTGTAAGGTTCAAAATTGTAGATGGCCAATACATAATTATAACACAATAGAGAATAATTTCAAAGGAGGAATACAATTCACTATCATTGAGAAAACATGTTCTATTAAAAGGATAAATTTTCTAAAAATAGTTACTCCATTCCATATTGTTCACAAACTATGTAACAATATAATGAAGCCAATGAAGTAGTTTATAAGGATTCATTTTTAGAAAGATTTCAATTTGTACATGGCATTATACAATTGATATGTTGGAATAATCTTTAAATTAGGAAAAAAAGACATAATAAATACATGAACAAGATAGACACTTTTGTTCATGAAAATGAACTAATCAACACACCATTTGTAGGAGAGAAAAAGCCTTCTTTTCATGGAACAACCCATTTAGGATTGTTGTGATAAGGAATTTAATTTAATTTAAAGTGTTACTTTACTTGGTTTAGATAAACAAGATTCAAATCTAATTGATATAATAATAGTTATAAATATTCAAGGGATTTCAAACAAACAAAAAATAGAACTAGCAGATTTTTTGGAAAAAGGGTCTATTTTCTTCTTGAAAACCTCTGGGTGTAACAACATGGACACTTAATGAAAAAAGTGAAATTGAGAAGTAACATATTATAAAAAAAATTAGATTATTTCACCAATCATGATTTTACACTTCTAACAAAAAAAATAATCACACCTAAAGAAGTAATGGGCCATTATACAATTTCTACAAAAAGGTTTGATGATTTGTGTCTTGAATGAAAGTATTTCAAAAAATAAAAAAAATTGAGAAGCATTATCTCTAGATTCAATAAGAATATTGATAAAATATCTATATATTGATGGAGGTTAGACACCCATGACATATATAAAAAAATTTAGCTGTCATTATGGCCCCCCATGTCTTTAGCCATCCATTTTAGCATATTTTAGTGTAATGTTCATTGTTGGTGTGAGTGTTGATTTGATAATTATTGATCTTTTGAATGCCATTAAAGATTTTAAGGAAGAACATCTTTGCCTATTTGTTCAGGCATTGATGGATAAATTTATTGTTGGGACTTTTAATGTATTCATTATTCACAAACTTGACCATTTTTTTGGCATTCAGATCTCTTTCAGAAAGGTGTGTGTTGGTCATTTCCATTATATGCAAAATATGGGTGTCATATTTTGGGGTCCAGATAGTGATGGATTCAATTAGACTCATATTATAGGTATCATTTTTTCTCAAGATTTCACTAATTTTTAGCTTGTATATTTCATCTTCCATTCACAGTAAATTAAATTAGAGGAAGGCGTTGACATTAGTAAAGACATACCAACATTTCAAATGATTGGTCAACACAAAATAGGAAGGACATTAAAAAATGAAATAGATAACTTCTTTTGGGAGAGACTTGTCTCTGCTTTCAATAATTCATATACATGTGATGTGCTAAAGGCATATATAGGAGTTGGAATTGTGCATGCTTGTACATAATTACAAAATAACTTATCTTGCATTATAGAAAGTGAAGAACAAACAATTTTTAATGTTCAATTTCAAAATTGCTGGACAAATTTAGAGCCACCAATACTAGAATAGTTGTTTTGATCAATACCAGGTAAATAACATTTTAAATTTATTTTATAATCATGCTTTATTTTTCAAATATAACATATTAACAAAATTTTGGTGTGTATGCTTTATTTTTCAAACCTAATAGATTAGAATTTTTTGGGTTTGTAGCACTAATGGCATTGGATGCAAGTGAAAAAACAATAATAATTGAAAATTGATTCAATGAACATGACACATTACAAGTTGAATAAGGTAAGATAATATCATGCATATTTTTACAATTATATAATTTTTATTTATCAATTATTTACAATACTAATAAAATATTTATTTAACTATTTATGTCTCAATTAAAACAATTCACAACATAGCTCTAAAACTTTGTGTCTCAAACAAAACAACCCAAGACATAGCTTTGCAACTTGATGCCTCCATAAAAAAAACATAAGGTAAAAGTCTTCAACAAGACACTTTTTTTAAATACAAAAATAAAATCAATTGATGATGAGATTTTTTAGTTACTACATTATATAATACATTGCAAGGAATAAATAACAAAAGGTTCAACTAACGAGTACGACTGTACAAACTACAAAAGGCAAAAAAAAACTGAAAACCCCCTTTCAATGAATGTGTAATTATAAAATTTCATATATTATAATATATAAATTATTTTATTTATTTAAACACATTACAATTGAATTTTTATTTATGGAAAATAGAGTGTAGAAGATAATAAAATATAGTGCATCAGCTTAGGATTTTGAAGTGTGGATTCATTTTATTATTGTGTCAACTTGAATGTGGTTGTATTTACCCATTTAAATGTTATTTACATGTTGAATTTACCTAGTTTAAAATAACTCAATATGTGTTATACTGTGTCTTGAAGATAATAAATTTTGATGCTAAGTATACATGATCTTTATCAATATAAAAATGATTTTTTTGAATGGATAGAATTCTTTGATATAAGGAAAGAAATGAATAAAGTAGATTATGCTAGAAATAATTATATTATTATTAATTTAAATAGTTTTTAATTTGATGTGTCTTAATGTAATTATATGAAGGGGGTTCAATTGTTGGTGTATATCCATTTAAAATTAGTGTTAGTGAACTTTGGCTTAAAATGAGCAAATTCTATTTTATTTGCTTTGATGGACTATATAAACATATAAATATGTATTTATATGCATAAAAATGAATGATACTTTCATTAATGTTGGTTTTTCAATGTTGAATTTATATCAATGTATATGAGAAATGAGTTATGACAAAACCAGATTATTTTAGAATATGATGAGTTAGATTTGTTTTAATAAATGCATAAGAAGTGCCCATTATGGTCAAGTTATAAGGATTCATTATAAACATATATATGCATATTTATGTTACAAAATTGGCAATAGAAATGGTACATCTATGTATAATGAGTATAGTCACATGTCCTTGAGCATGCATATAGATTTTTATATGTTTATATGAATGTTTATAAGATTTAAGGAAATAAAAATGAAAAATGCATCAAATGAAATATAATATGTTTATATGAAATACGAATAAAAAGTGCATCAATGATCAATCTAACATGTAAAATATTTTCTTAGAAAATTTCCATGTTATATTTCTTATAATATACTATTGTTAATAAATGATTGCTTTCTTTTTTAACAAATTGTAAACATTTCAAAGGAGGAGTTAGAACCGACTTTTAAAAATCTATTAATTTTGGGGTTGGTTGACTTATTATTTTTTGTGTACAAAATAAAAGATATGCAAATGAATGTTATGAGAATAAAATAAGATTATATAATAGAAAATATGTCATACTAAATTAGAGATCATTCTAAAGAAATTTTGAAGGTGGCACCATAGTCTTTTTCTCACATTGGCATTTGGTTAATGATAGAGGAAAATCATTTGAGGTTACTCCTTCAAGTCATGGATTACATAAGTTCAAATTTCATGTTTGTTTGGGGGAAAAAATATTCTAAGCCCTTCAATATAAATATAAAGAAAATGGATGAAGTTATTTTTAAAGGGACTTTTGGAGATGATTTTTCAATTGCCAATTTTGTAACATAAATATGTATATACATGTTTACAATGAATCCTTATAACTTGACCATAATGAACACTTCTTATGCATTCATTAAAATATATGTAACTCATCATATTCTGAAACAATCTAGTTTTTCCATAATAATTTTCTCAAATATGTTGATATAAATTTAATATTGAATAACCAACATCTATATTTTTATAGTAATGAAAGTATCAGTTGTTCTTATGCATGCCAATACACATTTATATGCATTTACAACCCATCACAACAAACAAAATATGATTTACTCATTTTAATCCAAAGTTCACTATCACTAATTTCAAATGAATATACACCAACAGTTGAACCCCTTCATATACTTCCAACAAGACACATCAAATTAAAAACTATTTAAATTAATAGTAATAAATTGTTTTTTAGCACACTCTAATTTATTCATTTCTTTCCTTATATATATATATATATATATATATATATATATATATATATATATATATATATATATATATATATATATATATATATATATATATATATATATATATATATATGGGATATATTTATGTCATTTATCATAGGCACACATATATTTTGATGATAGAGGACAATCATTTGAGGCTACTCCTTAAAACCATGGATTACACAAGTTCAAATTTCATGTTTGTTTGGGGGAAAAAATATTCTAATCCCTTCAATATAAATATAAATAAATTAGATGAAGTTATTTCTAAAGGGACCTTTGGAGATGATTTTTCAATCACCAACACAGTGTTCATTGATTGTAATTATCTAAATATTTTTACAAATCAGAAATTACAAATGAGTCATGTTACTTCAATTAGATATACTAGAAATGGAATTCATAAAGATGAAAAAGTATTGGAGAATCATAATAATGTATATCATCGCATTCTTGGGATAAAGCATAAAATCCATGCCAATAGTTGTGAAATAGAATTTAGAAGGATGTAACTTTGCTATATGATTCTGACAAGTGTATTTATTGATTATAAATTATAATTCTAATAACATTATCATAAATTTCATAAAATAAATTCTAAATTATTTCAAATGTAGTCCAATTTATTTAAAATTAATGTATTTTAATTTAGTAAGACTTTAGTTTCATTTTGTACAATTTGATTTATAGTTGGAGATAAATTGAACATATTGAATTGAGTCTAAGTTTGAAAGCTAATCCCCTCAGAAGTGGTTACTCTATCATTTTATATTTAAATGACCCAACTTGATCCATTATTATATTGACACCTACTCATGAAGATCTTCCCAATGAACAACAAATAATTCTCAAATATCTCTCTCATTAAATTTATATGATGATGCCCTATTAATGGGTCAAGGGTATATAGTGGTTTATCTCAGCTGTGTTCTAGGTCTCCTTGGACTCCCCATATTAGTTTATTTAAATTAAATTTTGATGGAGTAACACCAAGAAATTTAGGAGCCTTAGGAGTAGGATGCAATATTTGGGATTGCTCTAGCTCTCTCATTCATGTCACCTCAGTGAACCTCCAAGATGGAAAAAACAATGAAGCTGAAGCCTAGGAAAATATCCTAGGCATATCACTTGCAAGATAATGTGGAATTGAATACTTGATAATTGAAGAAGATTCTAATATAATAGTGGAATCTATTCATAATCACCATGTTAAGGCTTGGCAACTTAACAACATCCTCCACCCAATTTGGCCTCTCCTTTATGAAATGGAATATTGGTCAATGTCACATTCATTTAGGGAAGCTAATAAATAAGTATATTTCCTTGAAAATTGGTGGGTAGACCAAGTTATTGATGTAGTGATGGATAAGGTATATGATCGGTGGATGGGACTTAATTTGGTGGACCTATGACATCACATATATGTTAAGCATTGTTATTGATTATTGAGTTTTAGTATTAATTTTGTCATTGATGTCAAAGGATATTGTGATGGTGCATGGTTAAGTAAGATTTGAGGTATGTGTATGATGAGTTATGCTTCCAGCATAGTGACTGTTGTTGCTATATGAAATCAGTAATGTGAGAGTACTATTTGAAGAATGTTCTTATGTTAATTTGAGAAATATCATTAAGATCAACATGAGTAAGTATAGTTTAGTATGTCAAGTTCCAAGTAAATTTTAAAGTCTGTTTATACCTTATGAGATGGTATGTTTAGGTAGCATGATGAAATGAGTGAGCTCTGAAGAAAAAGCTATATGTTCTAAAGATCTATGTAAATAGCTATGAAGATACTCTAAATGAGCTATGAAGATCCTTAGTGAAGATTCAAAAAATAATTGATAGTGTTTGAGCATGAGAAAGGTCATTTAATTTTGTACATGAGGTGTTTAGGGCCTTTAAAATGATTATAAGGTCAGCTCCCAAGATCTATGTATGCAGCTCTAAAGATGCTTCAAGCGAGCTATGAAGATCCTTAGTCAAGATTTGAAGATCTATGAGTAACTATGAAGATGATATATTGAAGCTAAGAAGATATGTTGTTAAATCTATAAATAATAATAAGTGTATAAGGTTGTTTGAGAATACATAAGAGGCATCATAGCACTCAAGAGAGTTTTAATGAGAAGTCTACAAGGGTTAAGGCCTAGAAAGTAAGAAGAGAAATGATGGCCAGATGGGATATCAAGATCAGTTTACAAGACATGGGTGGATAGGTGATCATTTAAAAAGTTTATTTAAATTGTTTTAAACATGTGAATAAAGTTTTAGGTCATGGTTTTCAATAAAAGGTTTGAAAAAGTATTTCAAGGTCTCTCGAGTGCACAAAATGAAGAGTTGTCTATTCGACAAGGTTTTACAAGTGATCGTTGGCACATAAATCATATGCATGAGAGCCTAAGATGTTCATGGTATATGAGGATGGTATCTATATAAATTTTTCAATCATTGGTTCTTGGAAAGAGGAGCTAAGATTTATGAATGATCGTTAAGATTGGAAGTTGGTCTAAAACCCTCAAAGAACCCTAACAATGACATGATGTTGAAGATATTGTTATAAATATGTTTAAATGGTTTGATATGGATATAAAATTAACTATATTTTGAACTCAAATATCTCATACATCTCCATGTATGATTGGTTTCTCAAGTGAGTGAGAAGACCTTATAGGAAAGTGCTTATTTCTCAAATTTTTGTTATAGCAGGTAGAGTTGACCGAGTCAAAGTTTCTAGGTGAATGGAGGACAAAGTATGAGAATTTTAGTTGTTTTCCATGAGGTTTTATGGATATTTTAAAAATATCAAGTGTGAAAAGTTGGTAATCCAATTTGGATAGTCGCTAACATGCTTAATGGTGTAGACAGTAAGAAAATTAGGTAGAAGTGAGAAGATGATTCTTGATGTGTTTTGATGTAAGAATGAAGGATTGAAGTGTTTGATGATGTTTTTTTAGAATTAAATAATATATCCATGTTTTTTATAAGCTTTAAATTCAGTGTAAGAGTTTGGAACATTAAATCCAAAATGGCTTATCTGGATGAGTGGACTCTGTGAGGGAGAAGATCAATAGATTGGTCTGTAAGACCAATAGTTTTAATTAGAGACCATGATATGATTTTTTGAGGTTGATATAAGGATTTTATAATATATTTTTTATGATTTTAAATCATTTGAATATTTTCAATCAAGGGTCAGAAGTTCATGTTTCCTTGGCTGTGTTTTGAAGTCAATTAGCAGTTTTGAGTAAGCATCTTGAAGAGAAGAGTTTGAGCATGTCTACCCTAAGTTGAATAATCTAATAAAGTTTTTGATTACTCTGAGGTCATGAGGTTTATGAATATATGATTTGTTTCTATATTTTTTTTCAAGTGTGTTCATGCTTTAGTTGTTTAAGATAGTTTTTCTGTGTATGCACAGGCCTGTTATGAATAGTGATTTGAGAAAGGGTTCAAGTGGTGATTGGACCTAAAATGTGTTTTGGACATAAAGTGAAGTATATTGGAGTGGAATACATGTATTCATTCTATGTGATATGTTTGAATATTCTTATATAATTTTAAAGGGTAACATGTTTCTAAGAAGGCCTATTTGGTCTTCATAAAGCCTAAAAGAGAAGTAAAGGCTAATTGAGCTATGGATGACCTAATGTATTAGTTTATTAATGTTTTAATAAAGTTATTTTAATATTATAAGACATATTATATGACCTACCTAAGAATATAATAAGTGTGGATAACTAAGAATGATATGTTTAAGGGACTTGTATAAATACTAGGTGGTTTAGGCCTATTTAAGCATGCTTAGAGAGGGTGGATAACAAGCGAATGATATAGAAAATTGGTGAGAAGAAATAGGTCATGAAAAAAATTAGATAAGTGTCATGAATATTGAATAGAGGTTCTAAATATGAGGGTCAAGGTCAGAATACCTAGTCAATTTATGAAGAAGGATAATTGAGAGAAGAAGGCTAGAGGCTAGTTTGAGAGGGATATAAGTGAACAAAGATATGACAATGAAGATCATCATCTATTTTATAAGAACCAAAATTTTATGAAGTTGATAAATTGTTTTATGTGGTTTATTTGGTGTTGAGTCATCTAGGGGGATGGTGCCTCCTTGCAAGTAGGTTTTTGTTAAAGCTTAGCTGAGTTGGTGCTTAGCTAGTTAGAGTAAGTGATCCATGTGGATTTGGTGTTTCACTAAAGATTGATGTTTGTATTATAGGACTATAGTAAATTTGTACCATTAGTGGGTTTTCTTCCCTTTAAGGGTTTTTAACAAATAAGTTATGTTCATGTGTTTCATGTTCTTACGATTTGATGTTTATGCTTGCTAAGATGTACATACTTGTTAGAATATTTCATGTATGTTTAATGGAAATGAATGAATTGTTTTGAAGACTGAATCACCCCTCCTCTGAGTTATTTTTCTTGTAACACTATGAATTATGGGACTTTATAAAATTTTGATAGTCTTGTTACATTTAATTTTGATCATACTAGAGATTTGGCATGTGTAAATGGATTCTCACTTCATGATTACACATTAATCCCTTGGGTGTGAAGTGTTTTTTCATGATAGGAAATATTTCACTTGAAGTGATTAACTATAGGCATTTGTTTCTCCTTATCACATTCATTCTTTATTTTCTCCCCTATTTGGATTACCTCTGCTACGAAGATGTATTCTATTATGTCAATCTTGGTCATTACCACCCCTATTTTATCACTCTATGTAGGGTATTGTGAAATGTATTTTTGAGATAGTGTCTCATTTCATATTATTTATTTGATATTTTGGATTCCAAATATGGAGGTTTTGGAGGTAATTCAAACTATTATTGGTGAGGATTAGCTTCATATGGTTTAGCATAATAGAAGAAATGCGAATGTGGAATCACGATTTTCTAATAACCTGCTTCACATGGTACAAAATAGGGAGGAATCACATCGAGTGGTATAGGACTTAGTATGAAATTATTTTCAAGGTGGACTCATTGGCTAGATGACTTGCTTAGAGGTAGTAACTATGTTTTACCTTTTTCTGGTTTGTATTGCCTTGGTTCAATTCCTCTAAGTGTATTTCGAGAGTTGGAAGTTAATTATGTTTAGTTACATGATCATTACATGGATATGGTAGAGGGTGCACAAGATGCTACCCTTTCTTTGCATTATTGGCTGGAACCGATACCATGTCTGCTCCCCTTCATCATTAAATTTGATTCAGATTACCTTTTATCAACAACCCATTATTTGGTTGACTTATGTTCAAGTCAGGGTGTGATGGTTATGTCAGGTGAAGAAAATGCTAAGGCATAGGTTGGTGGTCATTGTAGGGATTCTTGATTAATTCAGAATCATCTTCAATCTATGATGGACTCTATCAGGTTAGGTGATGTATATTGACCCGATAAACACAATGGATTAGTGACTAACAATCTTGGACCTCCATGTAAAGTAACAAGGTCAAAATTCATCCATGATATGCAATGTTTTGCTAGATTTCTCTTTGTGATGTATGCTTCTTATTTATATTTTATCTCTGAATTTATCCCTTAGTTTTTTCTCTCTTCCTTTTGGAACTTGTGTTTTGGATGTCAGTGTCCATTCAGTTTGGACCACATTCCATTTTGTATTTTGGAACATATTTTTATATGGGAGAGGTCCTTTACCCTCAATATTGATAAATATATTTTTTTTGTTGATGCCAAGTTAGTTACCTTAGACTCATGCAAACCTTAATAACCTGATGAGAATGCAATTGTAGTCCCTATGTTGCCTTGGTTCTAAAATTGAATGGTTATCCATCAAACCTAACATATTTTTGATGACTAAGAAGCCTTGGAAAACATCACATGGGAGTTCCCTACATTGGGTAAACTAGCAAATCTCTTCAAACTAGACTTAAGGAGCATATGAGAGACATTCATTATTTGTGTCTAGATAACTCTGCCCTTGTTGAGAATTCTCATCTCACGAAACACTAAATTTGTTTACATCAAGCCAAATTTTTAGCTAAAGAGGATGAATACTAGAAAATAAAGGTTCAAGAAACAATTTAAATAGATAAAAATCTAAATAACATAAATAAAGACAATGGTTTAGGTCTTGGTGAATCTTTGTCTCCAATTATATACTTTTTGAAAAATCAAGATGACATCCATGGTGGGTAGATTATGTTTGTTTTTTTATTTTTTTATTTTTTTTTGGGAATTATTCACACTTGGATTTGGATGACTACTTATGCTCACCTTTTCATTTTTATTTATGGGAGTTTCATTGCTATTTGATATCAAAGCATTCAATATTTGATTCTTCATTTTATTTGATCTTGTACCTTGAAGATAGACACACATATTGTGTCTGAAATGTTGGTTTTAAATAATATCAACAAGATGAATCCAAAAGTTTCTTCAAACTAGCATCATCATGGAAATCTACATAATTTAATCACATGAGATTATAAGTATATGAACTAATTGATTGTTATGTTTTCATACATTTGTCTTTTAGGCCTATTTCTTATTGTTTTTCATTCTAGGATTCTAAGAAGAAAAACCTTTTGACCATCTTGTATTTATTTTTTGATATTGATGACTTAGAGGGTTTAGGTGCTTTGACTATTTTAGGAGATGAAATGAGCTTAGACTCTATCAATGCTTAAATTGGGAGAAGATCATTTATAAGGCTAAGTTTAAGTAGTATTTTTCTTGTTAGATCTTATATACAATTAGTAGGTCCAATAAATTCTTGATAAAGTCTCCTAAGAGGTATCTTTAAAGTAAAATTCAAATCATGTGAATGTTCAAGGTATCTCCTAGGAGATACCTTTAATGGCCTTGAGATACTTTGAAGGTACCATTTTTTCAAGTGCTCAAGGTCGAGGATAAGTCTAGTAGCAAGGGCCAAAGATGAAAGGTTGATTAAATAATTCATGCATTAGTCAACTCAAGTATACTTCAAGACATCGAGTCTATAGGACTATCCAACTGAGGCATAGGTGGAGGGCCAATCAAATGTGGCACATTTCCTAGTAAGCAATCTACATCAAAGGATCAATCTACCTAAAGGTTTTGAAGGGTGTCATGTGTCCCAGTAAGGTGCCAAGTGTCCCTGAAGAACTTTTGGATGAGCCCATAGAGTCCAATTTTTTAATATAACATATTCATGGATAAAATTCTCTCTAGTCCACTTAAGTAGGTATAAGTCCAAATTATTCAAAATAGTCTAAATTATTCAAAATGATTTGTGCCTAAATGGTTTGAAATAGTCCAATTTATTTAGAATATAGAAAAATTATTCTTGGAGAAAAATTTCTCTAGTCCATGTAAGTGTGTATAAGTCCAAATTATTCGAAATAGTCCAATTTATTCAAAATGATCTATGCCCAAATGGTTCGAAATAGTCCAATTTATTTAGAATATAGAAAAAAATAGAGAAAATTTTATCCACTCCAATTTGGTGGGTATAAGTCCAAATTATTTTAAATAGTGAAATTTATTTGAAATGATATGTGCCCAAATGGTTTGAAATAATCCAATTTATTTGGAATATAGAAAAAAACATCTTTGGATAAAATTTTCTCCACTCCACTTTAATGGGTATAAGTCCAAATTATTCAAAATGGTCCTTTAATTTTAACATAAGATAATAATTCAAGCATTGTTTAGCTAGATCTTACCATTTACATGATCCACTCACCTTGAAATCATCACCATCAAGGGAGTATCACCATTTATTTAGCATAGTCATCTTATCCATACCCAAATCATGTCTCAATGGGTTTTAATAGTATTATTATCTAAAGTCAAATAAGAGTATCAATAGTCTCTTATACATCATGTACCCATTAGTGAGTTCCTTATCATCCCACTTGTAAAAGTCTTAGTATTATTTTATTATCATATTTTAGTTAGAAATTGAATTCACTTATTGTCCAAGAGATACATTAAAGTTGCAATGTAACCTCATCCAATAGTAAAATCTTATCCTCGTGCACCCCAAAAATAACTTTTTAAATTCTAGCAATTGCATCTTAACCCTCTTGCACTTTTACCAAAGTTGGTCAATGTAAATATTTAAAAAAAAAACTCTATATAAGTACATCAAGGCCTCTAGAATTATACCTATCAATCACTTTGAAATTATATTTCACATTGAGTAAGAGATCACTATTTCTTCCAATTTCAAGTTTTCAGCCTTGTAACTGTCATAAGTCAAGTCTAAATATATTTTTTTTCAAGTCAACAAAATTAATTATCAAATATGTAAAGTAATATATCTAGCTGAATTCATATATCAAAATCAATATTGACACACTCATTATAGGAGGGAGGACTACATCATCTTGAGACCCATTTGGGATATGTAGGCAACACTCATATTACACAAGGTTTTATGAGGGTAGATTGGATATTCTCATAAAATTATTCCCCCATTTGCATTTCATATCTATTATCTTTATTATGAAATATTTAGGGCTTTATGTTTACAAATATTCCATGTGAAAAAATAAGACACATCAAAAATTAGTAAATCCTTGCACATAGATACACTCGCCTAGATCCAAAAAAATAGTTGCACAATCAACTAGGATGGGGCCATTGTCAACATAAAAGGCCTCAGTGCATCCATGTCCTCCTAGGGAAGCTTTGTACCAACAAAATTTAAATTCCTAATTTTGGTAATGAAATATTTCATAAGTCTTTTCACCCAATTTCTTGTCATAATCGTCATACAAAATCAGTTTGAGGGAGGTTTTCACACTTATTTGTCAATTTATTATTTCTAGCTCATTTTTAATTCTGTAAATTATTTATTTAAATGTGTGTGTCTCTGTGTGTGTGTTTATTCAATTCATTTTAATTTCAATAATTTAGATCTATTATTTTATTTATTTCAACTCAAAATAGATTAAACAAAAACTATGTAAAATAGATTACTGGATTCGAGCAATGGGGTATAACATAAAACTATCTATTTTAACATACCATGTATAAGTAGATGTAGTCATGTTCTTAGGGTTTATATCTTGGGACCACTGATTCCAATAATTTTTATGCATTTTCATCATCAATATGATCAAAAATATAATCATTGTCACTATAGTATAATTCATTGTTAAAAACATTTCCATTGGAATTGTCTATATTGTAAACGGTAGCTTTATCTTTTTGTAAATTTACACTTTCCATTATCTGAATTTTATGTCATTTAATCATTTGATATTTTAACTAAATTATTTATTTTGAATATATGGAGAGTACTATTATAATATTACTTCACTCCATGAATGAGGAGGTACTTGTACTTTAGGTGCATTTGGTTGAGGACATGTGATTAGCTCTTTTTTTAACTCTTTAGTTAGCACCTCACATTGCACTTGTGTGGGAGATTCATAAATTGGTGTCTTGAATGATAATTAATTTAGTATCATGGATAAATTTCAAACATTGATGAGGTGTTGATGGTTTTATTTCATTTTATTGAGTCAGGGTTGTCTCAACAATAAGTCATATGCCCCATTATCTTATAGTACATATAACCTAACTAAAACATTATTTGGACAATAATGATAGGTTAGGTTATGTCAAATATTATATTATTATAACCTTATATTTGAATGTTAATTTACCCTTATATTTACCACCACTAGAGGTAGGGGAATAAGTCTCACATTTAAGTATATTGGCCTCTAAAATATTAATCTCATAGTTACTAACAACGTGACAAAGTTCATAAAAATATTGGTCAAATTTGAAGACCACTTTGCCTTGAATGGGTTGTATTAATCATGTTTATAATAATGGCACATACTAACTAAAATTATCATTACGTCCTTGTTTAAGTTAGAGAATATGTGAAGGCATGACATTCATACTAATTTTGATTGAAGAAAAGATCTAAGAAATTACTAGCCAAAAAATTGAAAGAGTGCACAGTCCCAGGTAGAGAATCATAAAAATAATTAAGAGAATAGTCCTTAAGGCTTATATTAAATAGATTTGTCAATAATTTATCAGTATGTGCAAAATCAAGACAAGAATCATATAAAAATAATTGATATGGTGAGAAGTATCACCCTTGCCATTAAAAAATTCAAACTTAAGAGCCATAAATCCAATATGAAAAGGATAAGAGAGGAAATCATGAGCCAAATGACTAAATAATATATCATTTAAATTGACTATATGACTTGGTTTTGAGACCCCTGGGAAATAAATTGAATCTATTTTTTCATAGCCTTCATGTTTTCCACAAATTTTCAAAGGAGTGTGGCTTCATGAGTTTGATTTGAAAGACTAGAAGCATCATTTGTAATAATATAAACATTATAAAATCAAGAAACATAATTGATGAGTAGAAAATGTAGGAATATATATTGAGATAGTTGAGTAACTTGAAGAGAAATAAAATAAAGTGTTAATACCAATTTGAGAAGGAAAAGATATAACAATCTGTGTAGAAGAAACATGAGGAAGAATAATAGTGGAAGAACTCTGAGACACATGCACATAATTAATTGGGAATGAGAGGGGAACCTGTAAAGGTGGAATATTATAGTCATTAATAGATTTTCTATTGGTTGTAACAAGTATTTTTTCATGTATAAAGTCTTTAGGTAGGGTTTTCTTTTTCTCATCTCTTAATACATATATCATGGGATCTATTTCATTAGGAAATTTTAAAATATATTCTTGAAACAAAGTAATATTATGATAACTCATACTATTATCATTAAAATCATTTTCACTCTCACAATTGACATCATTTACAATTACATTTTCATCCAGATGTGCATGAAGAGAAACCTCATTAACATATATCATTTTATTTTAAAAATTAAAATAAGTTTTCATCAAATAAATATAAAAAAGATCAATAAATTTGTAAATTAATCTATCAGCTTGTCTAATAGGAAAATTATATCTAATCTCCTTATGTGACATAAGATGGAAACATATATAACATAAAAAATAACTTTCAAAAGCACACAAGGAGATAGGGCTAACAATGGAAAAGAAATTAATCTAGACCCCTACATAAATCAGATCTATAACAGGAAGGGATATCCTTAGGAACAATTTATGAAGGAATATGGGTTTATGGAAACCTAGATGGAAAAGGAAGATGCAAATCAATGTTGGTTCACCAAAATATCAACCCTAAAGTTGGTTTCAATAAAACACATGTTCACCAAAATGTGAAACCCAAATGTTGGGTGCAAAAGAACACATGTTCACTAATTTTTTTTTTATTAAAATTGGTTTGTACTAAGGACACAAAACTAATCATCAAATGGTAGTTTCACAAGACAAATATAATCTAAATATAGGTATAAAAATATAAAAAAATATTAAATGTGAAATCAAAGATGTATAAATATGAGTTGAATTAATAAGGAGAATTTATTAATAAATACTTACATTTTGACTTATATGTGCACTCTCATCTAGGCTAAAACTAATTGAAAATAAGTCTAGAAGTAGTCTTGGAGCAACCTAGAAATATGGTGTGTATCAAAGAAATACCAAAAAAAGTTAAAAAAATAAATTGAACTGCTTAATCTTAGTCATGAATAGAATTAGTGGGTTGATCATGGCTAGCTAAGGTTCAATTTTCATCAAACAAATTTATCTTGACAAATGATTTCATATTATCCTAAAATTTAATGAGTGCCTTCAACTATGTCTACTAATCAAAAGCCTCTCTCAGGGTTTTGAATTGATTTTTTGATCTTCCTCATATTATTATTATTTCTCCATACCCTAATCCACAGTAAGATACATTTAAAGAGTGTAATAAATTTGGATATTTATGAGGGCCTACCTCAATCAAACCCCTACTCAAGTATATAGTTTGTAAACCAACACTCCAATAAGCAGTCTAGTGTAATATGAAAATACTAACACTTATCTCTATGTATGAGATGGAAGAAACTAGTATATTTTATATGCTCTTTCATTAATTATTCAATTCAAATTTTGGTACAAAAAGTGCATACACTTCAATGGATGAAAATAGTAATAAAAGGCAAAATGCAATAGCTAATGAGAGCCTCCGTTAAATATCATCCTTCCCTAAATGCATTATTATGCTTGTGTATATATAGAATTATTGAATTTAGCCTACTATTATGCAATCCAATAATGAAAAAGGTGGTAAAGCTAACAAACATGACCAAAAAGGACCAAAAAACTAGGAACAAGGGTCATAGAACCTATAAGGAAAAAGTGACAAAGATCAAAGGGCTTGGTCTAGGTCACAATCAAAATTGAATGGCTTGATTTTTTCATTGGTGAGGATCAAATGGTCAATATTGGAAAATTGACTAAAACCCTAAAATAGTATTTTGGGCATTCTTAGATCATCGAGGGTTGTGCTAGGGTAAACACATAGTTTGTAGGTTTTAAAGTTCTTTAGATTGGTGGTATTATCATGGACCCAAAGTGAAGGAGATTAAAATTTGTAAGGATAATACAAAACAAGGGAATGCAAATGAGGCTCAACAAAAGGGAGAGTGCACCAATAAGAACCTAATTTGAACCAATGATCCATGTGAAAAAAAATATGTTAAACCTATAAAAATAACTCATCCTATAACAAAATTAGGTCCCTACACCTTCCAATATCTTATTTTGAGAAATTTTTTTAATCAATTTAGTTAATGATGGACACAAAATGAACTACGTGTACAAATCCTAAATATTTTTTAGTTCACATTGTTGTTGATGTATTTGAAGCTTGAACGATTTCTAAAATACCAATTTAGTTAATAATGGATCCACAAGGCTAAAAGAGACTATCGCATCCTTCCTTAGACTAGTGGATAAACAAAAGTAGTAAATAAGATAATAATTTTATAATGTAAAATTACAAGAAACATTGACCTGAGATGAAAGTCTACCCTTCATTCAACATAGATACAATGAAGACCTTCATAACTGTACTGAATACACATGTTTGATGTTTTTTAGGGTTTCCAACAATTGAAACCAATCAATATAGCTTATATTATACCACAATCTATAATAGAAACTCCAACTCAAGAGGACGCTGAAAAAAAAACCAGGTTCATTAAGCACATTCCGTGAATCTAATAAGAAGTGCAAACCATTATGCAAAAGACCGATCGTGATGACAAATAGTTTATTGACCAACATCGAACATCACACAATTATAAATTTTGAGATAGAATATGGCTTCATTTCTATAAAGACACACATGACATCACTGCAAGATCCATCTTTTTTCATATGGCTTGTACACCATTACTAAGAAGGTTAGAAAGAACACCTTTGAGCTTAATATTCCAGCGTTTATTCATCTTCATCGAGTTTTTGATGTGTAACTTCTGTGCCATTACAATAAAATGATACAAGAATCTCATCCAACATAAATCAATATCGATTTCTACATGCAACAAACTTGTATAGTAGTACACACAAACCAAACAAAAGAGATAACATGAACTAGAAAAATGTAAGCATGTGCATTTCTTGTAATCGACAACTCATCTTTTCATTTAGAGTTTGTTTTATTCTGTTGTCCCCAAGTAGCCCCTAGGCCTCAGATCAAACGCTATACTATATATAGATAATGAATTCATAGAAACTCGATTTGACACCACCTTTTTTCATCTAGATGATGAGGAATGGCGTCTACTTTCTACTGAGAGCTCAAGAGAGAGATTGTTAATGAAGACACAGAGACTGATGATGTTTGTTTATCCTTGCTTGCCTCTTCCTTGATCGCCAATTGTTAATTTTGAAAAAACAATAATGGGAAAATAGGCCGTAAGGATTTGTGGAGAGCAATTTTTGCTTGAAGAAAATAATTTGTAGCAAAAATTTGAAAAGGCTCCTGTTCTCAATTCTGTGAAGGACTTATGTGAATGTTTGAAAGAAGAAAAGGGTAGAGATATGAAGAAACTGAATCGGAGATACTGCAGATCAGATGCTCTGTAATGTTCATACAATATATGTGAACTGTATATGTACATAGTTATGTCTGGGCATGTGAGGATAATTGAAGTACTGATCAAGCTACATTTTGAAGATCAGGGAAGTCCCAAAACAAAGGATATTCACAATTCAGCAGAAGAGAATCCAATGGAGAGATTTCTGAGGGTGCAAAGTCCCATACGTTGTTGTTTAATCCGCTGCAGCTGCTCCCACTGTAAGTACTGTGGGTGGGGCAACCTTCCATTTGCATTTGCAGGGTGTTTTGTCTTGTTGTTGCATTCTCTACGTTCATATGTGGCATTTGCAGCTCTTTTAGATGGCAAGGATAAGGCCTGGAGTCCACGACAGAAGGAGGAAATATCATCTGATCCGTATTCTGCATTTTTTCACAAACCTCTTCCTGAGCATGAAGAGGTACCAGTTCTTCTTCTTCTTCTTCCATGAGGAATTCTCTCCAGCTGAGTATAGGTTGCTGGGTATTGCGTATGATGAAATGAGGATTCTTATTTCCTTGAGATACTTCAAGATCAGAAAATAAACTGTCTCGTCCTCCTCCATTAACAGACATCTGCTTGGAACATGAAAACTGGTCGGTCATCATGCTTTGATCTGGCTGTGCGGATGCAGCGGCCGCATTACTCGTAATTGCATTCAATTGAGCTATAACATCCCATAAATTACTGTCATAATCATGACTGTAATGAGCATTATTCGTGGTGAGAGCAATGTTTTGATGATGGGGATTGCTGCTATAATTAGAATGTGTATTACATAGGTCTTTGGTGAGGCAGCTTATCCTTGCCTTGGCTACGTGATTCTCACGTCCCCCAGAGAGCTCAATGTTGCCTGCATAATCAGCCAAAATCTGTGATATGGGTTTATGAGTCACAGGATCGATTCCCATCTCGCACAATTTCTTTCTCAGCCGGGTATTCCAGTGGTTTTTGACGTCATTGTCTGTTCGTCCGGGCAGCTGTGCAGCAATGAGAGACCACCTGCATGCATGCAGTACATTACAATTTACACTAAATACCTCAAATTATCAAAGAACACTGAAAGATAAAATGTGATACTAATACAATTAGCAATGATACCCTTAAGTGCTATTGAAAGGCCTAAATGTGTTATTTTAAAGTTTTAGAATATAAATGGCACGTCTTTATTGTGGGTACTCTGACTATGTCACCCAATGATCATCAGTTAGTAGTTAGTATGTTGTTATTCTTATATTAATAATGGTTGATTGATAATGAAGGGATTGTTTACAATTTTTTTAGGATTCTAAATGTCGAGTTAAAAATAAATATATAATATTTGTAGATATTTTAAATCTCATTATTCGATTCATCTATAAAAAAGAGAAGATTGAAACCAATACATAAATAGAAAAATATACACAAATTTTTAAATAATACTAAAATACAAATAAAAATTTTAAAAAGAAAAGGTTGGCAAACACAAAAAGAAGGAAACAAAATAAAATAAAATAAATATATAATGAATAATATATTTATATAAAATATTAAAATAATAGTAAATTAATAAAAACTTCATCAAATTATTATTATAATAATGATTATGAATAAGAATAAAATAGAAATATAACCAAAACCAAACTCAAAATATCTTCGTTGTTCAGAAAAGACATAAGGTTTGTTTCTCATCTTTTTTATAAGTAAACAAAGGATTGGATGCCTTGGCAAGTTCTAAAAGTTTTTTTATAAACTTTAGGCTATTAACCAAGAGTCTATTTTAGAAATTCATAATTCTATACTAGAGGTTCATCTTCATAATATAGGTATTCAACCTTTCTCAAAATAGTGGATTGAATAGAAGTGACCTATTGATACATCCCTCTACCAATACAAACCCCAATTAGGTTATCAAGTCCTCTCTCCACAACATCTTCAAGTTTATGCTCTCAATGCCAAGTGCAAAGTTAATTTAATAGAGTAAGTTTGGAAGAGAAGGTTTGAATGTGTGTGGGCTACGTTTATCAGGGTCAAATAAGCCCATTGCCTTTGGTGTATTCTTCACCAAGGCTTCCAATTGACATATGTTTAGTTCACCTAGGAATGACTCATCTTGTCTATCTAGATTGAAACCATCTACATTCTATAAAGTACCATTTTTTTTGTTTGCAAGCATGTCTAGTCAGCTTAGTTGTACATTCACACCATCTTCAAACCTTTCCAGTTAAAAGTATATCCCTAGAAGATGGTACTTTTAAGGAAATTGACTATAATTCCTACAAGATATACACAAATTTGGCATATATTCCAATGTGATATTTTATTTTAATTATTTAAAAAAAGAAGGAATGAAGCTATATTTTTTTTGTTGTTCTAGATGATTGTTTTCTTTCTACTTACAGGGTTAATGTTATATCAATGTTATGTTTTAGATATAGGTTAATGCAAAAAAAATGTGTTTGGAAGTGAACCACCTCCATTCTTTACTAGATCATTGGGGAGTGCTCCTTGTACTATCAGTTGAGTCCCCTTAGTTCTTGTTATTAGTTGTTCATGAGACTATGGTTTTAAAATAATGGGAGAGATTTTATTCATGAAGTAGACATTATAGTTTGTCCCTTTCATGGCATTTTTCAACATTGCTTGTGGGTCCTTTCGTTGGTAGTGGGAGTGGCATTGTGCATTCTAGGTGATCAATACCATTGCAAAGGAAATTCCCTCAATTAACGCTTGCATTTCTCCCTTAAGGAAAGATACTAGTGATGTGAAAGATAAAGACCAGGCAATAGATGGTTGGGATCCTATATCTAATATGACATATCTTCATACTAGATGTCATTAGAGAGGTTGGCGAGACAAACTTCGTAATCCTCCGTCTCCTCCACCACTACTTCTTGTTGCTCCCATTACTTAATATTTTCTCTTGATTTATTGTTGCCTTTATACGACTAGCTAACCATTTAGATTTTTTTTAAAATAATAATAAAACCATATCAGTATGATTTTTTTAAAAAAAATTAAATAATGAATGAATGGATCTGATGAATATATATAAAATTTATGAATTTTAAAATGACAACAAAATATGATATAGCTACTTTAACTTGAATCAATAATCAATTATCAATCTCGTAAACATAATTAAAAACATTTCATTTCAATTTCGATGTAGCATAAAAGTAGACTTAAATTAATTCAGTATAACACCTGAATTCTAAGAATGACGCTATGTATAACAGACCAAATTATATCGACCTACGACAAGGCTTTTATTTGGTTGGGTGGGAACAACTGGCAGGCAACAATATCAACCAGTCATGCTTTTTTTGATTGGCATATTCGTAATGATGACGTTTCACACGCAATTTGTTTGAGCTCCTATGATGTAATAAAACCCATAATTATTAATTTTAGAAAGAATTTATATTAATATTACACAGTGGAGACCTGCTTCCAATGGCGGCATGGAGGTTAAGGATAAGCTGCTCCTCTTCGCTTGTGAAACGCTCGTGCTTCAAATCAGGTCGCAGATAATTCGTCCATCTCAACCTGCAACTCTTCCCACATCTCTTCAGCCCTGCAAATATTTTACATACCATCATAAAAAATATCAAATTATTCAATTATCTCTTAGACTCGAAACATTGAAAAATCAACAAACTATGATGCAGTGAAATCTAGATCTATTTTTCATAATATTTACCTCTGAAAATCTCAGAGAATTAATGTTCAAAGATACATTTCAAAAACATATAATGCAGAACTTTAATTGAAAAGAACACAAACAAGGCAATTGGGAATTGCAATCTAAAGAATTGGCATTAAAAACAATTCAATGCATAATTGAAGTAGAAAGCAAAACATTGAATTTACAATTGAAGGAAAACATTCAGAGGTACAATGCATTTCAGTTTAGATAAAAGTTAAAATTGGGTTAGAAGAGTATTGGTCTGACCTGCTTTGTTGGGTATTGATGTCCAATTGGCGGTGCCATGCATTGTAATGTATGCGAGCAGCTTGGCATCTTCCTCTGCAGTCCATGGTCCTTTCTTCACTTTGTTCTTGTCACAACAAGGAGCCCTACCCATGATAGCATATATTTTGTGCAAGAAAAAACTACACCCAATGAAGTGCCTTGTGGTCTTTCTCAAATATTGCTAAAGCCTCTTATAATCTCATGGATCTGAAAGCTACAGAAGATACAGAGCCACTGAGGGCTTAAATAGTTTTTTCAATACAGACATAAACTACTAAACTCTTTTTAAGATTGATATAGCTATAAGATTATTAGACCTATTTATACCATCTCCATGGTTCTGACTTTACTAGATGACCCACCATTGTAAGAGACAATACAGATCATATTATTGCACAATAGTTGTCATTAAGGAACATTTTAGATTAGAATTTGATCATATGATTTGGGGATCACAACATTGCAATACTTATGGACTATTAAGGAAAAGTCATTAATCTTACATTGCGAACTATTAAGGAAAGAGACATTAATCTTACATTGCAATTTTTCTATCTCTGCCTGTTATATGATTTTGGGATCACAACACACTTATGGACCATTAAAGGATAGAGACTGTAATTTTAAGTCGTAAATTATTTAGCCATATATATCAGAACAAAAAAGATGCAACATAGTTCAATCCAGATAAATTATTCATAAATGCATCAACCAATAAATAATGTTAATGGTTTAGAAGCTAGACCTGAACTATCGAAACAAAAAAAATACAACACAGTTCAATCCAAATAAATTATTCATAAATGCATCAACTTATAGAGAATGTTAATGATAAAAGCTAGACCTGAAATATCGGAACAAAAATAATACAACACAATTCAATCCAGATAAATTATTCATAATTTATGTAATTATTCATAACTTATGTTAATGTTAGTGAAGAGAATAGTTGAGTAGGCAAACAAGACATATAGATGGGCATATAGCTTTGAAGATGGAGAAAATCAACATAAAAAGCATGAGGATGGATGAGCATTGTGTTTCATACCTAGTAATTTGTCCCTAACTATGTTACGCCAGCTTCTTTTCCCTCTTGGAATAAACGTGGTGAGTGACATTAACAGACAATGACCTCAATTACTCATAAGGAATGTTGGGAGGTACAAGGCGTGCCATATGCGTGTTCATATTTCTCAACTTATTTCAAATTATAATAAAAACTTAGGTTTGAATTTGGTATTTAACCTCACTGGTTTTGAATCTGCATTGTTTAATTTAATAACAACGTAGCAGGTGTGAAAGAATTACAGCTTTTCGTGACTGCAAACTTCGGTCACCCCTTTATGCCATTTAGAAAGCACAATTAACTTAAAAAAAATTGCTGTCGAGTGTTCAACTAGTAAAAGAATCTGCTTTCACACGTATTGGAAATATATGTTGGATATAGTTTGGGTTTCTTTTAGTGATAGAGACCTCCGGGAGTTTA